>CM057339.1:4797188-5289688 GCA_030015575.1 Agapanthus africanus
TGAGCTTCTTTCATTAA
The DNA here is from genome assembly GCA_030015575.1 of Agapanthus africanus. Lineage (NCBI taxonomy): Eukaryota > Viridiplantae > Streptophyta > Magnoliopsida > Asparagales > Amaryllidaceae > Agapanthus > Agapanthus africanus. The sequence continues at coordinate 4,797,206 of CM057339.1, forward strand.
CTCTTTCCGAACAGAACCTTTTGGTACACATAATCTGCTTCCGTATCTCAAAGATCCGTCTTCATGGATGATGAAGTCTGTTCTGAGTCCATTCTCCACTTGTTCTCTGATCTTTTGCAACTTAGCATCACTTTATTGAGCTGCTTTGATCTGATTGACAATGGTAGATTGAACTTGTAAATTCATCAAACTTGAAGCGTTACCTGGCATGACTACTTCAATCTCCATCTGATGCAAGTCTTGTTGAAGTTTCCACTGGGCGGTGAGATTCATCGATAATGGTTAGTGACTAAGGGCATTAGGTACCACATTCACCTTCCCTGGGTGATATTGCAGGTTGATGTCAAAGTCCGCCATGAGTTCTAACCATCGTCTCTGCTGCATATTAAGCTCCTTCTGAGTAAACACGTATTTCAGACTCTTGTGATCTGTGTATATGTTCACTCGTTCACCAAGAAGATAATGGCGCCAAATCTTAAGAGAAAAGATAACGGCTGCCAATTCCAAATCATGCGTCGGATAATTGCGTTCATGAATCTTCAGCTGTCTTGAAGCATAAGCCACAACCTTACCGTACTGATGTAGAACACATCCTAATCCCTTACCGGATGCATCACAGTGTACTTCGAAACCTCCAGATTGGTCCGGTATAACGAGAATAGGCGCTAATGTCAATCTTGACTTGAGTTTTACGAAAACTTGTTCGCATGCTTTTAACCACACAAATTCTTCATCTTTACGTGTGAGCTTGGTCAGGGGTGTTACTATCTTAGAAAAACCTTCAATGAACCTTCGGTAATATCCAGCTAAACCCAAGAAACTTCGAATGTCCTTCATTGACTTTGGTGTCGGTCATTCGCTTACTGCTGAAACTTTCGCTGGATCCACAGAGATTCCTTCGCCTGATACGACATGTCCAAGAAAACCAATTTGATCTAGCCAAAACTCGCACTTTCTGTACTTGGCGTAGAGTTGATGTTGTCGTAGAGTTTCCAAGACAATTCGTAGGTTTTCGGCATGTTCTTTCCGACTCTTAGAATACACCAGGATGTCTTCGATGAAGATAACAACGAACTAGTCTAAGTACTTCCGAAAAACTTGATTCATCAGGTTCATGAATATTGCTGGTCCGTTGGTCACTCCAAATGGCATCACAAGAAATTCGTAATGTCCATAACGAGTTCTGAAAGCCGTTTTATGAATATCAGCTTCCTTGACCTTCATTTGATGATAACCTGAACGAAGATCCAATTTGGAGAAAACACAAGATCCACTTAGATGATCGAATAAATCGTCGATGCGCGGTAGTGGATACTTGTTCTTTATCGTTACTTCGTTCAATACTCTATAATCGATGCACATTCTGTATGAACCTTCCTTCTTCTTCACAAGCATTACTGGTGATCCCCAACTTGAAGTGCTGGGAAGAATCCATCATTTCGCCAATAATTCTTCCAACTGAGTTCGGACTTCCTTCAAACCTTCTGGACTTAATCGATAAGGTGCTTTGATCACCAGTTGTGCTCCTGGTACTAAATCAATGCTGAATTCAAGAGCTCGATCAGGATGCAAACCTGATATATCGTCAGGAAACACATCGTCGAACTCTCGAACCACTTCTAGCTTTGATTCTTCCTCTGCTTGAGTTGCTGCAATTACTGCCTTCTTCGGCTTCGCCTGTTAAGTACTTGGCTTCAGGGTACGGTTTTCACTTTTGAAATAGAAAACCGGATGGTCTGGAATCTCTAACACTACCTTCCTTTGACGACAGTCGATGGTAGCGTAGAAGGTTCCTAGCCAATCCATTCCTAAAACCACATCGAAGTTCGGTATGCCCAGCACTTTGAAGTCAGCATAGAATTCTCTATTGCAGATGACTACTGGACACAAGCTGTATTCCATTGTTGCCTTTAGAATGCCATTTCCTGAACTGACATTCCAAATGGATACAAGCGGTGTGACTGGAATCGCATGAGTTCGGATGAACCGTTGCGACATATAGCAGTGAGATGCTCCAGTATCGAAGAGTGCTAGTGTAGGAAGTGAGGCTACTAAGATTGTACCTAAGGTATGTTGGATATGTTTTAGGTTTAGAGAAAATATGTAGGTAGGTATTAAGACTGAAAGAAAAGATTGAGAAGAAAGGGTTACCGGTGAAGGCTTGGCCAGTGGCCTCAGCTTCTTCCACAGTCATGGTGAAAGCCTGTCGCCGTGGTATATTCCTCCTGGCCGGAGGAGCATTCCTCGGAATGTTCCGTTGAGCTTGATGGAACTGGCGAGGAGGTGGTGCAGTCGGTGGTCCTCTAGGTGGTGGAGCAGGTAGTGCAAGTCTCGGAGCAGGTGCTTGAATGGATGGGCGTTGCGGGTAAGTGATTGCTGGCCTGGGTGCAACATATGAGTTTTGTCTACGAGGACAAGATACAATATCATGAGTAGCTGAGCAACAGACTAAGCAAAGGTGGTTTGCACGCCGGCAGTCTTTCATCAGATGCCCATCTCTCTTGCAGTAGTTAAAAAAGGCTTGGCTGGGCCTGTTGTTCGGTACTCCCGGTCTCCTTGGCACAAAAGATGGCCTTGATGAGGCTCCTCCTGCCATCTGATTGGCAGGGCGCTTAACTCCAGCAGATTGAGATCTGCCTCTCATCTTTACCACTGCCTCATAATGGCGGGCAACTTTCAGAGCCGATTCATGAGTCGGAAAATCTCCTGTGGCCAGTGCAGCCTGGATCTCCGAATCCAAACCTTGTTGAAATCGACGGGCTCTGATCTCATCCGTCGGTATCAGGTGTGCCGCAAATCTGTTAAAGTATTGTGTTAGCTGTGTAGTATGTGATATATTGGAAAAATAAAATTATTGAGACATATCTTACCGGTTGAGCATGGTGAACTCAACGTCATATTCATCCACTGACTTGGTCCACATTGAACCTTATTGTAGATGGATGAACTGCTGTTCCATGTCGAACCTGTCAGTCTCAGGGAAGTACTTTGCATCGAACATGTCTCGGAAAGTCTTCCATTCGATGGGTTGATCAAGACGGCTTTCTTCCGCCTTCCACCAGACCCGTGCATTGTCCATGAGCTGTAATTTCGCAACACGAATCCAAGCTATTTCTGGCACTTGTGCCGCCGCCAGATCATCTTCGATACTCTGAGCCCATTCCTCAGCTTCCAGTAGGCTCTCTTTTCCTGACAATTGTTTGGGGTGCAAAGCCCTGAATTGCTTCACCCCAGGTGCTTCTGTCTCAGGATGGTTCATTAAATGAGCAGTCTGTTGCTGCTGTCCTTCTAGGAGGCTGCGGATCACCTCAAGCAGAACCGTCAGCTTGTTGATCGGAGCAGGGACGGCAGGTGTAAGTGGAAGTGGTGGAGGTGTGTTGTTGACATTCGTGCTGGTGTTGTTCGGGGAATCCATAACCTTGGATGAAAATTTTGGGTTAGAACAGATTCAAAGTATATGATGAGATTCAAGAAGTATGAATTGTAAAGAATGTTGCAGTTGCTGGTTCTTGTGTTATATTGCTTAGGTTGTCCATATAGTGCTGAATTGTACAGTAGGGTTCTATGCAGCTCTGACTTGCATGGGCCACCAATAAAACTTGTCATGCCTCGCTTCCCGGTGTACGGGCAGAGGACACGACTGGCCGCTACATATTTACTCTGAAGCAAATACGCTAAGCGTATCTAAGCAATATAAATAAAATGCACAAGAGACAAAAGATATAATTGAACAAAATCTTTATTTATTCACATTCTTTTTACAATACATGGAAAAGTAAATACATGGGATAAAGCGATGCCTAAACAATGGCATAACAGAAATGAAAATTACTAAAAGTAAATGTGTAGAATGAAACTAAAGCTCTGGGTCGTAGGCTAGCTGGTCCAGATCCTCGCTGGTGGGCTCGATCTCCGGAAAGTCCGGATCACTTAACAACATTCCAAAGAAGAAAGAGAAGGAATATCGTTAGCGAACAAATCGCTCGGTAAGTCCCGAAGATAAGGGAGAAGTAGCATAGACAGAGAGAGAGTGTAAAACCTATAAAAGTTATATTGTATAATGTTGTATTTAGTGTTAACGTCGTTGTTTATAGATTGGTACAGAAGGATGCCAGTGTATACAAGAGGAGTCTCAGTAGACCAGAGACTAAGGTGAACGGACTGTACAAGGAACCGTTTATGCTACGGTACAACAGCAAATGAATTCAGGTTAGGTGTCTTAAATTTTGCAGTCTCGTGCCACTTCTAACACCTTCCGTACCAATCTACCCCTTAAACCTAGCGATGTATTGATTGAATTATTTGTATTGTATTGTAAGTTGTATTGTCTTGTATTATAGATTGTATAGATGGATGACTTGCCGAAACCATGATATCAGTAAATGGATGTAACTAGAGAATCATGTAAATGGAAGTATATCCATGGTTTGGTTCAGTCAATACAGATTCAATAGATTGAATATATGGATTCATGGATTCATGTTGAATAGTGGTTTGTACTTGAATCATATTCAAGTCAAATTATTTATAACGAGACTCAGTCTGAATCAGACAATTAGAAAAGAAATTGAAATCCTGAATTAAGTTTTGATGTTATCGGTAACCGCTGCACATGGGCGGCAGAATTTGTGTCTTTTTCAAAGACGATTACCATGTTGATAAAAACGTTTGTTAAGTTGTCTACCTAAAATAGAAAAGCACCCATATCTTCGGCTCCCTGAGGCTCAAGAGACTGGTCCCGCTTAAACCTATATTTACTAGGCTCCTTAGTGTAATTTATAAAACTTGAGGGGGTTTTATGTAAAAATAATTTTGTATGATTTTCAAAATACACCTCAAGTATTTTATTATCGTCTTTAGAGTTTTCATTGATGTATATTTTATCATTGTGACATTTCTAGTGAATAAAACCTATTTTTCATAATATATGGTTTTTATTTGTAATGTATTGAACTTATATGGTATTGCATGGTATTTTCATGTAAAATGATTCTTTTGATTTAGAAAAGTTTGAATATTTATATTATAATAAAAATTAGATATTTTGATGATACATAATATATATATATATAAAATAATTTTAATTTATTATTTTCTAGAAATCTCATTTTCTTAAGATATTTGTATTTTTTAAATCTTTCGAGACCGAATGCTTCTTGCGGAGGTCTGCATCTCGCACTACTAAGCCCGAGGATGTGCGATAATCCGCACCATCCCGAACGGGTTCCCCAAATGGGTTGTAGCGGCGCTTTGCAAAGATTTGTTTAAAAATACGTAATCTTGTAGAAAACGGTTTTATTAGTAAAAGGTATTTATGTGTAAAATTTCATTTTCCCGTATTCTATGTTCCCGAAAGGTATCGTGCTATATTGCATATGAGTGTTGTGAAGTGGTAGGTCATTACCTCGTGATCTATTTAAAGGTATAACAAGGAATTATGATGTTTAATGTCGAAACTAAACTACATGGTATTTTACTGAAAAAGTACGATAAAATTACAATATAAAATATTTTGCTATGAAACTTGTTCATGATATTTTGTTAATATTTAATAGTCAAGATGTGAGGATGTGGTATGTTTGTATTTAAGAATAGATGGAGTTTTTAAGAAAAAACCGAATCGGAAGTCGGATTAACTCCGCTTCCGTCGGGTTTTAGAAATACGAGTTTTAAGAATAGAAAAGAGAAGAGGGAGGAGGGAATTACAGTATTTCAGATTAGAGAAGAGGAAGAGGTAGACGTAGGAGGTGCCGGTGCGTCGTTTCGTCGCCGGGAGCTTCTAGGGTCGTCGTCGGAAGTTCGTCGAAGTTTCGCCCTTCGCTAACTCCACTTGCACACAAAGGTCTAAAGTTTTTTCTTGAGAGTTTGGATAGAGATTTGGGGTGAGGAGGTGGAAAAGTGTGTGTGTATTTATAGGGTAATCTAGGGTTTAGGGTAGATGAAAGGTTGTATGAAAATTGTATTAAAAATAGAGTAAATAGAGGTTTTTATTAGCTCTGTTAATGTGCAGGGTTTTTAAAGTGTACAGGGGTTTCAAGAAGGCCAAAAGACACAACTTCCATGAAGGAGACTCGGCGATCCGACTCGGTCGGACCGGTGCCGCCGGCCCGAGTCGGCCGAGTCATGCCGGTTCTTCGCCGCCATGTGTCCATCGACGTTTGGTGTATCCCCTGGGCCAGTTTGTTTTATATATGACTTTTGGTTTTTACGAGTTATGCACGTGTAGGCTCATGGGCTTCTAAAAATTTAAAAGAAAACAATATAAAAAATAATGTGGCTGAGGGGATTTGAACTCTGGTGCTTTGGTTCAGCAGTGCAAGGTCTTATCAATGAGCTACAAGCTCCTTCTTGGTACTAAAAAGAAAAACAATTACTTATAGTACTCACAGGAAATGCAAATACCCCAAGTATACATTAACTTTTAAACAAATTTTTATACACTAAAATTGGAGTTGTCACCTTTGTATATTGCTAGTTTAGGGTTAATGGTTGATCTGGTTAGCGGGTTATGTTAGCGCCAGTTTATAAAATTTTTGTTCCGCAATCGGTCACGGTTTGATGGCAAGGACGCTGGCATAACCCAACATGGTATCAGAGCCAACCCATCAACCCCTTACTAGCAGTTTCAAACGATATTAAAGTAACGAAATCGAAACAACTCCGAAACAATACAGAAAATATTCCAGTTTCTGTCGAATTTTTTTAGTCTTCAAAATTTTTTTTAAACAATTGCAGAAGGCTATTTTTATGATAACTAGAACACCCTCAAATCTCAAGCTCCAAATGCCAAATTATGGCCGGTGAGATTGCATGGATTCCCGGCCTGGCCGGTCCAAAAAGAAATTTGGGACTTGAATTTTTTTTGGTGTTCTGGTCTCTAGAATATTGGTTTATGTGTATTGTTTGATTTTGCCCAGGTTGGATATTATGTTATCTTTTGTTTGACGGCAATACGGGTATTTCGAAGTCATTATTTTTAAAACTGTTTAAAAGTTTTCAGTACATGCATTACTATCTACGACTGTGAATGTCGTTAGAACGGTACAACTTTTCTAATTGCTATATGTCTTTTAGAAGTGTTTGCGAATATGACATTCACGTTGATATTTTGTGTTGTGCTGAGGTTGTGGTTAGATTGTCCTGGTGGATAGCCAGTGGTATAGTTTAGATTCATTTGTACATTTGATATTGCGGGACGAGCGTCCGACATGCGAACTGCCGTCTCTTCCAGTTTGTATATTATTTGTTTGGGGAACGACCGGGTTGAGGTCGATATCACCCTTGTACATATATTTCTTTTCTTTTCTGTACTAGGATTACCCCAATACGGAGTGCACAAATAGCTGGGTTCTAGAGGGCAATGGGCCCGCATCTCATGGCGTTGAGATGGAGAGGGCCTTACTCTAGAATTGGCGGGCTATTCGTCGCACTCGTAGGGGGTATAGGTTGACCCACGGAGGGGTGCCCAAGTTACCGGATTCCGTAGAGTGCTGGGTGGCCCATTCACGTTGTTGATTTGGGTTGCCTCACTTTTGAGATTGGCGGGTAACTTGCCGCACGCATAGGGGTCTAGGTTTTTATTGCACAGGCTATCCACACGACAGAGAACGCCGGGTCTCATTTGCAGCTCAAGTGAAACTCGAGGCTCCAGGATTATCCACCACTCTGTGTTGCTGGCTGAGATTCTGTGATGTTGCTTATATCATGCCTGAGACGAATGTTATATATATTTATATATATACTAGTAGATGTTGTATATGTTTTGCACCCGCGCTAGTCCAACCCCCGATCTGCCGTTAGTTAAGTAACCTAACGAGTGATGACGGTCCTACTGGCGAATGCAGATGGCATATACGTACATTATATTTTTCGTTCCTTTATCTAGTGTGATATGTTTAATTAATGGGACTGTGTTGATTCCGATCAATGCAAGGAAAACAAACTTATATATATATGATGTTGTTGGAACCAACTTTTTTTAAAAACTGACATTACAAACGTTTTCTTTTGCTTTGCACAGTGATATTCGGTTATGAATATCCAGCACCTCATTCGACGAGGTAAGAGCCGAGATCCTTTCATCGGGAATGACCTCTTGATTAAAAGTTTACATCATCATAATAACTTCACTATGTTCAATTCTTTTGCTTTGCACAGTGATATTCGGTTATGAATATCCAGCACCTCATTCGACGAGGAAAGAGCCGAGATCCCTTCACAGGAAGTGACCTCTTTAGCGAAATTTTGCGCCACTATATATTTGTAAAAACCACTCAGTTCCTTCAATGATATCAAGTTCATTAAGTTAAAGGTTTTTCTCCAAAAACCAGTCGTAGCCCTCTGTATTTTCCTACGGGTAGTACTTAGTATTCGTGCTGTGTTTGTTGACTCCGTCAAGTTGTAGTGTACGGTAGCTGAGTGGTGCTTGTTTGTAGCATGGATATCCGATTGGTTAGGACAGTCATACGGCCTTGTTAACTCCATCAAGGGCTCTTGCGGATGGGTTTAATGCAATCAAGATAATGAAAGGTTGAACTTGACTAGGACTCTTCGATTTGTTGACTCCGTCAAGGTCACTTGGGTCCTAGGGGTAAAAACCACATCGGGAGTTTCAAACAAACAGAAAGCTTGCCAGGCATGCCCATACCTTCTGAAGTGTGGTGACTTGAGTGGATTCCATCAAGTTATCATGTGATGATAGTTGGATCCCGATTCCCACTGATGAGTAGGTGTTACTCCTCGGGTGATTTTAGATGATCCCGACTAATTCTCCTTTTTGGGTTTGAATGAGAATTCGAAGAAACAGTGAGAGCCATCTTGATTAGATAAACTGATTAACCATTCTAATCTAGGTTAGAGTGCAAGCTGAGTCTTTTTTTTTCTCTCTCTCTGGCAGCGACCATAGACCAAACCTAAACTAAAACTCATAAACCAAGTTAACAGAACCTTCTTAAAACACTTTAGCTTTTATATTGTCACGGAGTCGCGTATATCACTGCCAATCCTATATCCCTTTTGCATTTCTCCAGAACACTTCGTATCACTACGAAAATCCATATAGCTTGGATATTCCATCGTATAGTTACATATGAACTCGAAGGAACTTGTTCCAGTTCGAGGATGGATTATGGTTCTGAAGAAATTGAATAGGATTATTCGGTTGTCTTTTCCCTTTACCTTCTCTCATGTTGTGAGAGCTCCTAGTATTAGGAGAGTACACTTATTGCGCTTATTGGATAGTCTTCTTCCAAATCATAGGCAGGTGCCAAAAGGTAGGGAAGGAAGAAAAACAATTAGCCTAAGTGTGGTATACAGAAGGTAATAAGTAAAGACATATAAAGGGATTAGAATAAGGGCAAAGGAAATTGCGAATACTATCATTCACGACAAAACCGTGTATACCGCTGCCACTCCTACTTCACCTTTGCATTTCTCCAGAACATTTCGTATCACTATGAAGATCCATAATTCTTAGATATGCCATCGTATAGTTACATACGAACTCGAAGAAACTTGTTCCAGTTCGAAGATGGATTCTGGTTCAAGAGAAATAGAATAGGATTATTCAGTTATCTTTTCTCTTCACCTTCTCACAGGTTGCGTGGGCTCCTGGTATTAGGAGAGTACACCTATTAGGCTTATTGGACGGTCTTTTTCCAAATCTTAGGCCGGTGCCGAAGGGTAGGGAAGGAAGAAAATCAATTAGCCTAAGTATAATGTACAAAAGGTAATAAGTAAAGACATATAAAGGGATTGGAGTGAGGGCAAGGAAGTTTATGGTTACTGTCATGAATCAGGATAGTGGAAGAGGTATTAATAGGAACACCCGGTTACCCCTAAGAAACATTTTCATGTTTCAAATTTACTGTGCGATATTAAGTGAAAACTGTTTTCCCAATTAGATTCTAACTCCAGGGTATATATTTACCAGATTTGATTCTCACATCTGTATGGCGTTACAGATGGTGAGTGGGAGTAAGATATTAGGAATTGGGTGATTAGATCCTCTGTATACCGGAATTCTTTATAATTGGTGATATTTGATGAAATCACCTAGGTTTTGCCTGATGGCAAATATTTGGTTTTGAATATCCATTGTTATACACCAATTTCAAACTGATATATCTGTACGTTTATTTCATAAACTGAGATATAACTTTTTGATATTATGTCTATGACATTTACCTATATCAGTTGATGATTAGGTAAAGTGCATTCAATAGCGGTATAATTCTTCTTAACCATAGCACAGTTTTCAACCTACGACGTACAGGGTTTGAGTTATTGAACTCAGAGGACTTATACAAAGTATTGTATGTTGTCCGATGTCCATTAGGACAAAGGGGTTTGTACTCGTACTATATTCTGTTTACTCATGACTTCTCTAGTTTTAGACAAGTATTTCGTTGAAATACAGGGTCCAAATTTTGAGAAGTTATAGGTATAAGAATAAAGTAGAGAACCATTTGTTGCAAGTATCGGGATTCTTCAAGGCGATCGAAGATATAGATACTTATGTTTAGTGTTCCGTTGTAAGTAATAGTTTTGAGAACTTACTTCTCTTTTAGGTTACTCATATGAGAATGTATTCCTAGATGAGTAATGTTGTATGGCCTCCTTCTATTTGGCTGATATGCACTGGACATGCTGCATGATTTTTGAATCTGGTTTCATTTAAATTAGTGCATTTGTTTCTATATGGTATATAGAATGGTTTCGTATCTTAACGATGTTAAGCTATAAGGAGTTGTCCGGCTGATGCTTAAAACCAGTATCTGGACGAACTCAAGAAACGTTTCAGAAATAGCAGTTTATGGGTTATCCCGGGTTTCGACAAGTGTTAACATTCTACCATCAGGAAGATCAATAGTTATACTGTTCATGACTCACCACCAGTTTTAATAAAATGGATTCTTTTCAGAAAAAATTAGTGGGAGTATGATAGAACTGGAAGCAATTCCAGAACCACAAACGATTACTGAAAATTTAATAGAATCTAAAGATTTAATTGGTTTCAACATTCCATTAGCCACTCCGCAGTTTTGGTGGGTAACCTCAGACACCCGAGAGCTACTTCGATATCCTCAAAGACGGTGACAGGGAGATTTATGATTACTCAAACTTGCCATTGCTGTTGTTCTAGACTATGAGACCTGGCAGGAGGATGAGTATAGCATCGTTCTAAACTAGCCTTAGAAGTGCACGTGTATATGATTCTGCCAGAGGGTTGTTTAGTCAGTGGGAGCAGCGGAAGCAAAGTGGGCAAGTAGCTTATGTCTATTTATAGACTAAAGCAAGTATAGCGAAGATAGATCATCTATTTTTTATGTGACAGTCATAGAGTTTGAATTCATCAAAATAGAAGATGGATCTGATAAGAAGGTATTAGGAAGTGATGTCCTGGTATTTGGATGACATGCACTAAATAGGAAGAGATCTTCCCATACTACGATCGGTTATACTGTGGTTGTCACAAGGTGCTTTCTCCACATAGGATATGGATATAATATCAGGGATTCTAGTGACTAGATATATGGTTTTAGATCTAGATTTGGGAAGTGTCCCAATTCGGGTATTTTGACATTATTCTAAAGTGTGTTAAATGGGTGACTCCTAGCGTGGTGGTGTACCTGCATGTAATGGAGCCACCCTCTCTAAAGAGATGTCTTCTAGACTGATGAGGAAAGGGATTTGCATGATTGGTATATCACTTGCTTAGGCAATTGAGTCAATCATGAGATGTCAAGTACAACACCAGATATTGATTTTGCACAGGCTGCAATAAGTATATATTAATCCAATCCTGGAGAAACGTTGGAAAGCAGTCATGAACATAAGTGGATGTTCTTAGGATATGGTAACGACAGACTACTTCGGGAGACGGTTATCATTTCAGGCTTCAAAGGTGACCTGGATGACAGAGTGGCTGTTTGAGTTATAGTTTTCCCGCTTTTGAGGGACAGTATATTGGATAGGTGGTCCTAGCGGATACTGTGGAAGGTATGGCGCAGGATACTGATTAAATTCATTGGATGATACAGTCTGAGAAGTTTGTTAGATTTTGAGTTCATTTATGAACTAGGTCCCATCAGATATCCAGACAAATACTAAGATAGGTATTGCTCATTTTGGGAGATAGTCTTTCTCTGTGAAGTTGAGATAAAGAGAGATATAGAAAGAAACATTAGAGCGGATCCACCCACTGAGGCTATTTCTCGAACACAATAGTTTCACAAACGAGTTTTGCGAAACTGATTAGTAGAGAAGTTGGGTGTTTGGTATCACACGAGCTGTGAGTATGCGAAACCGCAATAATTAGCCTTAAGTGCAAGTGGGAGATTGTTGGCTATAATGCCCGCAAGTCAATTATTGAATCGCAGGCACGCGATTGCGATGAGTTCAACTGGAAAAGTAAATACAATAAAAGGAAATGCCTAAACAGGTGACATATATAAACTGAAAGAAAAAGAGAGTTAAGCTAATCCTGAGTAGCTATCCGGTCGTAACCCTCCTCAGTAGAACCCACTTCCTTTATCTCGACCGTATCTGACGAACCTTCCAAGAAAACAAAGGTGGATGGAATATCCGTCAGCGAACTAGAGCTCGGTAAGTCCCAAAAATAGAGTAAGAGTGAAAAGTGACAAGTACATAATAACCATGAAATAATGTTTATGACGAGTAAAAGTATACGTCAAATGAACAAGGTTATATATACTATAGGTCTCTATATAGTCACTATGTTAACGTTAAGTTCCAAGTGTGAATGTAAACACAACCGTAGATGTATTCATGAGCTCAAGAGTGGGACCCCAGGAGCAAGGAAACACGGGCCCATTTCATGTGTTAGCATTAGAACTCCAAGCTGTAGAGCAGTCGACCCGACTGAGATTCGAGTAAATGAAAAAAATAGGTTAATACGGGACTCCTGAAACTCCGTTGGATTCACACAAGAAACTATCCCAAACACCTCGAGTAATATATATATATTATAATTGTAAGATATCCTTAGTTAATTTGACCGGTTGATTATAACATGTCTTGATTGAAACCATAAATTGCAAAAGTTGAAGAACGAAGTTGGGTAAGTCTAGTAGAATACGAGTCATGTCAATTGCAATCTCGGGTCGAGTCAAGTTAGTCGAGTAGATTGATTTCGAGTTTAAGTTCAAGTTTAGGATCGAGTTTGGATTTGAGTTGAGTTTAAAGTGTTGGCTGTAGTGCCCTCAAGTCAATTATTGAATTGCAGGAACACGATTGCGATGATTGTGGAAGGACCTATACGGATAGAACGGTCTTACTCAAAATGATAGTATGCTATCTGGTTTGTCTTTATCATCATGTGCATACTTTATGTGGTATTACAGGTCACTATTATATGTTGATAGAGCCTATAGGATTCTTGCTTGACTATCAGCATTATAATGGCGATCATATACGTGGGAGCTGGATGGTCTATAAGCGCATCCTTAAATGTCCCTACTTGTGGAAGTATCGAGACTGGGCATCGATACTCCAGAGCAGACTATTGTATTCTGATCGAGACTCCGACGAGGGGCAGTGGCCAGGTCTCACAAGCCATTGGTGTTAGTTTGTTCACCTAAGATAGTATACAGGTGCTCATTGGGTTATGAGTACACTGGATGGACTCGCCGGGAACCTGCTAGTTGGTAGTATACCTATTGTCAGATCGCAGTTCCCATGACATGTGTACAGGTTAGTCTGTCGACCTGAGATCGTCATTTGTCTCATGTGAGTTCCCACTGTGTTTTAATTACTACCCTACCACGGCTCAAAGGAGTCGTGCAAACAGGTTTTAGTTGGGTACAGTCCCGAGCCACATGGAGGCAGTGAGCGAATCATTGGGGATTCGTCTCTCCCAGTATTGGGGGTTGATGTAACGAAGTGTACGGGTGGCCATCACCAGAAATTCTTGGCCAAGGTAGTCAAGAATTACTGATTTGGATCTGTAGTTTCTCAATTGATGATGGGCATCATACCGACATGAAATGTCGCGTTATTAGGGGTCTGACTTTATCCACCCATAGACTCGATATGCGATACTCTTAGACGAACAGACCGGACTGTACGGAATTGTCACGGACAGTCTCAGTAGGGGTTCGAATGAGTTTTCTCGCCGGCCTCCCTTTCGCTCAATACCTAGGAAGCCGTTACGTACAGCTAGTGCCGCTGACATGCTTGTAGTTAAACCCACTGCCAGCGTATTAACGAGTCTTTAAAGTCCCACACAGAGGGTTTCCCTGCTTCGGGCGAAACGATGTAGAGGCCGTATGGTCTTACGGCAGGGTTCGATCATATACGTGCACTTATGCATGTATCATGATTCGGACGGATAATACTAGTGGTTTTGGTTTAAGCTGGATTCTAGTATTATATTGATGGATTATTTTCGTCTCTTTGTATTCGTGTTTTTTGGAATACGGATACGGGTATGTATATACGGATGATGGGTATTCTTGTAATTTATTACAAGGTGCTTCTAGAAGATACCACCTCATTTAGTTTTAACCATTTAGGATTAAATGGTTAATGAGGTGGAGAGGATGAGGTGTTGTTTGCATTTATTGTAGCATGGATTTGTGGTGACTCATGGTTACTATTCAAACATGCTTGATATTTGTTTTGTTGTGAGATATTTTGAAGACTTGAGATATTTTTGTTGACTTGAGATATTTTATTGGATGCTTCATTATTGCTCACAACCCACAACACACTTAGCCATTTTTCTTGAGTTGCCCCACACTCTCATCCTCAAGCTTCTTCTTCTATCTCCACCCTTCAAGTCTCATGTGTTGAGAAACCTAGGGTGTTATGAGACAAATTAATCCATCACTATACTCTATATGCTCTAGGCTATCTAGTTTAGCGATCTAGGTACCCTAGTTATCTCGGGTATTGAGGTAGGAGCTCGGAATATAAATCCTTAGGTGGATCATCTTCGATGGAGAGAGACCGGAGATCAAGCTTGATCATGGAGGCCTCTAAGAGTTTGGGATGCTGGTTAAAGACCGAAGGACACAGATCATTGGGTATAAAATTCTAAACTCCTTTGTATATTGCTAGTTTAGGGTTAATGGTAGATTCGGGTAGCGGGTTGTGTTAGCGCCAGTTAATAAAGTTTTTATTCCACAATCGGCCACGGTTTGATGGCCAGGGCGCTGGCGTAACCCAACATAAAGTCCAGTTTAGATTCGAGTTTTTGTTCAAGTTATAGACATTTCATTTGAATGGAATTAACTATTGAAATTCTTAAGTTCGGGAGTAATCGGACAACTGCTGCACATGGATGGCAAGATTTGTGTCTTTTTCCGAGACAATTGCTATTTGATAACTCCGTTAATTTGTCTAACCTAAATAGGCAAGCACCCACTTTCTACGGCTCCTTGAGGCTCAAGAGAATTGATTCCGCTTAAACCTATATTAATCTAGACATTTTAAATATTTATATTTTGTTGTTTACATTGTATTTATATTGTGTTTTTATGAACATTTATTTTAATTTTATTGATATTTTAGCGATGAAACCTAGCTTTTAAAAGTTTATGATATTTTTATGAAAACTATCTCTTTTGGAAACGTGATGGTATATTTATTTAAAAAATTTAATCTTTCATTTTAAAATATGATTTTCATAATTTTCTTTTATTGAAAATACGGATTCATAATTTTATATAATTTTTCAAAGTTGTAAATTTGATTTAGAAAAAAGTCATATTCTTTTAAATCGTATTTTTATTTCCTTTCGAGACCAAATTTGTAACAAGCCTAAACTTACTGTACAATTTTTTTCAAAAAAATACAGAAAGATGTACTTTTGCCTGAGCACAAGTTATAAGTTTGATTTGCTTTTGAACAGCGAGAAGGAGCTTGTAGCTCATTGGTAAGGTCTTGCACTACTGATCTTTAGCACCAGAGTTCAAATCCCATCAGCCACATATTATTTTTAATTTGATTTCTTTTAATGTTTTTAGAAGCCCAAGAGTCTGCACGTGCATAACTCATAAAAACCAAGAGTCACACATAAAATAAACGGGTCCACGAGATTGACCAAGACGCAAGGGACACGTGGAATCAAGACCCGGCCTGATTCGGCCGAATCGGACCGGCGGCGCGGCTGGCTCGGCCGGCGCCGCTGGGTCAACTCGGCCGAAACCCTAATTTTTTTTGTTTCTTCTGCGACTCTTTAACTCCCCATAACCTCTGTATTGTTTAATTTCCCTACACATTTACAAAGCAATTTAAAACCCCATTTAAACCATATTTTAATACAATTTTTATCACACCCTTTCATCTACCCTAAACCCTAATTTTTCCTATATATACCACACCTAAACTTACACCCCTTCACTTCAAAATCTCTGTCCAAACTCTCAAGAAAATTCCATAGACTTTTTGTGTGCAAGTGGAGTTAGCGAAGGGCGAAACTCCGGCGAACTTCCGACAACGATTCGAGGAGATTCCGGTGACGAAACGACGCACCGGCGCCTCTCACTTCTTCCTTTTCCTCTCCTCTATACTAAAATCCTATAAGTCCCTATTTCTCTTCTCTTCTATATTCTAAACAATGTTCAAAACTAAAACCCGACGGAAGCGAAGTTAATCCGACTTCCGATTCGGTTTTTCCTTAAAAAGTCTATTTTTCTTAAACACAATATTACCAAACTCTTATGTCATGACCATTAAACATTAACAAAGAAAATAGAACAAGTTTGACAATGAAATGATAATCGTAGTAAGTTTTATCCTATTTTTACATTAAAATACCTTTATGTTTCATATCGACATGTTTATACCTTTTAACCATTCTAGTTATAGAAAACTCACGAGGTAATGACCTACCTCCTCACAACACTCATATGTAACATAGCATGATGATCTTTGGGAACATAGTTTTGGGAAAATACGATTTTACACAAAACTACCTCCAACTTATAAAAACCTATTTTTACAAGATATGTATTTTTAACAAATCTTTGCAATATGCCGCTACAAACCATTTCGGGAAACCCGTTCGGGATGGTGCGGATTATCGCACATCCTCGGGCTTAGTAGTGCGAGATGCAGACCTTCGTAAGAAGCATACGGTCTCGAAAGATTTAAAAATACAATTTTCTGTAGAAAATGTGATTTCTATTATAAATAAAACTTATTTTTTATAAATAAATATATATGTAATTAATATCAAAATATCTATTTTTAATAGTTATAATATTCCACATTTCCAAAATTCAAGAAAAATATCTCATTTATAAGAAAATACCATACAATTCCAGTATTACAAATAAATACCATATATTATGAAAAATAGGTTTTATTCACTAGAAATGTCATAATGATAAAATATACATCAATGAAAACTCTAAAAATGATAATAAAATACTTGAGATGATTTTGAAAATTATACAAAATTATTTTTACATAAAACCCCCTTAAGTTATACTAAATTACAATAAGGACCCTAGTAAACATAAGTTTAAACGGGACCAGTCTCTTGAGCCTCAGGGAGCCGGAGATATGGGTGCTTCCCTATTTAAGGTAGACAATTTAACAAACGGTATTATCAACACGGTAATCGTCTTTGAAAAAGACACAAATCCTTCCGTCCATGTGCAGCGGTTACCGATAGCATCAAAACATAATTCAGGATTCAATTTCTTTTCTAATTTTCTGACTCAGACCGAGTCTTAATATAATCAATCTGACTTGAATGAGATTCAAGTATATATAACAATTCAATATGAATCCATATATTCAATCTGTTCAAAGAGACGCGTGAGCGAAACATGGAGGCGATTGGCCAAGATCGGACCACTGGTAGCGGCCAAAGGGGCAAAACGGGCGATTAGATTTGTGCCACCTATCTCGAATTTCGTGCCATGTGCTTTAATCTGTGTTAACTCCTCATTTATCCCGTTTGATTTTTCTGAAAATTTTCGATTCTCCGTGTATTGTACATGCAACTCTTGGGCTTCCGAAAAGTTGAAAAGAAAAATATTAAAAATAATTGGCACTGATAAGATTCGAACACACAAGCTATGTCAGAGCAGTGTAGATGCTTTACCAGTGAGCTATAAGTTGCTTCTTATTTTTATTGAACAAAAATAACTTATAACTTCTAATTAGGCTGAAATACCCGTTCTATACATTAAACAAGTTAATTTTATATAGGCTTTTCAGAGTCATTACACCGCCTTGATCCCTTATGGAGTCGTCTCTCTCCTTCCTTGAACCTTATGATCAAGTAAATATTTTTCCTTTATGAGAGCACTTTTCTATTTATAGCATAGAATAAACTTTCTCACATTTAGATTAGGATTAATATAAATCATCTTTATCCTTACCTAATGGAATATTATCTCTTATTTAAATCTAAATCTAAATCTATACTTAAATAAGAGATTTATCTATAAGAATATTTTCTATTATTTAAATCTATATTTAAATAAATGATTTATCTTAATTCTATCTATAATAACTAACTATTTAAATTTAAATTAATTTCAACTATCTCCACCTTAGTTTAAAACTAAATAGAATCTTGAAAATTTGTTGTCTTTATCTTGTATCCTTAGTTGTTCTTCCCATTTTTCTCTGCCGGCACAATCTTTCTCCAGAATTGCGAAACTGGTGCTGTCACGGTTTTTAAGCAAAACCAAGAAACTATTGCGACCCTCCTACCGAAGTCGCCTTTCCTCACATTTAAGTATCTGAATAGAACCCCAAAATTATTTTGAACTTCTCCGTAAGATTGTCCTTCGTTGGCTTGTTCGCCGGATTCACCTTAGTATCGATCTTTATCAAATCGATCTTTTTCTCGGCCCACTCCTTTATCTTGTGATACCGCACGTCGATATGCTTAGTTCGACTGTGGTATACTTGATCCTTTGCTAAGTGAATTGCATTTTTACTGTCGCAAAACAAAGGAATCGGCCCTTTTATCGAACCCGAACTCGCCAACTAGATCCTTTATCCACAAAGCCTCATTAGATACTTTCATTGCCGCTATGTGTTCTGCCTCCGCCGTTGAGAGTGCCACGGTATTCCAAAGTGTGAACTTGCAACTGTTAAGAGATTCTTCAACTGTATATACATTGCCTATAAGAGATCTTCTCTTGTTCAAGTCCTCAGCGTAATCCACATTTACGTATCTTTACAACTGGCTCAATTTATCTTTTAATTTATGAAAGAATAAACCATAATCTTTAGGACCTTTTATATACCGAAGTATCCATATTACAGCTTCACAATGAAGCTTTCTTGTATTTGACATGCACCGGCTAACCAGACTTACCGTATAGGATTTGTATGGACGTATGCATACCATAGTGTACATCAGCGATCCCACCGCACTTGCATATGGTACTCGAGACATCTTTTCCTTCTTATCCGCTGATTTTGAACACTCCTTGAAGGATAGCTTGAAATGATCAGCGATAGGGGCGCTCACCTGTCTTATGTCCTTCATGTTGAATCTTTCTAACACCTTCTCAATATATCTGAATTGGGATAGCCACAACTTTCCAACTTTCCTGTCTCAAATAATTTCCATCCCAAGAATTTTCTTCACTTCACCTAAGTCCTTCATGTCAAATTCTGTGCTCAATGAAACTTTAAGCGCCTTTATTTTTGCCATACTCTTAGCCGCGATCAACATGTCATCAACATATAAGAGTAAATATATTGACGATCCATCCTTAAGCCGCTTTGAGTGCACGCAGCTGTCATACTCACATCGAGAGTAGTTGGTCTTCCTCATGAAAGAATCGAATCGTTTATACCACTTCCAGGGAGACTGCTTCAACCTATATAAAGACCGCTTGAGCTCATATACATAATCCTCCTTACTGAGCTCTATAAATCCTTCAGGTTGCTTCATGAAAATCTTCTCTTCCAACTCCCAATGCAAAAATTTCGTTTTCACGTCCATTTGCTCCAAGTCTAAATCTTGAGTAGCTACCTTCGCTAACAACACTCTAATAGATGTATGCTTGACTACCTGTGAGAAAATATGTAGTCAACCCCCTCCTTCTGAGCAAAACCCTTCGCAACTAAACGTGCATTGTATTACTCGTTTTCTATCTTCCTGAATACTCACTTGCAGCCAATGACCCTTTTGCCTTTTAGTAGCTCTGTCAATCTCCACTTACTATTCTTTCGAAGCGACTCTATCTCCTCTGTCATCTCTACGATCCATCGATCCCTGTCCTCTTTCCTAATGGCCTCCTGATAAGAGTTGGTATCTCCGCTTTCAATGACTAAAGTGTATGCGAGCATGTCTTCGAAACCGTACCTGACTGGTGCCTTATGAGTACGTGTTGATCTTCTTACTGCTATTTCATGTGGGTCCAATTGGGGTTGATCCTCACATTATATCTCCGTAATCTGCCCATCCATCTCCGTATCAATAGGCTGTAATTTTGATTCAGTGTCTGTAACCTTATGAGTGCCAGATAATTCCACCTCCACCGAATCATTGTTCCTTAATGCTCCACCTTCCTCCTTATTATCTCCTGCCACATCTTTCAACATGGAATCCTCATCAAAAATTGCATCTCGAATGGTGAATGCCCTTTTGTTTTCTAGATCCCATAACTTGTAGCATTTAACACCAAGTTAGAATCCCAAGAAAACACACTTCTTTGACTTTGATTCCTGCTTGGTCCTATCCTTTTGTGTCATGCCCCGCTTCCCAGTGTATGGGTAAGAAGACGTGACGAGGCCCGCTACATATTTACTGAGAAGTAAACACGCTAAGCGTAACTAAGCAATATAATGAATGTACACAAGAAAAAATGACAATAGATGTAACTGAACATCAACTTTTATTTATTAAACATTTCTTTATAAGTACAACTGAAAATACAGATACAGGAATGGAAAGCAATGCCTAAACAATGGCATGAACTGCAAAGAAAATATATACAAGTATCTAGAGCTCTCGGTCAATGGCGAACTGCTCCAAGTCTTCAGTACTGGGCTCGACCTCCAGAGAATCCGATCCACCTGACAACATTCCAAATAAAAATAGAAGGAATGTTGTCGGCGAACAATCGCTCGGTAAGTCCCAAAGATAGGTAAGAATTGATTGGTTCGAAAAAGTGTGTTTGTAGTTAACCGCAATCAATAACGGTGTCGCGCGTAGCTAGACCGAGATGAGTACGGGTCGTCCTCAGGGAAACGTTGAATCTTTTACTCTTACTTTAGATGTGTTGAGAAAGGAGGAAGAAATAAGAATGTTGTAGAATGGTTTCTAGATCTACGTTAAGCAAGAATGCAAAAATATAGATCTAGATTATTTTAGGGGTGTAGTTAATATAATAAGGGGGCTTGTAGGATTCGTTAGGATTTAGTAGTTATGGACGATTAATTAAAAGTTACCCTTTTTATCCATTAATAGATTTAAAATTAGAACGACGGTGATGCGTGTAGATTAGAGTTTCTGGAGGGAAAAGGAATCCCACACTTAACCTTTATCTCGACACGGAACTCCGTTCATATCTAGCCTTTACCAAAACAATCATTAATCTAATCTCTAATCGCGGTCGGAACTAGCAAAGAATTGCTAGCGCGCCCGATTAGGATGTTAATGATTCTTTTGATAAAGTTCCTAAATTTTATAGGACTTAAAAAGGGTTTAGTTATTTTCATCATCCATTAGCCTACCCTAATCCTACGAACCCTAACAAGCGGAGAATTATTCGCGCATGTTGGGAAAAGAAGATGAAAAGACAGAGAGGGAAAACATAATGTAAAATGCAAAAGAATTAAATAAAATAACTACCTTTATTAATCAACTTGAGCAATCTACACTTTATTCCGTAGAAAATGATTACAAAACTAGTTGCTTCTCGATCTTTCCTAAGGAGGTAGATGAACAGTTGATGATCAGCCTGGATGCGTGAGCGTCTGGGGCTTCGTGATCGCGTCGGCTTGATAAATTTTCCAAGAGGCTCTCGGTCCCTTTTTATAGTGCCAAAGCCAGAACCTAAGCTTCTAAATTAGGAAGTAAGTATTGAAGATTCACCCAGAGAAATTTCAGCATCTAAATCCCCTTCCCTGCCGCGGATCCGCGGCCCAAGGTGGGGTATGGCCGCGGATCCGCGGCCATTGTATCTCCTCCCTTCATCAAACTTTAGGGAATCTGTCTTTGTGACATTTGGAGGTCCTAGAAACCTTTGTATCATGGAAATCTTCTCGTGGTTGCTGCCAGACTTGGTCTCCAAGTCTTACTTCTTAATTAGGCAAGTCTTCTTCAACAACTTGATTTCCTTGATTCTAGTCTTGAAAGATTCTGCACAACTTGGGAAAAATTCTGCACAATAACTCAAATAATATTTAGTAGACTTTGTTCTACTAGGATTTGGTTAATGAAATTATTTGCATACATTTTCCTACCAAATGTTAATTACAATATATCAACACATGGAAAATAGTATTTTTATACATAAACCCTCATATGTATGATATATTATAATAAAGACCTTTTTAAATATGGAAATGGTAGGAAAAATGTAATAACAAATGTGCAGTTTTATCAACTGAACAAATACCCCCAAACTTATCTTTGATCGTCCCGAGAAAACTAGTTTATTCAAGAGAAGGAGAAAAAGAAAGGAGAAAACTAAGCACACTTTCGTAGGCAAATACGATTGCACCGAGCACGTGCAACAAGCCGTTAAACCCCTAGGTGTCCCTAGTAGGAGGAGTGTTGTCTCCTGAGGGTTTTCAGTGGATTACACCCACAAAATCCTATAACAAAAGAGAGATGGTGAAATTTTCATATAAAGATAAGAACCATAAAAGAAAGACTTTGAAAATAAGAGTTTCCAACTATACTAGCTTTTCAGTTGTCATGAGCCCTATCGTAATAGTCATGAAAAGATGTTAGAAATCATATCATCTCTCAATAAAACATCGTCTTTATTCTTCATTTCTACCTTTCATCCAAACCTCGATCATATACCCCTACGTGTGTGTAATGGACATCCCTACACTTGGAGAATTCAATTCAAGCTATCATACTCTTGTCCATCTACCTCAGTACTTTTTAACTTAATGAATATTTAGATTTGCTTACACATTTTCATGCGACCGTTAATACTTCTTGAGGTACTAACCGACCGATTACTCATGTGCTTGCTGATTCGGTGATAATATTTTTCTCGTCTTGCACCACCTAAGGCTTAGCAGTGACTCCCAGACCAGTTGGCCTTAGGGCACTAGGTGAAGAGGCACCCTCGCTATATTTTTTTATTGCTGCCTTGGCGATTCAAAACCAGTGTTCATTTTTTTCTTTTCACCATTTTTATATTTTCTTCATTTTTTTATTTCCTTCATACTTTGGCTTTTAGACAAGAGCATTTCAAGGTATCCTCTACTATCCCGAGTTTCAAGACGTGTGTAAGTGCATATAGTAGGGTATCAACATTCAAATGTTTGGCTTCCAGAATAGAAACTATTTTTCAGACTTATTTTTATCCTCAGATTAGTGACTTCCTTCATCTTACTAATCCTTGGGACAACAGCTCATAACTACTTATTACTAGTTCGTTTAAGAAAACTTCTAATTTTCTTGGTTTTCTTAAACTATTCCTATCTTTCATATATAATTTTTCACTTTCTATTCTTTTAATATAATTTTTTTTTAAATTTTTGAAAATGTTGTGCTTATGCAAAGTATGATGCAAATTGATGCGTAAATAAGCACAAACCTCCCCCAAACTTGTTTTCAACAGTGTCCTCACTGTTGCTATCTGCTGGATCACAAAAACCTGTAAGCTTGGGAGGACATTATTAATGGGGGCAAGAATATATGAAAGTGAAAATGCTCCCCCAAACTTATTTTTGGCTCACAAATTTGAGGACAAAATTTATGTTCAAGAGCCAAAAATATACCCCCCCTCAAACATGGGTTAGACAATATGAAGTATTTTAAGAGGGGGTGAGTCATTTGGTCAAAGTAAGACTTTACAAAGACCAAAAGTTAACACCAACCATTCAAAGATTTTATCAGTATAGCATATAGGTTGGTGGAAGAATGTGTTGTATCGAGTTAAGAAAAAATGGGGAAGGGATAAGAGGTGGTCTGGAAAGGGTTTGAAATTAGAGAAAAGAAAGAATGAGGATGAATGTGAATGATTAGGAAGAAGGAATGGTGACGGTTCAATCTCTATAGGTGGAGATTGATCAATCACAAAATCCGTATTGTTTAAAAATTCAAGTTCGTCAGCAAAAAGTTCTTCAAAACTTTTATCAATGGTGTGATTGAACATTTTGCTGTCAAAGAGTTTTGTGCCAGAATTTATCCAACTTGATTCATCAAAAATTATTGAGGTAGAGGATTTGAAAAACTCATCTACCTTATTTTCAAAAATATCCAAATCAAGTTGAATTTCTGGTTTTATTGAACTTGAATTAACGGATTGTGGTTCATCAAAACTCACTGAAACTATAGGAACAGAAGAAGAACCGGAGAAAGTAGAAGGTGAAATGGGTAAACAAATTGGTGTGTCGAGTATTGCTGAACCAGATGTGGAAGATGGAGGCTGTATTTCGGACTGATCTTCGTGTATACCATTATTATCAACTTCAAGACATATTTGGGGTTCGGGAAGAATTAAAGGCTCAAGATGATGACCACAAGGAAGTGAAAGGATTTGATGAATTGGTGGGACAAAATCATCCAAAATTTCGGGTTCATCAATCAAAATATCCCCAACGTCAATCACCTCATTCAAGTGAAGGTTAAAATTCTCAAACTCCTCATCAAAAGTATGGTTTTCGATCAGTTTTGGTTCAAGAGTGGAGGTGTAGAGATCACAAGGGTTGGGTATGGTTTCACTTGAAATGGACCCTTCACAGTTGGGTAAATCAAACACTACAAAGTCACACAACTTATCAGACATTGTACTTGATGAATCTATGAAACTGGAGTTGTGGATTTCAGTTTGGAATGGGGAGGTTTGATTAGGAAGGGTGTACAGTTCTGTCTTACTACCCAAATCCTTCATAATTTGGTTCGACAGTTCCATAAATTTTTCTAATGTCTGCTCCAGACTAGTCTTGGGTTGATAAGGGGTTTCAGTATAAGATTGAAATTCCTGTGGATAATTAAAACTCCTAAATGACTGATTAGAAGAACTGTCTAGAGTAGGTGGAAAAGTCGGATTCGATTGATAGGAATAGAATGGTTGCGAAACTTGGGTAGGAGTAGGATGATAAGAAGAATATTGATATGGGTTGGTTGGTTAGCTATTTTCAACAGACATCTTATATGGCACAAACCGCATATCAAACTCTTCTCCGGACAGTGGTGGTGATGGTTGATATTGGTCCGGATTGAAACTTTGGCCTCTAGACCTAGCTATGTGCTTAGCAATGGACATTCGTCTAGGAGCTTCCTCACTCTGGGTATCAACTGAAACAGGTGTAGGATTAGGATACGGTTGATAAGACCAAGACTGAGGTGGCCAATTGTTTCTTCCTGCTTGTTCTATATGATCTCTTAAGGACATGGAAGAGCCGGACGGTATACCGAAGGGATTTCGAAAACAAGAGATATCTGGTTGTGGACAGCAAAGCTCGGCAAGTGTTCTTCTGTTTAGGTCACCCATTATAAGAAGAGAAGAAGGGGGAAGGGGTAAAAAAAAGGAGAAAATAATTGGTTTGTTTTGAAAAATGACGGATTTAGATAAATCACACAAAAATGCACAAACAACCCTAGAACTAAGGTTACCTAGGTCCAGTCTCTAGACCGCTCCTAGACTTCCAAAGGACAAGCCGCAGGATCAATCTTCTACCGCCTCCGTACTACCCTTGTAGCCAGGTAAGTACCAGGTAAGTGGGAAGGAACCACAGTAGTGGGCCTAATTAAAAACCACTAGCCTTTGACACACTTGCCTAGGCACTATAAAAGTAATGCGGATAAACGATAGATTACCCACGACCTTCCTCTGTCCTTATTGAGCGCGACAGTCCTTAGAGTCTGGTGTAGATATTTTTTAAATTAATGAGGGTTGATCTATATGCTCAGTTTGTGATTTGTGGGGCTTAGGAAGGGTGATGAAATCCCCACCTAATCTGGATTTCGGTCTTTCCCCTTAAAAATCCGTATTAAAATATGCAAAAACAAACCGCAAAACAAAACTTTGCAAAAAGATTTTTGAGCGGCGCTATTTTGCAAAGAATCCTGCAGAAAATAGATTTTATTGGATTTGAGAGGAGAGAGAAAGAGTTAAGAAAGATACCAGAGAAGTGTGAAACCCTGGACCTCCTGTTTCCTCAAGTCCGTGACTCCAGATTCTCTCGCAAAATTCACACACAAATCGTTAAATATGCAATTTGCAGTTTTGTTTTAATAATGATATGAACCGTCTTAGAATTCAACACAAATAGTAAGAATAAAAAAATTACGCACGTTTCCCCGGCAACGGCGCCATTTGATTGGTTCGAAAAAGTGTGTTTGTAGTTAACCGCAATCAATAACGGTGTCGCGCGTAGCTAGACCGAGATGAGTACGGGTCGTTCTCAGGGAAACGTTGAATCTTTTACTCTTACTTTAGATGTGTTGAGAAAGGAGGAAGAAATAAGAATGTTGTAGAATGGTTTCTAGATCTACGTTAAGCAAGAATGCAAAAATATAGATCTAGATTATTTTAGGGGTATAGTTAATATAATAAGGGGGCTTGTAGGGTTCGTTAGGATTTAGTAGTTATGGACGATTAATTAAAAGTTACCATTTTTATCCATTAATAGATTTAAAATTAGAACGACGGTGATGCGTGTAGATTAGGGTTTCTGGAGGGAAAAGGAATCCCACTCTTAACCTTTATCTCGACACGGAACTCCGTTCATATCTAGCCTTTACCAAAACAATCATTAATCTAATCTCTAATCGCGGTCGGAACTAGCAAAGAATTGCTAGCGCGCCCGATTAGAATGTTAATGATTCTTTTGATAAAGTTCCTAAACTTTATAGGAATTAAAAAGGGTTTAGTTATTTTCATCATCCATTAGCCTACCCTAATCCTACGAACCCTAACAAGCAGAGAATTATTCGCGCACATTGGGAAAAGAAGATGAAAAGACAGAGAGGGAAAACATAATGTAAAATGCAAAAGAATTAAATAAAATAACTACCTTTATTAATCAACTTGAGCAATCTACACTTTATTCCGTAGAAAATGATTACAAAACTAGTTGCTTCTCGATCTTTCCTAAGGAGGTAGATGAACAGTTGATGATCAGCCTGGATGTGTGAGCGTCTGGGGCTTCGTGATCGCGTCGGCTTGATAAATTTTCCAAGAGGCTCTCGGTCCCTTTTTATAGTGCCAAAGCCAGAACCTAAGCTTCTAAATTAGGAAGTAAGTATTGAAGATTCACCCAGAGAAATTTCAACATCTAAATCCCCTTCCCTGCCGCGGATCCGCGGCCCAAGGTGGGGTATGGCCGCGGATCCGCGGCCATTGTATCTCCTCCCTTCATCAAACTTTAGGGAATCTATCTTTGTGACATTTGGAGGTCCTAGGAACCTTTGTATCATGGAAATCTTCTCGTGGTTGCTGCCAGACTTGGTCTCCAAGTCTTACTTCTTAATTAGGCAAGTCTTCTTCAACAACTTGATTTCCTTGATTCTAGTCTTGAAAGATTCTGCACAACTTGGAAAAATTCTGCACAATAACTCAAATAATATTTAGTAGACTTTGTTCTACTAGGATTTGGTCAATGAAATTATTTGCATACATTTTCCTACCAAATGTTAATTACAATATATCAACACATGGAAAATAGTATTTTTATACATAAACCCTCATATGTATGATATATTATAATAAAGACCTTTTTAAATATGGAAATGGTAGGAAAAATGTAATAACAAATGTGCAGTTTTATCAACTGAACAAGAATAGACAGATGAGAATATAACTAGTATATTGTAATCTTTTTGTTCTGGTAACGCTATTGTTTGTAGCTTAGTATAGAATATGCCAGTGTATACGAGAGGAGTCCCACTATTCCGGAGACTAAGGTATACGGAGCACAAGGAACCATTAGGTGTATTAAAGTGACCATCTCATGCCATTTCTAACACATTCCGTACCAGTCTACCCCTTTAAAACCCCATAATGTCTTTTGTATTGATTGTATTGTTTTGTTTTATAGAAGGAAGACTTTCCGAAAGCATGATATCATGTAAACCGAATGGATATAAATGGATAGTCATGTAATCAGAGTATATCCATGGTTCGGTTCGGTCGAGTCATGTTGATATATATTGAATTCTGGTATAAATGGATTCATGTTGAAATGGAGTTATACTTGAATCATATTCAAGGATAGATTGGTTTCATATTGGATTGAGACTCGGTCTGAGTCAGACACTTTACAACGAATTGAAGTCCTGAATTAGTTTTGATGTTATCGCTAACTGCTGCACAAGTATGGCAGAATTTGTGTCTTTTTCCAAGACAATTACCGTATTGATAACACCATTTTTAGGTTTTCTACCATATATAGGCAAGCACCCATATTCTCTGGCTTCCTGAGGCTCAAGAGAACCGGTCCCGCTTAAACCAATGTTTACTAGGGTCCTTATTATAAATTAATATAACTTGGGGGGTTTTATGAAAAATAGTTTTGATATATTTTCAAAATATAGCTCAAGTATTTAATTATCGTCTTTAGGGTTTTCATAACTGTAATTTTTATTAAGTGAAATATTCTAGTGGATATAACCTAGATTTCATTGTATATGGTATTTTAGTGTAATATTGGAATTGTATTGATTTGTATCGGTAGTTTCATGAAATTTGTGATTCCTTTGATTTAGAAAAACATGGAATATATATATAATATATTTAAAGTAGGTATTTTGATAATATTCATATATATATATATATATATATATATTTAATAAAAATAAATTTTATTTATTACGTAGAAATCTCATTTTTCTTAAAAATTGCATTAAAAATTCCATCGAGATCGGATGCTCCGTGAGAAGGTCTGCATCTCACTCTAATAGGCCCGAGCATGTGCGATAACTCGCACCATCCCGATCGGGGTTCCCCAAAATGGGTTGTAAAGGCCCATTTGCAAGGAATTAAATAATACACTTTTAAAGAAAACGGTTTTTGAATGTTTATGGTATTTAAATGTAAACTCGTATTTTCCCACAAACTAATATTCCAAAATTCATCATTTTATGTCAAAAATGTGTGTTGTGATGAGGTAGGTCATTATGTCGTGAGTTTTCTAAAGGTAATATGATCAAAATGAATAAGCAATGTCTTATGTAAACATGGTGATATTTTACCGTAAAAATGAAATAGAAGTTGCAATACATATTATTTTGAATTGAAACTTATTGTGAATGTTGTTTTATGTTTGTTAAACAATATAAGAAGAGATGGTAATTTTTTGTTTAAGAAAAATTTGAGTTTTTAACGAAAAGAGAGTCGGAAGTCGGGATAACTCCGCTTCCGACGAGTTTTGAAAAGTAAAAGTTTTAGACTAGAGATTGAGAAGGGAAGTGGGGACTTAAAGGTTTTAATTAGAGATAATAGGTAGGGGGAGATTTTGGGATCGTCAGAAAGTCATTTCATCGCCGGATTCTTCCCGAAACGTCGCCGGAACTTCGACCTTTGCTAACTCCATGTTCAGTCGAAAATATCGCGCATTTGATATTACATTTTCCTTACTTTTCTTAAAAATTTAAATGTGTTTATTATAAATATACAACATATTTGGGTTTATCTGTAAAAATACTATTTACCATATATTTATATATTATAATTAACATTATGAAGGAAAATGTATGCATATAATATTTATAAAATATTTTGATAATTTAAATATGCATATCATATCAAATATCCTTAATCAATATTCTTAAAATATAATATCATATTAAATTGGTTAGGATAATATCTCAAAAATACCAAATATTACTAACATTATTCATTGAGATATTGTGCAAGGTTTAGTTCAAGTCAGGAGATCGAGATGTTGAGATGTCGGGAATCAAAAATCTGCTGATAAAGTTAAATAAAATCGAAGAATCAAAACTGGCAGAGACTCAGAAAAGAAATGAAGATTTCAGACATCAAATAAATCTTCATATGCCACAACGAAGCAGCTCCAGAATTCTGAAGCCAAGATCTCACAAAAAAATTGCGCTTCCGCGGCCAAACTAGCATCAATGCGGCGGATCCACGGCCGATTCACTGAGTCAGGATTTAGGATTTTTAGTTTTGATTTACAACAACAAACCCTAATTCTGGGGATCTATAGTTTATGGTTTTGGGGCTATATAAAGGACTGATGGCTAAACTTAGAAATCATCAATCTTTTACACAAACTAATCACCGTCAAAGAACAAGTGATCCAAGACAGGTCCAAGTTTCGACATGATAAAGCAACGTGAGATTCGACGGAACATCTACATTCGACAAGGCAGAGATCGAGAGCGGCTTCTTCTTCCTCTTGTAATCTAAACTTGAAGTTTGTACTTGTGAAGTTGATTAATAAAGATAGATCATTAGTTTAATTAGTTTAATTATTTAGTTACATTATGAATTTCATCTTTATCCGTTCTTCTATTTCCATCATGCACGAGTAATTCTCCACTTGATAGGGTTCGTAAGATTAGGGTAGAACAATGGATGAGAAAATATTTTAACTTCTTTTAAGTCTTATGAAGTTTATAAATTTTATCAAAATAAATTTTAACATCCTTATCGGGCGCGCTACCAATTTATTGCTAGTCTCGACCGCGATTTGAGATCAGATTAACAATTGTTTTGTTAAGGGCCAGACATGAATAGAGATCAATGAAAGGACAAGGGTCAATAGTGGGGAAACCTTAGTTTCTTTCAAGAACCCTAATCCTCATTCATCGCTATCTATCTAGTATTAAATCTATCAATAGATAAAAGGAGTAGTCTTTATTAGTCATCCATGACTACTAAATCTGAACGAACCCTACAAGCATTCTTCTTATAAAATCTATATTCGTATTCAAACTAGATCTGTATTCTACATCCGTATTTTGACATAGATCTAGAAACTATTTCCACTATTTCTTATTTCTCTATTCTTCCTCTTTTTCAATACGTCTAAACTAAGATTGAAAGATTCCACATATCCTTGAGGACGACCCGTACTCATCTTGGTCTAACTATACGCGACACCGTTATTGATAGCGGTTACTACACACATAAAACAGATCAATCAAATGGAGCCATTGCCGGGGATACGCGCGTAATTTTTTTATTCTTACTATTTGTGTTGAATTCTTATTCGATATATATCATAAAAATAAAACAAAACCACATCTTGCATATTTAACGACTAGTGTGTAATTTTTGCGAGGGAATCTGGAGTCACTTTAGCGAAGAGATAAAAATTCAGAGACATTCATCAAGACCCCAGAGGAGCAAAGGAGGCCATAGTGAAAAAATTAATCAAAGAACCCCCTAAAGCACGGCGGAACAGCGGCTATTGTGTGCAAACAGCGGCGGAATCGCGACGGTCTTGGGGAGTTGTTCCCTCAAACTTTTCTGGTATCTTTTCTATCTCTTTCTTTCTCCTCTAAAAAATCCAATAATATATTTTCTGCAGGATTCTTTGCAAAATATCGCCGCTCAAAAATCTTTTTGCATGTTTTGTTTTGCGGGTTGTTTTTGCATATTTTAATATGGAATTTAAGAGGCAAGACCATAATTCAGATTAGGTAGGGATTTCATCACCCTTCCTAGGCCCCACAAATCATAAAATGAGCATCCGCATAATCCTATATTAATTAAAAAATATCTAGATCAAGACCCTTAGGACCGTCACGCTCATATAGGACAGAGGAAGGTCGTGGATAATCTATCACTTATCCGCATTTCTTTTGTGGTGTCTAGGCAAGTGGTTACTTAATTAGGCCCGCTATTTTCGGTGATTCGTATAGTGGATACCTCCCACTTACCTGGCGCTTACCTGGCCATAAGAGTTATAACAAGGTGGTAGAGGATTGATCCTGCGGCTTGTCTTTTGCAAGTCTAGGAGTGTTCTAGTGCTTGATAGGTAACCTTAGTTCTAGGATTTGCTTGTGCATTTTGTGATTTGTTGAGTCAACTCTCAAGTCCCACTTTCAAAGCAAAATAATCCAAATAGAGCTTAAATCTTTTCATCCTCCTCTATCTTTTCACCTTCTTATAATGGGTAACCCAAATAAAAGAACTCTTGCCGGGCTTTGCTATCCAGATCCAGATATTTCTTGGTATCGTAATCGCTTCAGTATACCATCCGACTCTACCATGTCTTTAAAAGATCGGATAGAGCAAGCGGAAAGAAACAGTTGGCCCCCTCACTTCAGGTCCTATCAACCGCATCAAAATTCTACATCTTCTTATGTTTCTACTCCATCTAACACGTGTGAGGGAAGTCCTAAACGCATGTCCATCGCTGAGTATATAGCGAGGAATAACAACCAAAATTTCAATCTGGTCAAACCATTAGGACAAAAAAACACTACCACTTTCTAAAGAAGATTTTACTACTCTGTTTGTGGCGTATATGACATCTATTGACAGTCGCTAACCAACCAACCAATATCAATATTTTTCTTATCACAATGTTGATCCTACTCCTGCCCAATTTTCACAGACTTTCGATTCCTATCAATCCTATCCGACTTTTACACCTTCTTAAGACATTCCTTCTAATCAGTCATTTGGGAGTTTTACTTATCCACAAGAAATTCAATCTTATGCTGAAACCCCTTACCGACCCATGTCTAGTCTTGAACGGACTATGGAAGAATATGTGGTAGCGTCGCGCCGCGCTAGAGAAGAATTGAATGAGTGCATGGCCGTTCTCAATAAACAAAACAAACGAGCAACTAGTTTCCAACCAACTTAAAATTTTCCAACGTATGATACGACCATAGGACAAATTGAGAATTTGGGTAGTGAGAGAGAGCGGTACACCCATCGGAATCAAACATTCCTATCTCAAATTGAAATACACACCTCCAGTTTCACAGATCTATCAAGTACACCAAACGATTCACCAATTGAAGATAGAATGTCTGATGAGTTGTGTGACTTTGAGTGTTTGATTTACCCGATTGTGAAGGGTCCATTTCAAGTGAAGCCACACCCAACCCTTATGATCTCTACAGCTCCACTCTAGAACCACAATTGATTGAAAACCCTGCTTTTGATGAGGTGTCTGAGACTTGTAACCTTCACTTGATTGAGGATATTGACGTTGGGGATATATTGGATGATGAACCCGAAATTTTGGATGAGTTTGTCCCTCCAATTCATCAGGTCCTTTTACTCCCGTGTGGTCATCATCTCGAACCTTTAACTATTCTTCCCGAACCCCATATGCGTCTTGAAGTTGATGATAAATGTATAACCGAAAAGTAGAACGAAATTCAGCCTTCAATTCCCACATCTGGTTCAGCAATACTCGACACACCAATTTGTTTACCCATTTCATTTCCCACTTTCTCTAGTTCTTCTTCTAATCTTCCTTTAATGATAGCGAGTGTTGATGAATCACAATCCGATATTTTGAGTTCGATAATTCTAGAAAGACAACTTGATTTAGACTCTTTTGAGAATGAGGTAGGTGAGCTTTACGAGTCTCCTACCTCCATAATTTTTGACAAATCAAGTGTATTGAATTCCGGCGTGACACTATTGACATTGAAACGTTCAAACAGACTATCGATGAAAGTTTCGAAGATATTTTTGCCGACGAACTCGCATGCCTAAACGACATGGATTTTATGATTAATCAACCTCCACCTAAACAAATTGAACCACCACCATTTCTTTTTATCTCATACGAGAATGTGACCATTCTTCTCATTCCTAATCATCCACATTCTCGTTTCCGTTCACCATTATTGTTTCATCTCTATCAACCGGGACGTAAACCATACCGCCTCCTATCTCCCTACTTCTTCGAATCTCTGATTTTCCACCGACCAGTGCGTTACATCAATAAAATTTTTGAATGGTTGGTGTTGACTTTTGGTCTTTATAAAGTTTTACTTTGACCAATAATTTTAACTCTCCAATAATTTCAAATGCTTAATACTATTTTACTCAAGTTTGGTGGAGGGAAATATTTTGTCTCTTGAAAGAAATTTTTTATAAAATTGTGAGCCAAAAAATAAGTTTGGAGGAGAATTTTACTTTCACTATTTCAAGTCTCCGTTACTAACTTTTCCTCCCAAGTCTACAGTTTTTTAAAGCTTAACAGATGACATCAGTAAAGACACTGCTGTAAACAGGTTTGGGGGAGGTTTGTGCTTATTCACGCATTACTTTGCATTATACTATATTAAGCACACAAAAATTTGATAATGAAAGTTTGAAAGTGAAAAATTTGCATATGAAAGATAGAAATAGTTTAAGAAAAGCAAGAAAATTAGATGTTTTCTTAAACGAAACTAGTAATAAATAGTTATGAACCGTTGTCCCAAGGGTTAGTAAGATGAAGAAAATTACTAATCTGAGGATAAAAATAAGTATGAAAAACAGTCTCTATTCTTAAGCCCAAACATTTGAACGTTGATACCCTACTATACGCACTTGCACACATCTTGAAACTTGGGATAGTAGAGCATACCTTGAAATGCTCTTGTTTAAAAGTCTTGGTATGAAGAAAAAAAATTATAAGTGGTGAAGAAGAAAAAAAAAATGAACATTGGTTTTGTAATTACCAAGGTAGCATAAAAAAATATAGCGAGGGTGCTTTATCACCTAGTGCCTTAGACCAACTGGTTTGGGAGCCACTGCTAAGCTTTAGGTAATAATGCAAGCACATTTTGTAATCAGTCGGTTAGTACTTCAAGAAGTATTAACGGTCGCATGAAAGATGTGTGAGCAATTTCATCTAAAATATTCACCAACTAAAAAGTACTAAGAAAGATAGACAAGAGTATGATAGCTTGAATTGAATTCTCTAAGTGTAGGGATATCTTTTACACATATATAGAGGTATATGATCAATGTTTGAAAGAAAGATAGGGAGGAAAACTAAAGACGATGTTTTATTGAGTGATGATGTGATTTCTAACACCTTTTCATGACCATTAAGATAAGGCTCATGGCAACTAAAAAGCTGGCGTAGTTGGAAACTCTTCTTTTCAAGTTCTTTCTTTTATAGTTCTTATCTTTGTATGTAACTTTCACTATCTTTTTTTTATTATAGGATTTTATGGGTGTAATCCGCTGAAAACTCATAAGAGACAACACTCCTCCTACTAGGGACACTTAGAGTTTTAACGGCTTGTTGCACGTACTCAGTGCAATCGTGTTACCTACGAAAGTGTGATACTTAGATTTTTCTTTTTCTTTTTCTCCTTCTCTTGAATAAATAAGTTTGCTCGGGACGATCAAAATTAAGTTTGGGGGTATTTGTTCAGTCGAAAATATCGCACATTTGATATTATATTTTCCTTATTTTTCTTAAAAATCTAAAGGTGTTTATTATAAATATAGAACATATTTGGGTTTATCTGTAAAAATACTATTTACCATATATTTATATATTATAATTAACATTATGAAGGAAAATGTATGCATATAATATTTATAAAATATTTTGATAATTTAAATATGCATATCATATCAAATATCCTTAATCAATATTCTTAAAATATAATATCATGTCAAATTGGTTTGGATAATATCTCAAATATACCAAATATTACTAACATTATTCATTGAGATATTGTGCAAGGTTTAGTTCAGGTCAGGAGATCGAGATGTTGAGATGTCGGGAATCAAAAATCTGCCGATAAAGTTAAATAAAATCGAAGAATCAAAACTGACAGAGACTCAGAAAAGATATGAAGATTCCAGACATCAAATAAATCTTCATGTGTCACAACGAAGCAGCTCCAGAATTCTGAAACCAAGATCTCACCAACAAACCGCGCTTCCGCGGCCAAACAAGCATCAATGCGGCGGATCCGCGGCTGATTCACTGAGTCAGGATTTGGGATTTTTAGTTGTGATTTGCAACAACAAATCCTAATTCTGGGGATCTATAGTTTATGGTTTTGGGGCTATATAAAGGACCGATGGCTAAACTTAGAAATCATCAATCTTTTACACAAGCTAATCACCGTCAAAGAACAAGTGATCCAAGACAGGTCCAAAATTCGACGTGATAAAGCGACGTGAGATTCGACGGAACATCTACCTCCGACAAGGCAGAGATCGAAAGCAACTTCTTCTTCCTCTTATAATCTAAACTTGAAGTTTGTACTTGTGAAGTTGATTAATAAAGGTAGATATTTAGTTTAATTAGTCTAATTATTTAGTTACATTATGAATTTCATCTCTATCCGTTCTTCTATCTCTATCATGCGCGAATAATTCTCCGCTTGATAGGGTTCGTAGGATTAGGGTAGAACAATGGATGAGAAAATGTTTTAACTTCTTTTAAGTCTTATGAAGTTTATAAATTTTAGCAAAATAAATGTTAACATCTTTATCGGGCGCGCTACCAATTTATTGCTAGTCTCGACCGCGATTTGAGATCAGGTTAACAATTGTTTTGTTAAGGGCTAGACATGAATAGAGATCAATGAAAGGACAAGGGTCAATAGTAGGGAAACCCTAGTTTCTTCCAAGAACCCTAATTCTCATTCATCACTATCTATCTTGTATTAAATCTATCAATAGATAAAAGGAGTAACCTTTATTAGTCATTCATGACTACTAAATCCGAACGAACCCTACAAGCATTCTTCTTATAAAATCTATATCCGTATTAAAACTAGATCTATATTCTACATCCGTATTTTGACGTAGATCTAGAAACTATTTCCACTATTCTTTATTTCTCTATTCTTCCTCTTTTTCAACACGTCTGAAGTAAGATTGAAAAAATCCACATATCCCTTAGGACGACCCGTACTCATCTCGGTCTAGCTACACGCGACACCGTTATTGATTGCGGTTACTACACATATAAAACAGATCAATCACTCCAGTTGTACAACTTTTGAACTTAGAATTTTTTAAAGATTTTAGGCATGGAATTTCTGAATGTGGAGGGCCAAAATGTAGGGTTGTATTTATAGGAAAAATTAGGGTTTAGGATAATGAATTGAGAATTAAAATTGCATTAAAATTTGGTTTAATGGTGATTTTTAACTCTCTGGATAATTGCAGAGTAAACAAACATAATAGGGGTCAAGGGGAAAAGGCCAAGAGACTAGGGCAAAGAAAAAATGGAGCATTAGGCACGGGGGGCCCGACGGTGCCGGCTCCTGGGATGATCTCGTCGGTCCAATCCGGTGGGTTGGGGTATGGATCTCTGCCACGTGTCCAAGTCTGTTAGTATACCTCAGTTCACATGTTTGATTCTGTTGTGACTTTTTAAATTACGTGTTTTGTATGTGTAAACTTTTGAGTTTCTAAAAGTTTAAAAGAAAAATCAATAAAAATAATATGTGAATGGGGAGATTTGAACACAGGGGCTACGTCACAGCAGTGCAAGGCTTTACCAATGAGCTAAAAGTTGTTTCTTGCTGTTCAAAAGCAAATCAAATACTTATAGCATACACAGGATTTCAAATACTCTATCTGTACATTAACTTTTAAACAAATTTCCTGTATACTGAAACAGAGTTATTACATTCTACCCTCCTTACAAATATTTCTTCCTCGAAATTTACAATTATTTTAAGGACTAATTTACAAACAAGTGGGGGTATCTTGCACGCATATCGTCCTCACGTTCCCATGTTGATTCTCCTGGTGAGTCTTTTCTCCACAGCACTCGAACCAAGTTTACTTCCTTGTTCCGAAATGACTTCACCTTTCTATATAGGATTTCAACAGGTTACCGCTCACAGGATAAGTCTGGGTGTACAGTGAGCTCAGATTGATCAAGAATATGACTGGAATCACTCACATACCTTCTTAGTTGGGATGTGTAGAATACATTATACACTCCTTTCAATAA
Organism: Agapanthus africanus; assembly: GCA_030015575.1. Taxonomy (NCBI): domain Eukaryota; kingdom Viridiplantae; phylum Streptophyta; class Magnoliopsida; order Asparagales; family Amaryllidaceae; genus Agapanthus; species Agapanthus africanus. The sequence continues at coordinate 4,835,213 of CM057339.1, forward strand.
AGGTGGAAGTGCCAAGCGATAAGCCACTTCTCCGACTCGTTCAAGTATATCGAACGGTCCAATATACCCCGGACTGAGCTTACCCCGTCTTCCAAAACGAATCACTCTACGGTTTGGAGAAATCTTCAAAAAGACATGATCTCCCGGTTGGAACTCCAAATGACGGCACTTTGCATCAGCCCAGTGCTTCTGTCGATCTTGGACTATGCGCATTATTTCCCTGATAGTGCGAACCACATCCACTGTTTCTACTACCATCTCAGGTCCAAGGAGTTCTCTATCTCCGATGTCGTCCCAACTTAATGGTGAATGCCACTTCCTTCCATAAAGAGCTGTGAAGGGTGCCATTTCTATACTTGCTTGGTAGCAGTTGTTGTATGAAAACTCCACAAGATGTAGGTGATCTTCCCACGATCCTCCGAAGTCTAGCAAACACGCTCTTAGCATATCTTCAAGTATCTGAATAGTTCACTCAGACTGTCGATCTGTTTGTGGATGGTAAGCTGTACTGAAGTTCAAACTTGTTCCCAAGGTAGCTTACAGACTCTGCCAAAATTGCGATCGAAATCTGGTGGGATGATCGGAGACAACGCAAACAGGTACTCCATGTAATCTCACGATCTCCTGTATGAGTTTATGGGTATCAGAACTAGTACACTATGAATAGTTAAATCTTAATTAGATTCATACTTACTTCCATGTACTTCTTTGCTAGTTTCTCAGTAGATTGGTCAACTCGAAATGGGATGAAGTGAGCCAACTTTGTGGGTTGATCCATAATAACCCATACCGCATCGTTACCTTTCATGCTGCGAGGAAGTGCAGTCACGAAATCCACAATGATGTGTTGCCACTTCCATTCTGGGATAGGTAACGATTGAAGTAAACCACCTGTTCTGTGATTTTCGGCCTTTACTTGCTAACACACCAAGCATTTAGCGACACTTCTGGCTACTTCACACTTCATTCCATGCCACCAGTAATTTTGACGCAGATCTTTGTACATATTTGTGTCTCCAGGGTATACTGAATAAGAAGAGTTGTGAGCTTCTTTCATCAACTCTTCCCGTACAGAGCCTTTTGGTATGCACAACCTACTGCCGTATCTCGAAGATCCATCTTCGTGTATGATGAAATCTTTTTGAAGTCTACTTTCTACTTATTCTCTGATCTTTTGCAACTTGGCATTACTTGCTTGAGTTGCATTGATCTGATTGACAATAGTAGACTGAACTTGTAAGTTCATCAAACCTGAAGCGTTACCTGGCATGACCACTTCAATCTCCATTTGATGCAAATCTTGTTCGAGCTTCCACTGTGCGGTGAGATTCAATGCTAATGGTTGGCGAATAAGTGCATCATGTACTACATTCACCTTCCCTGAATGATATTGTAGGTTGATGTCGAAGTCTGCCACAAGTTCTAACCATCTTCTCTACCGCATATTTAAATCTTTCTGAGTAAAAACATATTTCAAACTCTTGTGATCTGTGTATATGTCCACTCGTTCACCAAGAAGATAATGGCGTCAAATCTTGAGTGCAAAGATTACGGCTGCCAACTCCAAATCATGTGTCGGATAGTTGCGCTCATGAATCTTCTGCTGTCTTGATGCATAAGCTACAAGTTTACCGTACTGATGTAGAACACATCCTAATCCCTTACCGGATGATTCGCAATGGACTACAAAACCTCCAAATTGGTCCGGTATGACGAGAATAGGTGCTGATGTCAATCTTGACTTAAGTTCTACGAAAGCTTGTTCGCATGCTTCTGACCATACGAATTCTTCATCTTTACTCGTGAGCTTGGTCAGGGGTGTTGCAATCTTCGAAAATCCTTCAATAAACCTTCTGTAATATTCTGCCAATCCCAAGAAGCTTCGAATGTCCTTCACTGACTTCGGTGTCGGCCATTCGCTTACTGCTGATACTTTAGCTGGATCTATAGAGATTCCTTCGCCTGATACAATATGTCCGAGAAAACCGACTTGATCTAGCCAAAACTCGCACTTGCTATACTTGGCATAGAGTTGATGTTGTCATAAAGTCTCCAGGAAAATCCGTAGATGCTCGAATGTTCTTTCCGACTTTTAGAATACACCAGGATATCGTCGATGAAGATGACAACAAACCAGTCTAGGTAATCTCGGAAAACTTGATTCATTAGGTTCATGAATATAGCTGGTGCGTTAGTCACTCCAAATGGTATCACAAGAAACACATAATGACCATAGCGAGTCTTGAATGCCGTCTTCGGAATATTAGACTCTTTGACACTCACCTGATGATAACCCGAACGAAGATCTAACTTGGAGAAAATGCAAGACCCACTTAGCTGATCGAACAGATCGTCGATGCGCGGAAGTGGATACTTGTTCTTTATAGTTACTTCGTTCAGAGCTCTATAATCAATGTACATTCGATATGAACCTTCTTTCTTCTTCACGAGCAGAATTGGCGATCCCTAACTTGAAGTGCTAGGAAGAATCCATCCTTTCTACAGAAGTTCGTCCAGCTGAGTACGGACCTCTTTCAAACCTTCAGGGCTTAACCGAAACGGTGCTTTGATCACCGGTTGTGCTCTAGATACTAAATCAATGCTGAATTCAAGAGCTCGATCGGGAGGAAAATCTGATATGTCTTCAGGAAATACATCATCGAACTCTTGAACTACCTCTGGCTTCGATCCTTCTTCTGCTTGAAATGTTGTAATAACTACCTTCTTCGGTTTTGCTTTGTATGTGCTTGGATCCAGGGTACGGTCTCCACTTTTGAAATAAAAGACCGGATGATCTAGAATCTCGAATACTACCCTCCTTTGACGAAATTCAATGGTAGCATAGAATGTTCCTAGCCAATCCATACCCAAAACGACATCGAAATTCGGTATGTCCAGCACCTTGAAGTCAGTATAGAATTTTCTGCTGCAGACGACCACTGGACACATGTCGTATCCCATTATTGCCTTTAGAACGTCGTTCCCTGAACTGACATTCCAGCTGGATACGAGAGGTTTGAATGGAATCGCATGAGTTCAGACGAACCGTTGCGACATAAAGCAATGAGATGCTCCAGTATCGAAGAGTGCTAGTGCAGGAAGTGAGGTTATTAAGATCGTACCTAAGTTATATGGGATCGGTTTTAGGTATAATAAAAAGATATATGGGTATATATAAAGACTGAAAGGAAGCTTGAAAAGAAAGAGTTACCGGTAATGACTTGGCCAGTGGCTTCAGCTTCTTCTACGGTCATTATGAAAGCCTGTCGCCTCGGTACATTCCTCCTTGCTGGAGGAGCATTCCTCTCTCCGTTCCTCTGTACTTGAGGTAAGTTCCTTTGAGCTTGGTGGAACTGACGAGGAGGAGGTAGAGTCGGTCCATGAGGAGGTGGAGCTAGGAGAGCGATTCGTGGAGCAGGTGCCTGGATGGGTGGTCGCTGTTGATAGGTAATTGCTGGTCTGGGTGCAGCATTTGGATTGAGTCTACGAGGACAAGACCCAATATCATGTGTGGCTGAGCCGTAGACTAAGCAAAGGCGATTTGCATGCCGGCAGTTCTTCGCCAGGTGTCCATCCCTCCTGCAGTAGGTGCAAAAGGCCGGGCTGGGCCGGTTGATTGGTACTCCCGATCTCCTGGGCACAAAAGGTAGCCTTGAAGAGGCACCTCCTGCCATCTGGGTGGCAGGGCACTTCACCCCGGCAGATTAGGGTCTTCCTTTCATCTTCACCACTGCCTCATATCGACGGGCAGCTTTCAGAGCCAGTTCGTGGGTTGGGAAATTCCCTGTAGCTAAGGCAGCTTGGATCTCCGGATCTAACCCTTGCTGAAATCATCTGGGCCTGATCTCAACAGTCGGTATCAAATGTGCCGCGAACCTGTTAAGGTCTTGTGTTAGCTATGTAGGATGTGATATTTTAAAATTGAATATTAAGACATATCTTACCTACACCTAAAACAATTGTGTCCGACAGAGATGTCAAATTCGTAAGTTCTTTCTGGAAGACACTTTGGGAAAAGTTGGGAACTCTACTGAACTTTTCAATCGCCTTTCATCCTCAAACAGATAGCCTTAATCTTATAACTGGCTGTCATGGTAAACTCAGCATCATACCCATCCACAGATTTGGTCCACATCGAACCCTGTTGTAGGTGGATGATATGCTACTCCATGTCAAATCGAGCAGTTTCTGGAAAGTACTTCGCATCGAAAATGTCGCGAAAAGTTTTTCATTCGATCGGCTGGTCAAGACGGCTTTCTTCCGCCTTCCACCAAACTCAGGCGTTGTCAGTGAGTTACAGCTTCGCAAATCATACTCAAGCAATCTCTGACACTTGTGCTGCTGCCAGATCGTCCTCAATATTCTGAGTCCATTCTTCCGCTTCTAAAGGGCTCTCTTTTCCTGAAAATTGCTTTGGGTGAAATGCCCGAAATTGCTTCACTCCGTGCGCTTCCGCTTCTAGACGGTTCAGTAAGATAGCAGTCTGCTGCTGCTATCCTTCCAGGAGGCTTCGGATTTCCTCAAGCAGTACCGTCTGCTCATTGATTGGAGCAGCAACAGTAGGCGTAAGCGGTAGAGGTGGTGGTGTGTTGTTGAAGTTGGTGCTGGTATTGTTTGGTGAATCCATAACCTTGAAAGAAAAAATAGGGTTAGGATAGATTCAAAGAATATGAAATTGTAAGATTTAAGAAATATGGAATGTAAAGAATGTTTTTAGTTACTGATTCTTGTGTTATATTGCTTAGGATTTCATGCAGAATTGACCTGCATATCCATGCAGAACTGACCTGCATGGGCCGCCAACAAAACCTATGACGCCTTGCTTCCCAGTGTTTGGGTAAGAAGACGCGACGAGGCCCGCTACGTATTTACTCATAAGTAAACACGCTAAGCGTAACTAAGCAATATAATAAATGTACACAGTAAAAAATGACAATAGATGTAACTGAACAACAACTTTTATTTATTAAACATTTCTTTACAAGTAAAACTGAAAATGTAAATACATGAATGGAAAGCAATGCCTAAAATATGGCATGAACTGAAAAGAAAATATATACCGGTATCTAGAGCTCTGGGTCAATGGAGAACTGCTCCAAGTCTTCAATACTGGGCTCGACCTCCATAGAATCTGATCCACCTGACAACATTCCAAAGAAAAAGAGAAGGAATGTCGTCAGCGAACAATCGCTCGGCAAGTCCCAAAGATAGGTAAGAATAGACAAATGAGAATATAACTGGTATATTGTAAACTTTTTGTTCTGGTAATGCAGTTATTTGTAGCTTTATACAGAATATGCCAGTGAATACGAGATGAGTCCCACTATTCCGGAGACTAAGGAATACGGAGCACAAGGAACCGTTAAGCCATGGTACAACAACAATGGATATTCAGGTGTATTAAAGTGACCGTCTTGTGCCCCTTCTAACACATTCCGTATCGGTCTATCCCTTTAAAACCCCGTAATGTCTTTTGTATTGATTGTATTATTTTTTTTATAGATGGAAGACTTGCCGAAACTATGATATCATATAAACGGAATGGATATAATGGATAGTCATGTAATCAGAGTATATCCATGGTTCGGTTCAGTCGAGTCATGTTGATATAGATTGAATTCTGATATAAATGGATTCATGTTGAAATGAAGTTATACTTGAATCATATTCAAGGATAGATTGGTTTCATATTAGACTAAGACTCGGCCTGAGTCAGACACTTTACAATGAATTGAAGTTCTGAATTAGCTTTGATGCTATCGGTAACTGTTGCACATAGACGGCATGATTTGTGTCTTTTTCCAAGACAATTACCGTATTGATAACACCGTTTTTTGGTTGTCTACCTTAGATAGGCAAGCACCCATATTCTCCGGCTCTCTGAGGCTCAAGAGAACTGGTCCCGTTTAAACATATGTTTACTAGGGTCCTTATTGTAAATTAATATAACTTGAGGGGTTTTATGAAAAATAGTTTTGATATATTTTCAAAATATACCTCAATTATTTAATTATCATCTTTAGGGTTTTCATAATTGTAATTTTTATAAAGTGAAATATTCTAGTGGATATAACTTAGATTTCATTGTATATGGTATTTTAGTGTAATATTGGAATTGTATTGATTTGTATCGGTAGTTTCATGAAATTTTGTGATTCCTTTGATTTAGAAAAACATGGAATATATATAATATATTTAAATTAATTATTTTGATAATATTCATATATATATTTAATAAAAATAAATATTATTTATTAAGTAGAAATCTTATTTTTCTTAAAAATTGCATTAAAAATTCCATCGATATCGGATGCTCCGTGATGAGGTCTGCATCTCGCTCTACTAGGACCGAGTATGTGCGATAAACCGCACCATCCCGATCGGGGTTTCCCAAAATGGGTTGTAGAGGCGCATTTGCAAGGAATTAAATAATATACTTTTAAAGAAAATGGTTTTTTGAATGTTTATGGTATTTAAATGTAAACTCGTATTTTCCCACAAACTAATATTCCAAAATTCATCGTGCTATGTAAAATATGTGTTGTGATGAGGTAGGTCATTACCTCATGATTTTTCTAAAGGTAATATGATCAAAATGAATAAGCAATGTCGTAGGTAAACATGATGGTATTTTACCGTAAAAATGAAATAGAAGTTGCAATACATATTATTTTGAATTGAAACTTATTTTGAATATTTTTTTTATGTTTTTTAAACAATATAAGAAGATATGGTAATTTTTTGTTTAAGAAAAATTTGAGTTTTTAAAGAAAAAAGAGTCGGAAGTCGGGATAATTCCGCTTCCGACAAGTTTTGAAAAGTAGAAGTTTTAAACTAGAGATTGAGAAGGGAAGAGGGGGATTACACTTTGGAATTAGAGAGAAGAGATAGGGGGAGATTTTGGGATCGTCAGGGAGTCGTTTCGTCGCCGGATTCTTCCCGAAACGTCGCCGGAACTTCGACCTTTGCTAACTCCACTTGTACAACTTTTGAACTTAGGATTTTTTAGAGATTTTTGGCATGGAATTTCTGTATGAGGACGAACAAAATTTAGGGTTGTATTTATAGGAAAAATTAAGGTTTAGGGTATTGAGAATTAAAAATGCATTAAAATTTGATTTAATGGTGATTTTTAATTCTCTGGATAATTGCAGAGTAAACAAACATATTAGGAGTTAAGGGGGGAAGGCCAAGAGACTAGGGCAAAGAAAAAATGGGGCATTAGGCATGGGGGGCCCGGTGGCAACGGCCCCTGGGATGATCTCGCCGGTCCAATCCGGTGGGTTGGGATGTGGATCTCTGCCATGTGTCCAAGTCTGTTGGTATACCTCAGTGCACATGTTTGATTTTGTTGTGACTTTTCATTTTACGTGTTTTGCATGTGTAAACTTTTGAGCTTCTAAAAGTTTAAAAGAAAAATCAGTAAAAATAATGTGGCTGGAGGGATTTGAACACAGGGGCTACGTCACAGCAGTGCAAGGCTTTACCAATAAGCTACAAGTTGTTTCTTGCTGTTCAAAAGCAAATCAAATACTTATAGCATATACAGGATTTCAAATATTCTATCTGTACATTAACTTTTAAACTAATTTCCTGTACACTGAAACAGAGTTGTTACATTTTGATTCACAAGCGAGTAGGCAGGGCACCCAAACACTATTAGAGAATCATAACTGACTGGCTATTCTCTCCATACATCTTCTGAGATCTAAAGATTTGTGGCCGTTGATGGAGACCTGTAGACCAAATAGAAATAGAACGCATGAATTACCGCCTCTGCCCAAAATTTCTCCGTAAGAACGGATTGCAACCGCATACTTCTGGATCTCTCTAGTAGTGTCCTGTTCATGCTCTCCGCTACCCCATTCTGCTCTGACTGTCCTGGAACAGTCCATTGCCACTGTATGCCTTGTTCTTTACAGAAATTTTGAAATTCCTTCGAGGTGCATTCACCCCTATTACCTGTCCGCAAATATTTCACCGGTCGCCCCTTTCGCTTCTCCATGACCGCTTTCCACTCTTTAAAACTGGAAATCACATCTGATTTGTGTTTGAGAAAGCAGACCCATACCTTCCGTGAGAAGTCGTCAATGAAGGTGACATAATACATGGCATCTCCCTTTGATACAACTGGCGATAACCCCTATATGTCTGAATGAATGTAATCGGAAAGTCCTTCGCTATTGTGCACGGCTTGCTTGAAGCCGACCTTATGTTACTTCCCTAAGTTACAAAATTTGCAGAAGTCTAACTTACACAAGGTATTACCTTTTGACAACTTCCTTCTGTGCACTCATGAAGTCCCCCTCTCACTCATGTGGCCTAGACGCATATACCACAGTTTTCTGGTATCCTCTACCTATTTCTCCGAAGCTACAGCTGCACCACTGTTGGGACTTTACCCGCGCGCGCAAACGTGCATCTTCTGAAATAGAGATTGTTTTTAAGAAATATTACGCACACGAGCTCGGTCTCGTTTTAAAATTTATAAACCGCAAGTGCTCGGCGTGTTGTAGTGAGCCGGCAAGTATGGGTCGATCCGCAGGAAATTAGAGATTAGGTAGTGTCGCTTAAGGTTCGAGAAACAAAAGAATTTGTTTTAGTTGTCACTAAAACTAAAAATATGATATTATAGAAACAAGTTTAGAAGACGGGTGGCCGTAGCTTTGGCTCGGATGGTTGAATCGCGGCGATTTTTTCGGCGCTCCTTTAATTATGAGTTGTCCATCCTTGTGTTGATCCCGACGTGAAGCATGACTTTTCAAGGCATTTTGCGAAGCAGAAGTCATCAAGATATCGAAGTTCGATGCAAGACACGAAATGAATCTGTATTGTCTCACTTACCGTTTGTATGTCCAAGCTTGAAGTATCAACACTAAGCACAAGGGTTAGTAAGTATACGACAACATCAATAACACAAATTAGCGAGTGAGAGCAATTAGTTTTAGTGTTAACTTTTCTAAGTGTTTATGATAGTATAGGGTATATGAAAACCGAGGGTTTGTCAAGCACTTGGTCACAAAATACCGTATCTAAACTTAGCAAACTTAACACCAAATTGATTTTAACTTAAACATTATGAAATGGGGAAAGTGAGTGAATATTGTATATGAAGAGGTTACAAAGTAACCATGGTTTCAAAATACCATATCACATCAATACATGAAACAATCTTGAAGTTAGAACCACAAATATAAGCACATTAAACATGAACAAGAGGAGGAGGAAGGCAAAGCCATTCATCTCACATCCTTACCATTACCACAACCAAAGATTAGTTAAACATTACAAAATAGAAACATGGAACACAAAAGAAAAACTAAAAACACAAGAACAAGAATAAGAATTTAAACAAAAGGGGAGTGCAAGATCTTTATTAACAATATGGAGGATTAAAGTTACAGGTTAAATAACAACCTCATCCTCCTTAATGGAGCACTCAAGTAAGAGCTCAAAGAGGGAAGAAGAGGAAACTATCAGATGTTACAAACTGTTTTCTCACTCCAAAAAGCCTCCCAGAACTATATCTATGATCTGCTATTTATAGGCAGCCCAAAATAAAAATTTCCATATGACACTGGACTGACAAGACCACCAGGGACCCACCATAACTGAACGAACCAATTTGGCCCTAACTTGGCCGCAAATTGCGGCCAAGATGATTAAATCCGCGGCCTCATGTTGGAGTCTGGGGCCCAACTTTTGTCTGTGGTCTTCTGGTCTCTTGAGCATCTCTTTGTGTTTGCAATTTCTTTTAATTCATAACTGAATGTAATCTAGAGTAATGTACAGAAAAGGGATCAAGTGGGTATGACTTGTGTTCATATTTCAAATCAATTCTTTTTCTCATATATTAAACCATACCCACTTGTCCAAGCCACATGTGTATCCACTTGCAAGACACCATGATTGTGTTTGCAACTTGATGTCTCATGATGGCTCATGCCCACTTGGTCTATGATGGTTCACACTTGGTTATGTTGGACCAAAAATCATATTTATTTGTACAAAACATTATTTGTTTGCAAAACTCAATGTCTTGATCTGTTATCTGTCTCGTTTGCAGTTCCGGCTGAAAACCGTCGTTTCTGTGCATGTTATGTACCGTTTCCAGTGTTATTGCATGTGTACCTGTATTTTGTACTAATGAGCAGACAGAGATAAATAGCATTGTTTATTGACAAAATGATAGGAAATAAGTAGTATTAAAATGTAATAAATCGTGCCAAACAACCACCAATCACCGTGCTGCCGTCCAATCGATATAAATTCTTCAGTTGTTGTCCCTTCATGATCGCTAGGGCACCCTTGACAACCTATAGTACTCCGTCTTGACCATCGAAGTTGCATACTACTGCATCCAATGCTCCAAGAGAAATCATGTTCTTCTTTAGTTGCGGAACATGACACACGTTCACAAACGTTAGCACTACCCCATCAAACATGATGACTTTGATGTTCCCTATGCCATGGCCTTGCACGCCACATTATTCCTCATAAGAACAATGCTGCCCTTATACTCCATATTGAAAGTTCCTAGTTCCCTTGCGGCTACTACCGCGGCCAATGCGGAATCGAAAAACAAAAAATTTCAAAAGAGCACTAGAAACTAATCCTTAGTGATCGATCCAAACACTAAACTAGAAAACAAGCATGCATGGTTTACGGATTACAACCTTTGATGCATATCCACCCAATCGTGAAAGACCCATCCAAGCTCCTCGTAGGCCGTCAGGAACAAGCTTAAGAAGGCGACCGCCCTTGCTGAAGATGATCCACCGAGGGAACCGATCCAAGCTCCAGTTTCATCTAGTGAAGCAACCGACTCTCCTAGCTCGTTAGGAATGGAGAGTGGGGATGTAGGAATTTTCCACTATCATTTTCTCACTAAAAACCAAGCTCAAGAGAGCATGAAAGAAGAAAGAGGAGAAGAGAATGGAGAGGTAGCCATAACAAGAAAAGAGCTAAGTGTTGGTTGTGTGAATGAGAGAATAATATAATGGCTTCATAATTTTTTCATCAAAAGAAAATATCACAACCCTTTGCTAATAAACAAATGAAGCCCATTCTTCTCTATATTCCCATAACCATACCTAAATGCCACATCACCCTTCACCCCATATTTAATTTTCCTAAAATGAAAATCAACAGATGAGGTGTCCTTCTTCTAGAAGTATTTCTGTATAAATACGGAATATTTTCTGGTATACATATCAAAATACATATATGCATATCCGTATAAAAATATGAATTGCCAAGAGAGAGAAAATGAAAAGTAAACAATAATACTAGAATATTATATGTGTGTGTGTGTGTATAAATTATTAAATCGAAACTTGATTTAATAATCCAGCTTAATTCTAAGCTGGCAAGTATTATCAACCGTCCGATTAAAGTTCGTGTAGCCTATACACGTATTTAATCGGACCCCTATATGTACCAACATACGTTATCTACACATATCGCCTGAACCGGAAAAACCTTCTGTGTAGGACTCTAAAGACTCGACAATAAGGTGACAGCAAGTTACTGGATAAATCCATAACTACAAGCATGTCAGCGGCACTAGTTGTACGTAACGGATACCCAGGTATGTGCCTAAAGGGAAGTCGACAATCAAGTTCGTCTGTACCTTACTGATCTTGAATGTGACAATCTCCGTACAGTCCGGTCTCTTCGTCTAAGAGTATCGTATATCGGATTTAGGGGGTGGTAACGTCAGACCCCTAATAACCCGATAATTCGTGTCAGAGTCAAGCTCATCACCAACCGAAAAACTACTGAACTCCTATCAGTAAATCTCACCCACCATGGCCACAGATTCAGGGTGATGGCTAATCAAACACAGCGCGACATCGACTCTTAATACCAGGAAAGACGAATTCCTGACAATTGCTCACTGCCTCCATGTGGCTCGGGACTGTACCCAACTAAAACCTGTTTGCACGACTCCTTTGGGCTGTGGTAGGGTAGTAATCTAAGTACAGTAGGAACTCACACGACAAAAATGACAATCTCAGGTCAAAAGATTAACCTGTACTCATTCCACCTGAGGACATCCATCTAACGATAGATATAATTGTAGGGTGTTTTTCGTCACCCTATTGAGATAAGAATGCGCATCGCTTGTCAGTCATATTACAGATTCCCCAGCCTTAGGGTAGGATGAGGTTTAATGATTATGGGTATCCGAATCTCCGGCAGCTGTGGACTAAGCTGCCGTTAATTACCCCTCACTTTTGGAGCAAGGGAACTTAACTAGTCATGCGAACTCAATGTGCGGTATGCGTATATTGTGCTTTGGACGTATCGAGGTCCTTGCAGAGTTTACGAGGGATGTGTTTTGAGTGTGGAGCGTGTGAGAAAAAGAAGAGTGAGGAGCGTCCTAAGGGCACGTGAGACAATATGTAACCGCTGGGCGACAACGGGTCATGTGCGTGGCGCGTGGGCGCTGGACGCCAGCGGGCCACGTGCCCTGCGCGTAGGCATTGGGCACCAGCAGGTCACGTACTAGGCACGTGGGCTTCAGCGGGTCACGTGCATGGCGCGTGGCCGCTAGACGCCAGCGGAACGCATGAGTGGCGCGTGGCCGTTGGGCGCCAGCGGGTCACGTGCACAGTACGCGACCGCTGGAAACACCAGCAAACGAAAAGGCTAAGCCCTTGAGCTTGGAGTTGAACTCCCGAACAGGAATTGGGTGTAGATTTGAAGTTAAATTCCCAAAAGATCTGGATTTGGAGTTAAACACCTTTGAGAATTTGGATCTTGGAGATAAACTCCTCAAAAGTTCTTCAGAGATGATCAAAGGGGACCCCTTTCTTCTCCCTTTAGCCTTGGATCCTCCCAAAATAGGATTTTTGAAAGTGGGTCTTCTTCCTCCTCCTGTCTTTTTGTTAGATCTTGGGGAAAGGGGAGGTGAGATTACAAATCTCCCTTTTAGGGATTTGATGGAAAATCTGAACTCCCCTTCGTGCGTTTTATGGTGAAATTTTATTTAGTTTTGAAAAAAACAGAGCTAAGCACTTGATTTAATTGGAAATGAAGAGGAAGAGAAAAAAAACTTGAGAGAGCGAAGATAGAGACACAAACCCTAGAATTTTTAAGAGAATAGAAGTTGTTCTTGATTTTTTCATCATATTTGCCTTTTATAGGCTAAACACTTTACGAATAGCCCCTTGGGCTTTTTCAAATGGCACTTGTGCCTCCCCATACCTCATATGCTTATTTTTTTCTGCACATATGCCATGAGGTTTACAAAATTTTGGCTTTTTGTCAATCATTCATACATTTATTTAAAAAATTACATAAAACTAATTTATTACTTCATTCTTTTTATCATGTGACTGCTCCCTTCTATACTCGGTCTTGGCTTAGGCTTAGGCCCATTTGCTTAGGCTCGATTCCACTTGGCTGGAGGTGACTTTGACTTTGACTTTGACTTAGTCAACCGGGATGTAATTTTTGACCCCAACAAAGTGCCCCTCATCAATAAATGCACACCGCGTGTATGGGTTGTGTGCATGAAATTGATGGATCTTATTCTATATGGAGATTGATTTGGTTTGGTTCCCTGTGGAGGGTCGATACCGCCCTTTTACCAACGTGGACGGTCAGTACTGCCATTTTTATGATTGGGACGATCGGTGCTGCCATTTTTGCGACTTGGACGGTCGGTGCTGCCATTTTTGTGACGTGCTCCGCTTCTTGCGGTGTCAGAGTTTGGATTTGACTTGCTTCGCTTTTTGCGGTGCCGGAGTTTGGATTTGACTTGTGATCAGTCATATTTATTGCATATTTGTATGGTCATTTTCCCTACTATTTTTAATTACTAAAAAGTGTTATGTGTAATTTAAGAATATATGTGGGTTTATTTGAAAAAATATTTTTGTTATATGTTTCTTAATTTATAATTAATATAATTGGAGGAATATATGCATATCATATTTAAATGAAATATCCATGAAATTCTTAATATGCATATCATGTCATACCAAATGTTCGTAACTATTATTATTAAGATATCATATCATATCATATCCATTAAGTAATTTAAATAAAGATTGGTTAGAATATTATCTCAAATAAACCAAATGCTACTAATAATTTAATTTGAGATATTATGCAGGTATTATAATAAATTAGTTCAGGTCTGAAATATAAGTAGGAGGTCCATATCAAATCGAATTACCAAACCAAATCTGCCGAATTTTAGGAGCAAATTGAAGAATCACGCAACTGCAGAGAGAAAGAGATATTTTCAAAATATTTTTATCAGAAAAATCTCCTAACATCACAAGAAAATAACATAAGAAATCTGGGGGCGAGATCACACCAAAAAGCGGCGGATCCACGGTGGAATGGGGTATTGGCGGCGGTTCCGCGGTCATTTCGTGGCCGTTGGATATGAAGTTTTAGGGGCTTGATCGTCTTTTCACATACTTTAAGATAACGTCTAGGGTTTCAAATTCCAGAGCCTATAAAAAGGACCGAGAATAATTAGGGTTATCTATCATCTATCCATCGATCGAGCAATCTATATCTATCAAGAAATTTAGGGTTGTTTTAGTTCTTTTAGTTTTTTCAGCAATCAAATTCTGTAATGCAAAAGTTTCAATAAAAGGTAGTTTTTTTAATCTTGTCTCATTACTTTCCGCATTTATTTTCTGCATTTACTTTCTGCACTTTTATTTTCTGGTATTTCTTATGGGTTCATTAATCTTCTATCTTTCCTCGTTTACTTCGTTTATCCCAATGAGTGAGTAAATTCTCGCTTGTTAGGGTTTGTAGGATAAGGTAGTATAATGGATGAAAAAAGTCCCTTAACTTCTATTTACATTTTAATTTTTATAAATTTTAGTAAAAAGAGCCTTAACCCACTTATTCGGGCATGCTACCAATTCATAATAGTTACGACCACGATTTGAGATTCGTTAATACTTACTTTGTTGAGATCTTGAGATAAATAGGGATCAATGAATGGACAAGGGTCAGTAAAGAGAAACCCTAATCCCTCCAAGAATCCTAATCCACATTCATAGCTATTTTTCTAGTATTAAATAATTAAAAGATAAAAAGAATTATTTTTAAAACTCATCTTTTAAAGTACCTAATCGGAAAACCCCTACAAGCCCTTCTCTTATAAATTTTTTCAAATCTTCTTAGTATAAAACGATAAAAATCACACATTTCTTTATTAACACATCTAAAATAAGATAAGTAATTCACCATTTCCTTGTGGACGACCCATACTCACTATCGGCTAGCTATTGCAACACCGTTATTGATTGCGATAACTAACAACACAAAGACACAATTTTTCACATCAATCAAATGGCGCCGTTGCCGGGGACGGTGCCATTTGATTGGTATGGAAAAGTGAGTCTTTATGTGTTTTAGTTAACGCAATCAATAACGGTATTGCAATAGCTAGCCGATAGTGAGTACGGGTCGTCCATAGGAAAATGGTGAGTTACTTATCTTGTTTTAGACGGGTTAACAAAGAAAGGTGAGATTTTTATTGTTTTATACTAGGAAAATTTTATAAGAGAAGGGCTTGTAGAGTTTATAGGATTTAGTAGTTAATGGATGGAGTTTTAAAAATAATTCTTTTTATCTTTTAATTATTTAATACTAGAGAAATAGCGATGAATGTGGATTAGGGTTCTTGGAGGGATTAGGGTTTCCCTCTACCGACCATTTTCCTTCCATTGACCCATATTTATCTCAAGCCCTCAACAAAATAAGTATTAACGAATCTCAAATCGTGGTCGTGGATATCATGAGTTAATAGCACGCCCGATAAGAGAGTTAAGACCCATTTTGCTAAAATTTATAAAAATTAAAACTTAAAAAAAGTTAATGGATTTTGTTCATCCATTATACTACCCTATCCTACAAATCCTAACAAGCGAGAATTTACTCGCTCATTGGGATAAACGAAATAAACAAGGAAAGATAGAAGATTGATGAACCCTTAAGAAGTAACGAAATTAAAATTGCGGAAAGTAAATGCAGAAATTAAAATGCGGAAAGTAATGAAACAAGATTTAAAAAATCTACATTTTATTGAATAAACAATTGCATTACAGAAGTTGATCGCTGAAAAACTAAACTACAAAGCCTAGTTTTCTCGATTGATCTAGATTGCTTGATCGGTCGATCAGTAGATAGATTGATAGATAACCCTAATTGCTCTCGGTCCTTTTTATAGGTTCAGGAACTTGAAATCATAGACGTCATCTTAAAATATGTGAAAAGACGATCAAGTCCCTGAAAATTCACATCCAACGGCCACGAAATGACCGCGGAACCGTCGCCATATACCCCATTCAACTGCGGATCCACCGCCTTTTGGTGTGATATCGCCCCCAGATTTCTTGCGTTATCTTCTCATGATGTAAGGAGATTTTTCTGATAAAAATATTTTGAAAATATCTCTTTCTTTCTGAAGTTGCGAGATTCTTCAATTTGCTCCTAAAATTCGGCATATTTGGTTAGGTAATTCAATTTGATGTAGATCTCCTACTTATATTTCAGATCTGAATAGATTTATTATAATACCTGTACAATATCTTAAATCAAACCATTAGTAGCATTTGGTTTATTTGAAATAATATTCTAACCAATCTTTATTTAAAATACTTAACGGATATGATATGATATGATATCTTAATAATAATGGTTAAGAATATTTGATATGACATGATATGCATATTAAGAATCTCATGGATATTTTATTTAAATATGATAAGCATATATTCCCCCAATTATATTAATTATAAATTAAGAAATATATGACAAAAATCTGTTTACAAATAAACCCACATATGTTCTTAAATTACACATAACACCTTTTAGTAATTAATAATAGTAGGGAAAATGACCGTACAAATATGCAATAAATATGACTGATCAAATACCCCCAAACTTATCTTTTGGTCATCCCGAGCAAACTATTTTATTTTTAAAAGAAAAAGAAAAAAACCTAGCACACTTTCGTAGCCAACATAGCTCGTGCAACAAGCCGTTAAATCTCTAGGTGTCCCTAATAGGAGGAGTGGGGTTTTCAACGGATTACACCTACAAAATCCCAAAATAAAGGAAAGAAGACGAAAATTACATATAAAGATAAGGAACATATAAAAGAAAAACTTGAAAATAAGAGTTTCAAACTACACTAGCTTTTAGTTGTCATGAGCCCTATCTTAATGGTCTTGAAAAGATGTCAGAAATCACATCCTCTCTCAATAAAACATCGTCTTTAGTATTCCTCCCAACTTCTCCTCCAAACATCGATCATATACCCCTACGTGTGTGTAAAATTCATCCCTATACTTAGAGAATTCAATTCAAGCTATCATACCCTTTGTCCATATTCTTTAGTACTTTTTAGTCGGTGATCTTTCAGATGAATTTGTTCACATATTCTTCATGTGACCGTTAATACTTCTTGAGGAAATAACCAACCGATTGCCGAATGTGCTCACTTATTAAGACAAACATAGCAATATCCTAATCTTGCAACACCTGAGGCTTAGTAGTGACCCCCAAACCAGTTGGTCTAACACACTAGGTGATAAGGTACCCTCTCAGTATTTTTTTATATGTTGCTGTAGGGTGTTTTTCGTCACCCTATTGAGATGGGAATACGCGCGCGCTTGTCAGGCGCATTACAGATTCCCCCTGTCTAGGATAGGCGGGGGTTTAATGATTGTGGGGATCCGAACCTCCGGCAGCCGCGGACTAAGCTGCCGTTAATTACCCCTCGCCTTTGGAGCGAGAGAACCTCCGATTGACGGGTTAAACTGGTAATGCGAACTCAATGGGCAGTGTACGTGTGTTTTGTTTTGGAGGGGGCTTGGATATATCGGGAGCCACGCAGAGTTTTTATAGGGGGACAGTGTTTTGGGGGGACAGTGTTGTGGAGTGTGTGTGTATCTGTACATATATATACATGTATATATATATATAAAAAGGGAAAAAGCGCCCAAAGGACGCGTGGGGTCAGCGCTTTGAGCGCTGTGCGCTTAGGTGCTGTGCGCTTAGGCACTAGAGCGCCACGTGTCGGCATGTGGGCACTTTGCGCTTAAGCGCAAGCGTGCCACGTGTCGGCACGTGGGCGCTTTGCGCTTGAGCGCAGGGCGCTGGAGTGCAAGCGCGCCACGTGTCAGCATGTGGGCGCTTTGTGCTTGCGCTGGGCGCTTGAGCGCAAGCGCGCCACGTGTCGGCACGTAGGCGCTTTGCGCTTGAGCGCAGGGCACTGGAGCGCAAGCGCGCTACGTGTCGGCACGTGGGTGCTTTGCGCTTGCGCTTGGCGCTTGAGCGCAAGCACGCCACGTGTCGGCACGTGGGCGCTTTGCGCTTGAGCGCAGGGCGCTGGAGCGCAAGCGCGCCACGTGTCGGCACGTGGGCGCTTTGCGCTTGAGCGCAGGTAGCTGGAGAGAAAAAGAGGCTTTTAGCCCCAAAAATTCTCGAAAGAGAAATCAGAGTGGAGTTAAACTCCTAAGATGTTTGGGGGTTGATGAAAGGGGTTCTTCTGCTTTCTCCTCTGGTTGCTGTATCTTGAAGATCAAGAGATATGAGATTTTAAAAATCTCTTCTTTTTGAGATCTAATGGAAGATCTGAGTTCCCCTTTATGGGTTTTGTGGTGAAAACTATTTAGTTTTATAAAATGAAGAGTAAAACTCTTAATTTAATTCAAAAGAAAGAAGAAGGTTTTGGAACCTTGAGGAAAGAGAAAAGATCTCAGATCTAAATTTTCTTGGAGAGAGAATAAAAGTTGTGAGATATTTTCATTATCCTTGCCTTTATAGGCTACACATACCCCCTTGGGCTTCACAAAATGGCATTTTGCCTATCCCATGGCTCATGTGCCATTTCTTTTTGCACATAAGCCATGGACTTTACAAAAATTTGGCTTTATGCCTATTTTTTTTTTACATTTATCCATAAAATAAAATAAAATAAAAGAAATACAACAAAATTATTTATTACAAAATTTTTATCTTGGCATGGGGGGAGGCCGGCCGCTTCATGTTCGGGCTCGACCCGGGCATGGGCCCACTGGATCTGGGTTTGGGCCCACTTGGCTTTTGACTTGGTCAACCGGGGTGTAAATTTTTACCCCAACAAATTGCCCCCCATCAATAAATGCACACCACATATGTGGGTCGTGTGCATGAAATTGATGGATCTTCTTTTACTTGGAAGCGACCTGATTTGGTTCCCGCTTTTTGGGAAGCTGGCACTGCCCTTTTTACGACATGGACGGTCGTTGCTTGACATGTCTCCGAGACGGAGTGTCCATGATAGACGTTTCCCTGGCCCGGAGTGATCTGGTTCCCGCTTTGTAGGAATCCTGCTCTGCCCTTTTTATGACATGGATGGTCAATGCTGCCCTTTTTGCGACTTGGACGGTCGATGGTGCCCTTTTAGCGACTTGGACGGTCGATGCTGCCCTTTTTGCGACTTGGACGGTCGGTGCTGCCCTTTTAGCGACTTGGACGGTCGATGCTGCCCTTTTTGCGACGTGGACGGTCGGTGCTGCCCTTTTTGCGACTTGGACGGTCAGTGTTGCCATTTTAGCGACGTGGAAGGTCGATTCTGCCCTTTTTGCGACTTGGACGGTCATTGCTGCCCTTTTAGCTACGTGGACGGTCGATTCTGCCATTTTAGCGACGTGGACGGTCGGTGCTGCCATTTTAGCGACGTGGACGGTCGGTGCTTCCATTTTAGCGACGTGGACGGTCGGTGCTGCCATTTTTGCGACTTGGACAGTCGTTGTTGCCCTTTTAGCGACGTGGACGGTCGGTGCTGCCATTTTAGCGACGTGGACGGTCGATTCTGGATTTGGCTTGCCCCGCTTCTTGCGGCGTCAGGGATGAAGTTGACTTATTTTCGAGGTGGAATTTGATTCTGCCAGGGAGGTCATTGGTTGTTTTGCTGACTTGATGTGATTTGGGTTGACATCAGCATCGCTACGCTGGAATATGGTACCAGCAGCGAATCATCATTTGTCATGACAGGATTTAGGGATTTTGGTTTTGGTTTGGCATCAGCATCGCTGCACTGGAATATGGTACCAGGAGCGAATCATCATCTACCTTGAGGAGATTTCCCTCGTTCCCAGTTTAACGACTTAGGGGTCATCTGTTCCCAGTTTAACGACTTAGGGGTCATTTAGATTGGAGTTTGGGATTTTGGGGTTAGGGTAGGCATCAGCGTTGCTAACACTGAAGCACACGTGCCAGGAGCAATTCATTATTTGCCCATTCCTGTTGGGGGGAGCGATGGCTTAGGAGACAGGTTTAGGTCCCTATCACCTAAGGCTTTTCAATTTTATGGGCCGTGAGGGTCCCATAAAAGCCTTTTCTCCCTACGAGTCATAAGGATCCCGCAGGTGTATTTTCTCCTTAGGAGTCGTGAGGACTCCTAAGTGTGTTTTTCCTTTATGAGTCGTAAGGATCCCATAAAGGTTTGTTCTCCTCATGTATCGTGAGGACACATGAGTGGGTCTTCTCAATGGAGCATAATTCCAAAGGCGGAGACCAGCCGCGTAACTGGTGATTGTGGTGGGGCATGGGTATGATGAGAATTATTTAAGCCCGTGGATTGTATACGGCAGTCAATTTGGGGACTGGCCGTAGGGCTAGAGAATTTTGAGAAATTGGATTTTGGTTGGCGTCTGCATCGCTACACTGGAATATGGTACCAGGAGCGACTCATCATTCGCCGTTTGGGGACTTGAAATTTGGATCTTGTTTGGCATCAGCATTGCTGCACTGGAATAATGCCAAGAGCAACTCATCATTTGCCTTGGGAGTACTTGGGATTTGGGTTTTTGGTCGGCATCAGCACCGCTAACACTGAAGCGAAATGCCAGGAGCGACTCATCATTTTCCGTTGCCCGTTGGGGAATGATGGCTTAGGAGACAAGTTTGGGTCCCTATCACCTAAGGCTTTCAATTTTATGAGCCGTGAGGGTCTCATAAAAGCATTTTCTCCCTGCGAGTCGAGAGGATCTCGCAGGTGTATGTTCTCCTTAAGAATCGTGAGGATTCCTAAGTGTGTTTCTCCTTTGTGAGTCGTAAGGATCTCACGCAGGGGTTTTCTCCTCACAAGGTCGAGAGGACTTTGCGAGTGTATTTCATCTCTTTTCATGAGTTTGCGCCCTTTCAGGTTTTCATAAACTCGCCGGTAGTCCTACTGTTTTTACTCACGGAGCCCTTTCGGGTTTTCATCCGTGCCCGTTTTGCTTGTGGACATACCTTTTTTTTTTTTTTCTTTTTTCTCTTTTTTTTTCTTTTTTTCTTTTTTTCCTCTTTTTTTTGCCGCTGGTGGGACTTTAAAAGTAGTCTCACCGGCAGGATTTAGGAGAGATAGGGGTCATTTACGCCCGTGGATTGTATACGGTTTTGCAGGATGTATGATCCAGACCGTAGGGCTGATGTGCTCAATTCGCCTGCGACTTAGAGCATTCACGTGTAGTATTTCTTGAGATATCGGCCATTAATGGGTGGCATGGGCCTTTCTCCTTCGGCACTTATTAGTTGGTAGGATCCTCCGTCGAACACTTTCTCGATGACGTATGGTCCTTCCCAGTTTGGCTCGAATTTTCCTTTGGCATGTCGATTGGAGATGATCGGTCTTTTGAGGACCAACACCAATTCACCTTTCTTGAAAGCACGGAGACGGGTTATCTTGTCATAGGCCCGTGACATTTGGGCTCGGTATAGCTCCAGATTTTGCTGCACCGCGAGCCTCTTTTCTTCGAGGGCATCGAGCTCTTCAAGTCGAAGGAGCACATTTTCCTCCTCCGTCAACTCGTGCTGAACGGCCAGTCTTAAGCTTAGAACTTCGACTTCGAGGGGGAGGACCGCCTCCACTCCGAAGAGCAATGAGTATGGAGTGGACTGAGTTGGAGTATGGTGCGTGGTACGATATGCCCACAACGCCTCATGAAGTTTGAGATTCCAGTCTCTCTTGTTGGCTGAAGCATTTTTCCTCAGGAGCTTGCATAGAGTCTTATTGAAGGCTTCGGCTAGCCCATTGGCTCTTGGATTATAGATGGAGGAATATCTCCAGTCTATCTTGTGCTGAGTAGCGAACCTTGAGACATTGAAGCTCTTGAAAGAAGGCCCGTTGTCAGAAATGATTCTTCTTGGTGTACCGAAGCGGTATAGAATATTATGCTGGAAGAATGTCAGAATATCTTTTGTCTTGACTTCTTTTAGCGGGACAGCTTCAGCCCATCTGGAGAAGTAGTCTGTCGCTGCCAGTATGAACCGGTGGCCTTTGGATGACAGAGGATCAATTGGGCCAACAATGTCGGTGCCCCAGACTTCGAAGGGCCACGACGCCACCATAGGATGCAACGGATTGGGATGCTTGTGAATGAAATCACCATGGATTTGGCAGATCTGACATTTCTTTGCATGCTCTCCGCAATCCCGTATCATGGTGGGCAAGTAATACCCAATCCATTTGATTTGAAGTCGCATCTTGGGGCCAGATTGGTGAGCACCGCAAACGCCCGAGTGAATATCTTTCATGACCTTTTGGGCTTCAGCCAATGACAGACACCTGAGCCAGAGTTGGTCATATGACCTGCGGTATAGCGTGTCATTTACAAACACGTATTGGAGAGCTCTCTTCTTCAGCTGAACCCTCGCAGACCTTCCTTCGGGCAGCTTGTCATATCGGAAGTACTCTATGAAGAGTTCTCTCCAATCGGGCTCGTCTTGAATGATCGAAGCTTCTTCGGCAGGACTGCTCTTATGTTCCGGGCTTTCCTCTTCTCTTAGAGAGACTGGGGATAGAATTTTTCGGCTCCTGATTGTGATCAGAATTTCGTCCATGTCAGGATCAGCCAGCTCCTTGGCTAAACGAGCGAGTACGTCAGCCTTTCCATTCAACGCTCTAGGGACTCTCATTAGTTCAATGTGAGTGAACCGTTTCATGAGTTCCACCACTCGGCCTCTGTACCGAGTTAACTCGGGTTTGTATATCTTATAGTCGCCGCTTACTTGGTTGACGACAAGCTGGGAGTCACCGTAAACCCATATTCGAAGGATTTCCATTTCTATGGCGAGTTCCAAACCAGCTATCAGGGCTTCATACTCAGCTTCGTTGTTCGTTCGAGGCTCGGTGAGAGCGAAAGAACGCCGTAGGGTTCCCATTGATGGTGTGATGAACACCAATCCTATCCCTGCTTTTATCTCCGGGACGCTTGATTTACTAGAGGTCCTTATCGGTGAGGCCCCATCGAAGTAGAGCTCCCAACATGGCTCGTCATTCTCTAGGTGTAGCGCTTGTTCATTGGGTAACTCGCAATTGAGTGGTGACCCTTCTGGTATGGGATGAGCAGCGAGAAAGTCTGCAAGAGCTTGCCCTTTTACTGCTTTCTGAGGAGTATAAACTATGTCAAACTCAAGTAGCATGACAGCCCATCTTGCCATTCTGCCGGCTAGGCTTGCTTTGGTCATCAAGTGTTTGAGTGGGTCAACCTTGGAGATCAGCATAACCCGGTGAGCGAGCAGATAGTGCATCAGCTTCTTCACAGCAAACATCAGAGCCAAGCATTGTTTTCGATCGGGGAGTAGTTGTGTTCCGCCCTGACTAAAGTTCGACTGAGGTAGTAGAGGGCATTCTCTTTTCCCTCCTCGTTATTCTGGGCAAGGAGCGCACCAAGTGACTCATCTAGCGCGGCAGTGTAGAGAATCAGTGGTTTATTTGGAATGGGAGCGGCCAGAACTGGAGGGTGCAACAAGTATTGTTTGATACTTTCGAACGCTGCTTGACATTCGGCATCCCAGATAAAAGGAGCTCCTTTCTTCATGAGCTTTGAGAAGGGCCTACATCTCCCCGATAAATTTGAGATTAACCTCCGTATATAAGCAAGCTTGCCTCGAAAAGATCTTAGCTGCGTCAGACTCTTCGGAGGGGGTATCTCCATGATGGCCTTTATCTTTTATGGGTCAACTTCGATCCCTCGATGTCGGACTATGAAGCCCAGGAATTTTCCCGATGACACGCCAAAAGCGCATTTCAGAGGATTCATCTTCAGATCGTATTCTCTCAGTCTGGTGAGAACGGTTCTAAGATCTTGGATATGATCGGCTTTGGTTTTAGTCTTGACGACCAGATCATCAACATAACATTCGACGACTTTATGAATTAGGTCATCAAAGATATTAGTCATTGCCCTTTGGTACGTAGCACCTGCGTTCTTCAGTCCGATCGGGGTTCGTAATGCTGTGTGCTTCTCATCCTCAGGCGACATCTTGATCTGATTATATCCAGACGAGCCATCCATAAAGGTGAACAACTCATAATTTGAGGTGTCATTGACCATCATTTCCATGACCGGTAGCGGAAAGTCGTCTTTAGGACATGCCTTGTTGAGGTCCCTGAAATCGACACAAACTCGGATCTGCCCATTTTTCTTCTTTACTGGGACTATGCATGTGATCCAGTCCACATATTTCTCTTCCCTGATGAAGCCGGCATCGATGGGCTTCTTAGTTTCCTCGATGACCTTTTCTTCTAGTTCCCTTCTCATTCGTCGAAGAGCTTGTTTGACTGACTTAGCATAAGGAGATATAGCCAGCTTATGCACGGCCACTTCAGGGGAAAGGCTAGGCATTTCTTTGTATGTCCACGCGTAGCAGTCGACGAACTCATGCAGCAGGGCAATTATCTGCTCTTTCACTTCCTCCAACAATAGTGAGTTGATGTAGGTCGGCCTTGGATCATCGGGCGTTCCTAAGTCAATCTCGGTTAGCTCGTCAAAGGTTTCTTGTCCGCCATCTTCGAGCTCTTGAGGAGCTTCTTCTGGCTCGGCTAGCTCGTCTTCATCATTTGACTCTTCGCTGGCTTCCCCAATATGGGTCATATAGCATGCCTTAGAATCAGGCTGGATGAAACATATGCCCCGCCTATCTGGAATTCGTCCATCGATGAGTGCTCGGACCTGAGGTGGATACCATAGCCCTTCGTAAAACTTTGCTTCGGACTCTGTTTGATATAACCGGCATCGCACTTTTTAAAGTATTCCCACATCTCGGGCGCATAGTATCTGGGATTGAGGACGGCTCTTATGCCTCTCTCATATGGAAGGCACGCGAAAGACAAATCGTCCGGGTGCACAACGGGGTTTGACCCATAAAACAGGATGCCCTTCGGTCCATTCTTCCTTCCGGGAACGTAGAAAGTTTTCAGCTGGTCCACGGTGGAGACTGACAACGCATCGAGCTCTTTGCACATCTGCTCCGGTACCCTTGTGACGGCCAGGAACCCTTCTGCAATTTCTAAGGTCTCTCGTAGTTTCGCTTGTTGCATGGGGGTCCAATCTGCACCGCTGTTGCACGGCAGGTCCTCTTCCTCCGACTCTTCAGTGTCGCTGCCAAGATGAGGGCGGACTTTGCTGCTAGATGGGGCTTCAGTAACAGATTCGTTCGTATCGCTACCGAAACGAGGACGAGTTTTATGGAAGGACGGACTTCCAGCGTCGGACTCATCAGTGTCGCTACCGAAATGCGGGCGCACTTGGGCGTTTTTGCTTTTGAAAGTGACAGTCGGCTCAGATTTGCCTTTGAGTCTTGGGGCCGCTCTATCATCAGTCAGTTGTGGCTTAGCATTTTGGTGGTTCATAAAGTACCGAGAATCTTCATATCGGACTTCATGCACACCGAACGGCTGGATGTCTCCGTCAATGCGTCTTTCTTCGCCATTTTTAGTATACTTCATGCATTGATGGAGAGTTGATGGGACGATGCCGTAATCGTGGAGCCACGGCCGTCCCAAGAGAATCTTATAAGATGTGTCGGCGTCGATTATGTA
The DNA here is from genome assembly GCA_030015575.1 of Agapanthus africanus. NCBI lineage: Eukaryota > Viridiplantae > Streptophyta > Magnoliopsida > Asparagales > Amaryllidaceae > Agapanthus > Agapanthus africanus. The sequence goes on from CM057339.1 coordinate 4,861,053, forward strand.
TATCTTAGCTTCAGTTTGCAGATCCCCGAATTTGATTGGCAAAGTTATAGACACCAGAACTTGCTGGCAGTTTTGATTGAAGCCTTGAATGACAATCCTTTCCCTTGACAGGTGTCGGACGTCCATTGACAAACTCTTCAGTGTTCGCAAGTTCATGATGTTCACTGAGGACCCCGGATCAATCAATATGCGATTAATCCGATCCCCATCGCTGTACCCGGTCACGTAAAGCGGTCGATTATGCTCAGCCGTTCCCAGTAGCAAGTCTTCATCCTTAAATGTGACCGCGGCGGCTTGCAAAGGTACTGAGCTTCTTTCATATTAATTTTCGCAAAGCGAGCCTGATACCGCTCAGGGTTTTGTAGAGCATGAATGAGAACATCTCTAAGCTCTTGAGATAGAACCAAGGCATCGTAGATGCTAAGGAGAGACGGAAGCTTTCGGAGGTGAGCCAAAACATTATAGTCTACTGGGGAAGGACTTGAGTTTTCATCAGCCGGTTCTCTGCCATCATCATCATTAGCTACCTGTTTTTCCTTCCCTTTTGGGGCGTTGCCCTGATTTGGCGGTAGAGCCCTGCCGCTTCTGAGCTGGATTTGATTGGCCTTTGTGGCGCGCTCCTCGTCCTCTTCAGGAAAACAGAGCTCCTCCTCAGAGTCGCTGCCAAGATGGATGGCGTAGCAGGTCACTACCGGGATCTCTTCATTGGGGTCTTCTTCTAACTCCTCCAGAATTTCAGCCGCTTGTACAGGGAAGAACTCCTTCAATTGAATCAGAGTTCTTTCTTTCTGTTCATATTCTTCGAGAGAATCGATATATTTTTGAATGGTCAATCTCCCTACAAATTCCTTTTCGCGCCGAGCTGCACTTTTCTTCTTCTTGAGCTTTTTGGATTTTGAGCCTGATGGAGCCGCATTGGCAACTGGACTGATAGGCTTCTTCTGCCCTTCCCATTCCGTCCTGGGCTCTTTCCGAAGTAGCTTTATCATCTTCTTCGTCTTATTAGATATGTGCGTACTTCACGGAGGCAGCGATGAGTCAGTTTCGTTTGTCAGGGCAGCGGGTTCAGCTGTCTGCTCCCAGAAGGCTTCAACTTCTATCTGTATAAAGTTGGCGGTTGCAACTTGATTGTTCACCAACACGCTTTTGGACAGCTCGATCTCTCCAGCCTTTTAGTACTTCTCGACCCAGTCCTTGAAGATATAGCAATCCTCGATCGCATGGCTCACTACTCGGTGGTACGGGCAATACAGGGGATTGTCAGTCATTTTTTCTTCTTGGGGTCTTTTCGACTCCGAAAATTGTAGGCCGTTGTTCAAGGCATCTTTAAATATCTTACGGACCTTGTCCCTTCTGAAAGAGTAAACCTTGTTCTTCTTCTCCTCTAGGGAAGGCCCATCTCCTTCCAGCAATGGCTTTCGAGACCGGTTGGTTTTGGATTCGCCCGCCCTTCGCTTTTCTTCATTGTCGAACGCATTGAATACATTGGTACTGCTGGAACTCCCGCTTCTACGGTTGTCGTCCCGCTTGCTTTTCCAAGTTTTGTCTTTCTGAGAGTCCGGCGGGGACTCTTGCTTCAAGCGTTCCAGCATTTGGACTTTCTTGGTTAGCTCCAGAAATATCTTGAGGCCCGCTGTACACAAGAATGGGACCATCCAATTGCTGAGGTTCCTAATGAGAAGGCTGACGGACCGGTCCTGCTCCAGCGGTGGTTCGCACTTGACTGTGAGATTACGCCATCGGGCGATAAAGTCGGTGTTGCTTTCATTCTTCCCCGGCTTGGTCCTCACAAGGTCGGCAATGGAGATTCTATTTGGTTATCACTGACGCTCATGAACCTTTGCCGAAAAAGAGACTCCATTTGGGCAAAGGTAATGACGGACCCGTCTGGTATACTCGCGTACCAGTCGAAGGCGACACCGGTCAGGATGTTGACAAACTGACGAAGAATGAGCGCGTCATTGCCCCATGTATTTCCGCATGATGCTTTGAAGTGGGCAACGTGCTGATTTGCATTCCCCGTTCCGTCAAATCTTCCGAACTTAGGAATGACGTAGCCGCTCGGGAACTCGATCAGATCGTACTGTGCGGGATATGGCCGCCCACTACTGCCAATTTCTTTCTGAGCTTCAGCTTCAGCCACCAATGTTTTAACTTTGCTGGTGACCAAATCCATTATCCAATCTTGTATTAGTGGTATAGTGCTATCTGGGGCCAAGGCATCCCCAGAAGCGGAATGTGGTCGGCTTTCGTGTGGCTCGACCATTCTTGGACCCAAAGAAGCAGGCAATGGCTGCTTCGGATTGTCATCACCCGGCTGATTAGTAGCAAGTTATGCTTGATTGGGAGGCGCTCGAGCAATTTGAGCTGTAAGCTGCATCACAACGTTTGTTAAGTCGTCAATCTTCGAATCAAGCTTGGCCATCTCTTTATCTTTGCTCCTGAGCTGCTTTCGAAGCTCTTGCTCCGCAGTCCTGGGGCGGAAAGTCGGCTCTTCCTCGCTGTTCGAGCTTGACTCTGTATGGACCGAGGGGTCTTTCTTCCTATCATCCTCATCTAGAGGGTTTTCTTCATCCAATGGAGGTGGCTGTTCTTGGGCAGCGGCAACCACATTCAAGCCAGATTGAGCTTGGAATGTGGTGGCCCCATCCTTGCTTTTGCTGCGAAGGTTATCCCGCCATATAGACCGTATAGATAATATATCCAACCGTCTTTTTATTATCGGCGGCTGGCCTGACCAGGTTCTTGAATGGTGCTGGCGCTTCTTTTCTGGGTTTGTCCTGCTGCTTTCGTGCGGCACAGAGCACCTGATAGACTCTTGAAGAGACGGTGTCATACTTTTTCTGTTGGGGCTGGGACACGTCTCTTTGTAGCAACGTTCGGACCGTTGTTTTCTTGATTTGGGCGGTCATGGCATTTTTCTGAACCCACTTCAGAGGCTCGAAGGAATTGCTGATTCTTACGTCCGACTCAGCCGTCGTCGTGGGGCGACCCTGCACTTGGAACTTCACAAGATTCTATTTGGCCGAAGCCCTAGCCCTCTTGTTGGCTCGATACCTGAGCCGCTTCTACCTTAACTTTTCTGTTCTAAGCACCTGGCAGACTTCGGCTCTTCGGGAAGACGTTGTAGACCGGGCGATGGAGGGCTTTGGAGATAGGCTTGATTGTGCATTTGTTGGAGTCATCGCCTGAGCTCGTTCGCAACATTTGATGTTGCCCTTTGTACCGGAGTTCTTGCCCCCTGCTGGAGCACCAGAGAATCGTTTAGACACCGTCTTAAGTTTCGATTGTGGTGCCTTGGCAATCACGACATTCGGCCTCTTGCCCCTTAAGACCGGCTTGGCCGCCTGTTTCGTCGGGATTTCCGCCTGATGAGCGCTTCCGGCAGGGTAGATGATGACGGAGCCAAACTGGCGGGGCAGTTCCTCCCACTGTCGACTGAGGCTTGCGGGGAGAACCACACGAGCGTTGATCTTGACCACGTACGGAATCGGGGTTGCTTTGGAAGCTGAACTCATCTTGGGAGACATTGTCGTTGAAAGTTGATTGCTGCACGAAAAGAAAACACCATTTCAGTATAGGCAATCGATATGTATATTGATTGAGTTCGCATGAACGTTTAACCCGAAATATGGGAGGAGAGAATAGTCCCACCGGGCGTGCTAGAATCTGTAGGGTATTTTTCGTCACCCTATTGAGATGGGAATACACGCGCGCTTGTCAGGCGCATTACAGATTCCCCCTGCCTAGGGTAGGCCAGGGTTTAATGATTGTGGGGATCCGAATCTCCGGCAGCCGCGGACTAAGCTGCCGTTAATTACCCCTCACCTTTGGAGCGAGAGAACCTCCGATTTACGGGTTAAACTGGTCATGCGAACTCAATGTGCAGTGTACGTGTGTTTTGTTTTGGAGGGGGCTTGGATATATCGGGAGCCACACAGAGTTTTTACGGGGGTCTCGCTACCCGAATAGCGGGCTGGGGGTCAAGGGGGCTAGCAGCCCCCTTGCGGGGTGCGGGGCAGTGCCCCGGCCCAAAAATTTTTTGGGGGGGGACAGTGTTGTGGAGTGTGTGTGTATCTGTACATATATATACATGTATATATATATATAAAAAAAGGGGAAAAAGCGCCCAAAGGACGCGTGGGATCAGCGTCTTGAGCGCTGTGCGCTTAGGTGCTGTGCGCTTAAGCGCTAAAGCGCCACGTGTCGGTACGTGAGCGCTTTGCGCTTGAGCACAGGGCGCTTGAGCGATGGGCGCTTGAGCGCAAGCGCGCCACGTGTCGGCACGTGGACGCTTTGCGCTTGAGCGCATGCGCGCCACATGTCGGCACATGGGCGTTTTGCGCTTGCGCTGGGCGTTTGAGCGCAAGCGCGCCACGTGTCGGCACGTGGGCACTTTGCGTTTGAGCGCAAGGCGTTTGAGCGCAAGCGCGCCACGTGTCGGCACGTGGGCGCTTTGCGCTTGAGCGCAGGGCGCTGGAGCGCAAGCGCGCCACGTGTCGGCACGTGGGCTCTTTGCGCTTGTGCTGGGCGCTGGAGCGCAAGTGCGCCACGTGTCGGTACATGGGCGCTTTGCGCTTGCGCTGGGCGCTTGAGCGCAAGCGCGCCACGAGTCGGCACGTGGGCACTTTGTGCTTGAGCGCAGGGCGCTGGAGCGCAAGCGCGCCACGTGTCGGTACGTGGGCGCTTTGCGCTTGCGCTGGGCGCTTGAGCGCAAGCGCGCCACGTGTCAGCACGTGGGCGCTTTGCGCTGGAGCGCAGGGCGCTGGAGCGTAAGTGCGCCACGTGTCGGCACGTGGGCTCTTTGCGCTTGAGCGCAGGGCGCTGGAGAGAAAAAGAGGCTTTTAGCCCCAGAAATTCTCGAAAGAGAAATCAGAGTGGAGTTAAACTCCTAAGATGTTTTGGGGTTGATGAAAGGGGTTCTTCTGCTTTCTCCTCTGGTTGCTGGATCTTGAAGATCAAGAGATATGAGATTTTAAAAATCTCTTCTTTTTGAGATCTAATGGAAGATCTGAGTTCCTCTTTATGGGTTTTGTGGTGAAAAACTATTTAGTTTTATAAAATGAAGAGTAAAACTCTTGATTTAATTCAAAAGAAAGAAGAAGGTTTTGGAACCTTGAGGAAGGAGAAAAGATCTCAGATCTAAATTTTTTCTTGGAGAGAGAAAAAAAGTTGTGAGATATTTTCATGATTCTTGCCTTTATAGGCTATACACTTTACACATACCCCCTTGGGCTTCACAAAATGGCATTTTGCCTATCTCATGGCTCATGTGCCATTTCTTTTTGCACATAAGCCATGGGCTTTACAAAAATTTGGCTTTATGCCTATTTTTCTTACATTTATTCATAAAATAAAATAAAAGAAATACAACAAAATTATTTATTACAAAATTTTTACCTTGGCATGGGGGGAGGCCGGCCGCTTCATGTTCGGGCTCGACCCGGGCATGGGCCCACTGGATCTGGGCCTGGGCCCACTTGGCTTGGGGTTGACTTTGATTTTGACTTGGTCAATCGGGGTGTAAATTTTTACCCCAACAGTTGCCTTAAATAATTACAAAACCAGTGTTCATTTTTCTTTTAAATTTTATTTTATGTGTCATTTATATTTTGTTGATTTTTTTCATATTAAGGTTATCAAGCAAGAATATTTCAAGGTATTATCTACTATCCCAAATTTCAAGATGTGTGTAAGTGCGTATAGTAGGGTATCAACATTCAGAAATTTGAACTCATGAATAGGGACGATTTTTCAGACTTATTTCTATCAGCAGATTAGTAATTCCTTGACCACGTATTACTAGTTTTGTTCTAAAATATCTAATTTTCTTGCATTTCTTAAGTCTCTTCATCTCTTTCATATGTATTTTTTCACTTTCTAACTTTCATTTTCAAAATCTTCTAGTTTTTTTATGCAATGCAAAATTTACATATGATGCGTAGATACATACAAACTATCCATGCAAACCTTCCCCCAAATTTATTTGCAGCAGTGTCTTCACTGATATTGTCCTGTAAGCTCAAAACCTGAAGATTAGGAGGAACAATTCAAGAAGATAGTATAAAGAAGGGGTCAAGAGATAATGATAGTTAAATCATCCCCCAAACTTGTTCTTGGCTCACAATCGTACAAAAATTTCTTTTCTTTCAAGAGCCATTTTAAAAATATTTTTCTTCTTTTCCCCAAACTTAAGTAAAACATTGTTTTCATTACTAAACATTGAAATTCAACATAAGAGGGGGAGAATATTATCGGTCTATACAAAACTTTAAAAAGACCAAAAGTTAAAACTAACCTTTCAAATATTTTATCAAGGTAACACCATGGTTGGTGAAAGATAGTTTAAAGGATAGACGTGAAGAAGACTTGAGACTGTATAAGTATGGAGCTTGTATCATGTCTCGAGTAGAAGTAACAGAAATGAGAGCAACGATAAAGATGATATGGGGGAAAGATAAGAGGTGTAATCGAAATGTTTTACGTCTCGGTTAGTGGAGACAAAAAAGTGAGTGTGAATGAAAACGAGAATGTGAAAGATAAGGAATGGGTGGAATAGTCGTATTTTCATATGTGATAAGAAGAAGGAGTAGCGGTTCAACTTCTTCGGCCTCAAACGGAGGCGCACGAATTTCCGATGGAGGTTGATTCATCACAGAATCCAAGTCTTCAAGGAACACGAGTTTTTCGGAGAAAACACCTTCGAAAATTTTATCGATATTCCAATTGATGATCTCATTGGAAAGAAAGGAATCGATATTTATGTTAGTGGAATAGACAGATTCACTAGGAAGGTTAAAATTTTCAAGGTCAATGTGTTGTGCACCAGAATTCAAAACACTCGATTCGTCAGAAATTCTGAAGGTAGGAGACTCGAAAAGATCATCTCCCTTATCCTTAAAAGAATCTAACTTGGACTGTTGTACGTCAAGAATCATAGAACTCGAAATATCGGAGTGTGGTTAATCAAATCTCGGTGGAATTGAAAGAAGATAAGAAGAACCGAAGAAAGTGTGTAATGAAATGGGTAAACGAACTTGGGTGTTGAGCATTGTTGATCCAGATGTGGGAGATAAAGGCTGAATATCATTTTGCATATCGGATAGGTTGGTGGTAAGAATAGGATCGGTTAAATGTACAGGAAGATGTTCGCATTCAATGGAAGGGACATGATGGGTCGGGGAATCCAACGCATCCAACATAGCGAGTTCATCTTCAAAGATATTCTCATCACCGATCTCACTAGCACCTTCAGTCAAATTAAACGAATAGTTCTTTAAAAATTCATCATTTATATTGTCCTCAATCGATGGATCACTAAGTTCACTTGATAGAATTGGAAGGTTTGAAATATCAAGTTTAATCGAATGAGGATCGGTTTGATTTGGAATGGTGTAAGACTCTCTTTCACACTCATGATTGGGCAAGTCAAATATGTTATTCTCAGGCACCTCATCAATTAGATTATTAAGTGGTTGATCATCAAATACATTCGGTTGGATTTCAAGAAGGAAGGTATTGAGATCAAAAGAATTGGTTTTGGGTTGACTATAAGGGATCTCTGGTTCTTTCTCACCACTCAATTCCAACTCTACTTCAAGACTAGACATGGTTTGTGAAGAAGTTGCAATGAAGAATTCTCTTTGAACTGTGGAACTTCCTAATTGATGTTCAGAAGCACTGTCTAGATAAGGTTCAAAAGATGAGTATGGTTGAAATGTGTTTAATTGTTGTCTACAGGCGAGTTCAATGTGTTCCGCAATAGAAATGGGTTTACGAATTGCCACATTAGCCTCAATAGAAGTATCAACATGAGAGGGTGTGAAAGTTTGGTACTGTTGATAAGAGTTAGAAGGGTGTATCCAAATTTCATAAAAAAGATTATGATCAACATTGTGATATGAAGAAGATTGAGATTGGTTGAATTATTGGCGACTGGTTTTTGCAATTTGCTCGGCAATGGTCATGAGTGTAAAAGTTGCCATATTCGCATCACAAGGAGTATCAATATATTCATATGGAAATGATTGTAATTGTTGTCCTAAGGTTTTTGGAGTAGTGAAAGGTATGAAACTTTGGCTTCGGGCCTTCGCAATATGCTCAGCAACGGACATGGATTTAAAATTTTCCTCATTAGGCTTAAAAGGATTATCAACATAAGAAGGTGTTGAATTTTGATACGGTTAATAGGAATTTGAGTGAGGTGTCCAACTGTTATTTCTAGAGCGCTCTATCCTATCCCTCAAAAAAATGGTGGGGTCGGAATTTCTACCAAAGCAATAACGATATAAAAAAATATCTAGTTGTGTGTAGTAAAGCTCACCAAGAGTTGGTCAGTTTGGGTGAAAAGAATTTGAGGTGAAAAGAAAAGATGGTGAAATTGTAATTTTTTTTAAATTTTTTTTTGGATTTTTGAAATTTTTTTGCTTGGAAAGAGGGACTCGACTCAACTAATCACAAACGTGCACAAACAATTCCTAGAGGTAGGGTCACTTAGGTCAAATCACTAGACCGCTCCTAGACTTCCAAAGGACAAGACGTATGATAAATCCTTTATCACCTCCTTATCAATCTTGCAGTTAGGTAAGTGCCAGGTAAGTGGCAGGTATCCGCTATACGAATCATCAAAATAGTTGGCCTAATTAAGTAAATCACTTTCATTTATCACACTTGCCTTAGACACCACAAGAAAAATGCGGATAAGTAATAGATTACCCGCGACCCTCTCTTTTCCTAATTGAGTGTGATTGTCCTTAGAGAATTGGTCTATATATTTTTTATTAATATAGGGTGATGCGAATACTTGTTGGTGATTATAGGGCCTATGAAGGGTGATGAAATCCCCACATAATCTGAATTTGGGTTTCTTGCCCCCTTAATATCCGTTTTAAATATGCAAAACAATCCAAAATCTAAAACAAGAAAAATGATTTTTTAGCGGCGCTATTTAAAAATAATCCTGCAGGTAGAAACAGTTTATTGGAGTTTCAGAGAAGAGAGAAAGAAAAAAAATAATACCAGAAAGATTTTGGGACCTAACTCCCCAATTCGACCGCGGTTCAGCAACCAAATGCTCTATTGGGTCGCGTTTCCGCCGCCGTTTGGTACAATCTGCTCTCCAAAATTTGGCACCGAACTCCAATGCTCCTCTGCTCCTATTTAAAAGTCTCTGAATCTCTGTTGGTTCTCTCCAAGTGCTCCAGATTTCTCGCAAAACTCGAACAAAAATCGTTAAAAATAAAAAATGAGGATTTTTATTTCTTTTTTAATTTTTATTTTTTCTGGTTTTATTTTTAGAAATCAACCCGAATAACAAGAAAAATAATGCTACCGTTTCCCCGGCAACGGCGCCATTTGATTGGTGTGGAAAAGTGAGTCTTTATGTGTTTTAGTTACCGCAATCAATAACGGTGTCGCAAGTCGTCCACAGGGAAATGGTGAATTACTTATCTTGTTTTAGACTAGTTAACAAAGAAAGGTGAGATTTTTATCGTTTTATACTAGGAAAATTTGAAAATTTTATAAGAGAATGGCTTATAGGGTTTTTAGGGTTTAGTAGTTAATGGATGGAGTTTTAAAAATAATTCTTTTTATCTTTTAAATATTTAATACTAGAGAAATAACGATGAATGTGAATTATGGTTCTTGGAGGGATTAGGATTTCCCTCTACTGGCCCTTGTTCTTCCATTGACCCCTATTTATCTCAAGCCCTCGATAAAGCAAGTATTAACGAATCTCAAATCGTGGTCATGGCTATCATGAATTGCTAGCACACCCGATAAGAGGGTTAAGACTCATTTTGCTAAAGTTTATAAAAATTAAAACTTAAAAAGAAGTTAATGGATTTTGTTCATCCATTATACTACCCCATCCTACAAAGCCTAACAAGCGAGAATTTATTCGCCCATTGGGATAAACGAAGTAAACAAGGAAAGATAGAAGATTGATGAACCCATAAGAAATAAATAAATTAAAATTGCGGAAAGTAAATGCAGAAATTAAAATGCGGAAAATAATGAGACAAGATTAAAAAATCTACCTTTTATTGAATAAAAAATTGCATTACAGAAGTTGATCGCTGAAAAACTAAACTACAAACCCTAGTTTTCTCGATTGATTTAGATTGCTTGATTGGTCGATCGGTAGATAGATTGATAGATAACCCTAATTGCTCTCGGTCCTTTTTATATGCTCTAGAACTTGAAACTCTAGACGCCATCTTAAAGTATGTGAAAAGATGATCAAGCCCCTGAAAATTCACATCCAACGGCTACGAAATGACCGCGGAACCGCCGCCATATACCCCATTCAACTGCGGATCCGCCGCCATTTGGTGTGATCTCGCCCCCAGATTTCTTATGTTATCTTCTCGTGATGTTAGGAGATTTTTCTGATAAAAATATTTTGAAAATATCTCTTTCTTTCTGCAGTTGCGAGATTCTTCAATTTGCTCCTAAAATTCAGCAGATTTGGTTTGGTAATTCGATTTAATATGGATCTCCTAATTATATTTCATACCTGAACTGATTTATTATAATACTTGCACAATATCTCAAATCAAATCATTGGTAGCATTTAGTTTATTTAAGATAATATTCTAACCAATCTTTATTTAAATTACTTAATGGATATGATATGATATCTTAATAATAATGGTTAAGAATATTTGATATGACATGATATGCATATTAAGAATCTCATGGATATTTTATTTAAATATGATATACATATATTCCCCCAATTATATTAATTATAAATTAAGAAATATATGACAAAAATCTTTTTACAAATAAACCCACACATGTTCTTAAATTACACATAACACCTTTTAGTAATTAATAATAGTAGGGAAAATGACCGTACAAATATGTAATAAATATGACACATCAACTTGCTCCGCTTTCTGCAGTGTCGGGGTTTAGATTTGACTTGCTCCATTTTCTACGATGTCAAAGTTGAATTTGACTTGCTCCGCTTTCTGCGGTGTCGGGTTGAAGTTGACTTGCTCCGCTTTCTGTGGTGTCGGGATTTGATTTAACTTGCTCCGCTTTCTGCGGTGTCGGGGTTGAAATTGACTTGCTCCACTTCATACGATGTCAGGATTGATTTGTTTCCGTGGTGGAGCTTGATTCCACCGAGGAAGTGATTGGTTGACTTGTTTAATTTAATTTGTTTTGGGAGTTCCCTACCCGTCCAGCGTGACTTTTGAGCTTGGAAGCGCAGCCGAGTGGGATATTGATTTGATCTGTTTGATTTCTGTTTTGTTTGGCGGGATTTTTGAATTTGAGAGGAACTTGGAATTTGGATTTTGTTTAGCATCAGCATTGCTGCACTGGAATAATACCATGAGCAACTCATCATTTTCCCCGGAAGGGCTTGGGATTTGGTTTTTAAGTCGGTATCAGCACTGCTAACACTGAAGCGTAGTGCCAGGAGCGACTCATCATTTTCCTTTGGGAAAACATTGGGTTTGAGTTTTGGGTCAGCATCAGCACCGCTAACACTAAAGTGTAGTGCCAGGAGCGACTCATCATTTGCTTTTGGGAAAACTTGGGGGTTGAGTTTTGGGTCGGCATCAGCACCGCTAACACTAAAGCGTAGTGCCAGGAGCGACTTATCATTTGCCTTTGGAAAAACTTGGTGTTTGTTTTCTGGGTCGGCATTAGCACCGCTAACATTGAAGCGTAGTACCATATGCGACTTATCATTTGTCGTTGCCCGTTGGGGAGCGATGGCTTAGGAGGTAGGTTTAGATCCATATCACCTAAGGCTTTTTAATTTTATGAGCAGTAAGGGTCTCATAAAAGCATTTTCTCCCTACAAGTCAAGAGGATCTCGCATGTGTATGTTCTCCTTAGGAATCATGAGGATTCTTAAGTGTGTTGCTCCTTTTTGAGTCGTAAGGATCTCACGCAGGGATATTCTCCTCACAAGATCGAGAGGACTTTATGAGTGTATTTTGTCTCCCTTTCACAAGTTTACGCCCTTTTCGGTTTTCACAAACTCGCCAGTAGTCCCGTTGTTTTTAATCACATAACCCTTTCGGGTTTTCATCCGTACCCGTTTTGCTTGTGGACATACCGTTTTTTACATTGGTGGAGGTTCATCGCCGGTGGGACTCTAAATGTAGTCTCGCCGGTAGGACTTAGGAGAAATAGGGGTCGTTTACGCCCGTGGATTGTATACGGTTTTACAGCATGTATGATCCAGACCGTAGAGCCGGTGTGCTCATTTCGCCTACGATTTAGAGCATTTATGCATAGTATTTTTTGAGATATCGACCATTGATGGATGGCATGGGCCTTTCTCCCTCGATACTTATCAGTTGGTAGGATCCTCTGTCGAACACTTTCTCGATGACATATGGCCCTTCCTAATTTGGTTTGAATTTTTCCTTAGCATGTCGATAAGGGATGATCGAGGATGATCAGTCTTTTGAAGACCAACACCAATTCGCCTTTCTTGAAAGCATGGAGACGGGTCATCTTATCATAGGCTCGGTACAACTCCAGATTTTGCTGTACTGCGAGTCTCTTTTCTTCGAGGGCATCGAGCTCTTCGAGCCGAAAGAGGACATTTTCCTTCTCCGTCAACTCATGCTGGACGACCATTCTTAAGCTTGGAATTTCAACTTCGAGGGGGGGATTGCCTCCACTCCGAAGAGTAACGAATATAGAGTGGACTGAGTTGGAGTGCGATGCATGGTACGGTATGCCCACAATGTCTCATGGAGCTTGAGACTCCAGTCTCTCTTATTGGCTGAAGTATTTTTCCTCAGGAGCTTTCATAGAGTTTTATTGAAGGCTTCAGCTAGTCCATTGACTCTTGAATTATATATGGAGAAATATCTCCAGTATATCTTGTGCTGTGTGGCAAACCTTTAGACTTTGAAGCTTTTGAAAGATAGCCCGTTATCAGAAATGATTCTTCTCAGTGTACCGAAGAGGTATAGAATATTATGCCGGAAGAACGTCAGAATATCTACTTTCTTGACTTCTTTTAGCGGGACAGTTTTAGTCCATCTGTAGAAGTAGTCAGTTGCAGCCAATATGAACCGGTGACCTTTGGATGATGGAGGATCAATTGGACCAACTATGTTAGTGCCCCAAACTTCGAAGGGCCATGACGCCACCATAGGATGCAGCAGATTGGGATGCTTATGAATGAAGTCACCATGAATTTGGAAGAGATAACATTTCTTCTCATGCTCTTCTCAAGCCTTTATCATGGAAGGCCGGTAATACCCAAGCCGCTTGAATTGAAGCTACATTTTGGGGCCGAAATGGTGAGCTCCGCAGATGCCGGAGTGAACTTCTTTCATAACTTTTTGGGCTTCGGCCAATGACAGACACCTGAGCTAGAGTTGATCATATGATCTGCGGTGCAACATATTATTTACAAATATGTATCGGAGAGCTCTCTTCTTTAGCTGAACCCTTGCAGATTTTTCTTCAGGCAGCTTGTCGTATCAGAGGTACTCTATGAAGGGCTTTCTCCAATTGGGCTTGTCTTGAATGATCAGAGCTTCTTCGGCAGGATTGTTCTTTTGTTCTATGCTTTCTTCTTCATGCAAAGAGACTAGAGGCAGAATTTGCCGGCTTCTGACTGTTATCAGAATTTTATCCATATCGGGATCAGCCAGCTCCTTGGTTAAGCGAGCGAGTACGTTGGCTTTTCCGTTCAACGCCCCAGGAACTCTCATCTGTTCAATATGGGTGAACTGTTTCATGAGCTCCACCACCCAGCTTCTTTATCGAGCTAACTCGGGCTTATATATCTTGTAGTCACCGCTCAATTGGTTTACGACAAGCTGGGAATCACCGTAGACCCGTAACCAAAGTATTTTCATTTCTATAAAGAGCTCTAGACCAGCTATCAGAGCTTCATACTCAGCCTCGTTATTTATGCGAGGCTCCGTGAGAGCGAAAGAACATCGTAGGGTTCCCATCGATGGCGTGATGAACACCAATCCTATCACTGCTTTTATCTGTGGGATGCTTGATTTGCTGGAGGTCCTCATTAACGAGGCTCCATTGAAGTAGAGCTCCCAGCATGGCTCATTATCCTCAAGGTAGCACTTTTTCGTCGGGTAACTCACAATTTAGCGGTGACCCTTCTGATATGGGATGAGCAGCGAGAAAGTCGGCGAGGGCTTGCCCTTTTACTACTTTTTGGGGAGTGTAAATTATGTCAAATTCAAGCAGCATGACATCCCATCTTGCCATTCTACTATCTAGGCTTGCATTGGTCATTAAGTGTTTAAGCGGGTTGACTTTGGAGATTAGCATAACCCGATGAGCGAGTAGATAGTGCATCAGCTTCTTCACAGCAAATATTAATGCTAGTCATTGCTTTTTGATTGGAGAATAGTTGTGTTCCGTCCCGACTAAAGTCCGACTAAAGTAGTAGAGAGAATTTTCTTTTCCCTCCTCGTTTTTTTGGGCAAAGAGCGCGCCAAGTCACTCATCTAGCGCGGCAGTGTAAAGAATCAACGGTTTATTTGGAATGGGAGCAGCAAGTACTGGAGGGTGCAGCAGATATTTTTTGATACTTTCGAACGCTTCTTGACATTCGGCATTCTAGACAAAAGGAGCTTCTTTCTTCATGAGCTTTGAGAAGGGCCTACATCTCCCTGATAAATTTGAGATAAACTTTCGTATATAAGCAAGCTTGTCTTGAAAGGATCTCAACTGCGTCAGATTCTAAGGAGGAGGTATCTCCATGATGGCCTTTATCTTCGACGGGTCAAATTCGATCCCTCGATGTCGGACGATGAAGCCTAAGCATTTTCCCGATGACATGCCAAAAGCGCACTTTAAAGGATTCATCTTCAGATCGTGTTCCCTCGGTCCGGTGAAAACAGTCCTGAGATCTTGGATGTGATCGTCCTTAGTTTTAGTCTTAACGACCAAGTCATCGACATAACATTCGACAACTTTATGGATTAAGTCGTCAAAGATATTAGTCATTGCCCTTTGATATGTGGCACCTGCGTTCTTCAGTCCAAATGGCAACACTTTGTAATAGTATATACCGATCGGGGTTCGAAATGCTGTGTGCTTCTCATCCTCAGGTGACATTTTTATTTGATTGTATTCAGACGAACCATCCATGAAAGTGAACAGATCGTAATTTGAGGTGTCATCGACCATCATTTTCATGACCGGAAGCGGGAAATCATCTATAGGGCATGCCATGTTAAGGTTTCTGAAATCGATGCAAACTTAGATCTGCGCATTCTTCTTTTTCACTGGGATGATGCATGCGATCCAGTCCGCGTATTTCTCTTCTCTGATGAAGCCGTCAACGATAAGTTTCTTATTTTCTTCGATGACCTTTTCTTCTAGCTCCCTTCTCATTCTTCGAGAATCTTGTTTGACTGGCTTGACATTAGGAGATATAGTCAGCTTATGCACGACCACTTCAGGAGAGAGGCCAGGCATTTCTTTGTACGTCCACATGAAGCAGTCGACGAACTCATGTAGCAGGGTGATTATCTATTCTTTCATTTCCTCTGAGCCGATGTAAGTCGGCCTTGGATTATCGGGCGTTCCTAAATCAATCTCGATTAGATCGTCGAAGGTTGCTTTTCCGCCATCTTCAAGCTCTTAAGGGGCTTCGTTTGGCTCGGCTAGCTCCTCTTCAGCATTTGACCTTTCGCTGGCTTCACCAACATGAATCATGTAGCATGCTTTGACGTTAGGTTGAATGAAACCTATTCCCCGTCTATCTGGAATTCGTCCATCGATAAGTGCTCGGACTTAAGGCAGGTGCCACAGCCCCTCATAAAACTTCGATTCGGAGTTCAATTGGTATAACCGACATCCGCACTTTTTTAAAATATTCCCTCATCTCAGGCGTATAATATTTGGGGTTTAAGATGGCTCTTATGTCTCTTTCATAGGGAAAGCACGTGACAGACAAATCATCCGGGTGCACGACAGGATTTGACCCATAAAACAGGATGCCCTTCTGTCCACTTTTCCTTCCGGGAACGTAGAAGGTTTTTAGCTGGTCCACGGTGGAGACTGACAATGCATAAAGCTCTTTGCGCATCTTTTCTGGCATCCTTATGACGGCTAAGGACCTTTCTGTAACTTCGAAGGTCTCTCTTAGCTTCGTTTTTTGCTCAAGAGCCCAATTTGCACAGCTGTTGCAAAACGGGTCTTCTTCTTCTGATTTTTCAGTGTCGCTACCTAAACAAGGATGAATTTTCTTGCTAGAAGGACCTTCAATATCAGAATCATTAGTGTCACTGCCAAAACATGGACGTACATGGGGTTTTTTGCTTTTGAAAGTGACATCCGGCTCAGATTTGATATCGAGTCTTGGGGCCGTTCTATCTTCTTTCAGTTGTGGCTCGGCATTTTAGGGGTTCAAAAAGTACCGGGAATCTTCATATCAGACTTCATGCACACCGAACGGCCGGATGTCTCCATCAATGCGTCTTTCTTCGCCATTTTTAGTATACTTCATGCATTGATGGAGAGTTGACGGAACGATACCGTAATCGTGAAGCCACGACCGTCCCGGGAGAATCTTATAAGACGTGTCGGCGTCGATCACGTATATTTTATCTTCGGTTTGCAAATCACCAAATTTAATTGGCAGAGCTATGGACCCCAGAACTTGCTGGAAGTTTTGATTGAAACCTTGAATGACAATCCTTTTCCTTGACAGGTGTCGGACGTCCATTGAAAAAGTCTTCAGAGTCCGCAAATTCATGATGTTCACTGAGGACCCCGGATCAAACAATATGCAATTAATTCGGTCTCCATCGTTGTACCATGTCACGTAAAGTGGTCGGTTGTGCTCAGTTGTTCCCAATAACAGGTCTTCATCTTTAAATGTGACCACAGCTGTATGCAAAGTGTATTGGGCCTCTTTCATATTATTTTTTTTGAAACAAGCCTGATATCGCTTGGGGTTTTGCAGGGCATGAATGAGAACATCTTTGAGCTCCTTAGATAGGACCAGAGCAGCATAGACGCTTAAGAGAGACCGAAGCTTTCGAAGATGAGCTAAAACATTATAGTCTACTGGGGAAGGACTCGATTCTTCATGAGCAAGCTCTCTGCCCTCTTCTTCATTAGTGTCTTGTTTTTCCTTCCCTTTTGGAGCGTTGCCTTGATTTGGCGGTAGAACCTTACCGCTTCTGAGCTGGATTTGGTTGACCTTCGTGGCGGGCTCTTCGTCCTCTTCAGGAAAACAAAGCTCTTTCTTAGAGTCGCTACCAAGGTGGATGGCATAGCAGGTCTGACGGGGACTTCTTCATTTGAGTTTTATTCTAGCTCTTCCAGAATCTTAACTGCTTCTATGAGGAAGAACTCCTTCAATTGAATTAGAGTTATTTCCTTTTGCTTGTAGTTTTCGAGGGAATCGATATGCTTTTGAATGGTCGATTTCCCCACCGAATCCCTTTCGCTTTGAGTCGCACCTTTACTTTTCTTCTTCTTTAGATTTTTGGATTTTGAGCCCGATTGAGCCGAATTGGTAGCTGGAATGGTGGGCTCCTTCTGCCCCTCACATTCTATTCAGGGCTCTTTATGAAGTAATTTTAGCATCTTCTTCATCTTATTAGATATGCGCATACTCTACGGAGGCTGCGGCGAGTCGAATTCATTTCTCGGGGCAGCGGATTCAGCCGTCTGCTCCCAGAAGGCTTCAACTTCTGTCTGTATAAAGTTGGTGGTTGCATCTTAATTGTTCACTAACACACTCTTGGACAGCTCGATCTCTCCGGTCTTGTATTTCTTTTCGACCCAGTCTTTGAAAATGTAGCAATCCTCAATCGCATGGCTCACTACTCTGTGGAACAGGCAATAAAGGGGATTGTCGGTCATTTTTGCTTCATGGGGTCTCTTCGACTCCGGCAATTGTAGACTGTTGTTCAGAGCATCCTTGAATATCTTGCGGACCTTGTCCCTCCTGAAAAAGTAAACCTTGTTCTTCTTCTCCTCAAGGGAAGGCCCTTCTCCTTCTAGCACTGGCTTTTAGGACCGGTCCATTTTTTGTTCGCCCGCCTTTCGCTTGTCTTCATTGTCAGACGCATTAAAGGCATTAGTATTATTTGAATTCCCGCTTTTACGGTTGTCGTCCTTTCGGTTCTTCCAAGGCTTGTCACTTTGAGAGTCCAGGGAAGACTCTTGCTTCAAGCATTTGAACTCTCTTGTTCAGCTCTTGAAACGTCTTGAGGCCTGCTGTACATAAGAATAGGACCATCCAATTGCTGAGATTCCCAATGATAAGGCTGACGGACTAGTCCTGCTCCAGCGGCGGTTCGTACTTGACCGTGAGATTACACCATCGGGCGATAAAGTCTGCGTTACTTTTGTTCTTCCTCGGTTTGGTCTTCACATGGCCAGCAATGGAGATCTTACCACTGACACTCATGAACCTTTTCCAAAACAGAGACTCCATTTGGGAAAAAGTGGTGACAGACCCGTTTGGTATGCTCGTGTACCAGTCAAACGCGACACCGGTCAGACTATTGACAAATTGATGAAGAAGGAGTGCATAATTACACCCTTTATTTCCACACGACGCTTTAAAGTGGGTGACATGCTGATTTGCGTTTCCCGTCCCGTCAAATCTTCCGAACTTAGGAATGACGTAGCCGCTGGGGAACTCGATCAGATCATACTGTGCAGGATATAGCTGCCCACTGCTACCAATTTCTTTCTGAGTTTCGGCTTCGGCCTCCAATGTTTTAACCTTGCTGGTGACCAAATCCATTATCCGATCTTGTATCAGTGGGATAATGCCATCCGGGGTCAAGGCATCCCCAGAAGTGGAATATAGCCGGCTTTCGTGCGGCTCGCCTATACTTTTACCCAAGGGGACAGGTATTGATTGCTTCGAGTTGTTATCACCCGGCTCATGAGTAGAGACTTGTGCTTGATTGGAGGGCGCCCGAGCAACTTGAACCGTGAACTACATCACGATGTTCGTTAGGTCAACAATTTTTGAATAAAGTTTAGCCATCTCTTTTTCTTTGCTCCTGAGCCATTTTCGGAGCTCTTAAAGCAACTCTTACTATGCAGTTCTGGGACGGAAAGTCGGCTCTTCCTCGCTCTCCGAGCTTGACTCTACATGGACTGAAGGGTCTTTCTGCCTATCGGTCTCATCAATAGGGTTTTCATCGTCATGTGGAGTTGGCTGATCTTATGAAGTGGCAACCACATTCAAGTCAGATTGGGCTTAGGATGTGGTGGCTCCATCCTTACTTTTGCTGCGCAGGTTGCCGCTGGACGCGTGTTCGCCATGTAGACCGTGTGGATAACATATCCAGCCGTCTTTTCATCATTGGCAGCTTATTTCGTGGGCCGATGTCGTGGCCCTTTTATTTCGGTAACGGACAATCGGTTGAAGACGAATGGCCCGACCGAGTTCTTGAGTGGCGCTGGTGCATCTTTTCTGGTTTTTCCCCGTTGCTCATGCGTGGCACAGAGCGCCTGATAGACTCTTAAAAAGACGGTGTCATACTTTCTATATTGGAGCTGGGACATGTCTCTTTGTAGCATGGTTCGGATTGTCGTCATCTTGATTCTGGCGGCCATGGCATTTTTCTGAACCCGCTTCAGAGGTTCAAAGGAATTGCTGACTTTTACGGCCGACTCAGCCATCGTTGCGGGGTAACCCTACTCTTAGAACTTCATAAGATTCTACTTGGACGAAGTCCTGGCCATTTTGTTAGCTCTATATCTAAGCCGTTTCTACCTCAACTTTTCTGTTTTGAGCACTTGGCAGGCTTCGGTCCTTCAGGAAAACACCGTAGACCGATTGACAGTGAGTCCAGAGAAGACATCTGCTCGTGCGATTGTCAAGGGCACCATATGAGCTTACTGGAGATGTTTTGTGGCTTCATTGGTGTTGACGGCCTTGCCCCCAGCCGGAACAGTGGAGAGCCATTCGAATATGGATTTGCATTTGGGGTAGGATGCTTTGGCGACCACAACGTTCGGCCTCCTGCCCCTTGAGGTCGGTTTGGACGCTTGGTTTGCCGGGACCTCCGCCAGATGAGCGCTTCCGGCAGGGTAGATGATGACGGAACCAAATTGACATGACGGTTCCTTCTATTTCTGGCTGGGACTTGCAAGGAGAACCAGGTGGGCATTAATCTTGACAATGTATGGGATCGGAGTTGCCTCAGAGATCAAACTGGTCTTTGGAGATATTCTCGTTGAATTTGAAGATTGTGGTTGGAAAGCTGTTATCCTGCATAAAGAAGCATGATTTCAGTACGGCAATTAATATATATGTTGATTGAGTATGTATGAGCATTTAAACCAAAATATGAAAGGAGAGAAAGGGTCCCACCGGGCGTACCAGAATCTGTAAGGTGTTTTTCATCACCCTATTGAGATAGGAATGCACATCGCTTGTCAGGCATATTACAAATTCCCCCTGCCTTGGGATAGGCTGGGGTTTAATGATTGTGGGGATCCGAATCTCTGGCAGCCACGAACTAAGCTGTCGTTAATTACCCCTCGCTTTTAGAGCGAGGAAACCTCCGATTGACAGGTAAAACTAATCATGCGAACTCAATGTGCGGTGTGGTTATATTGTGTTTTGGACATATCGAGGGCCTTGCAGAGTTTACGGGGATCCCGCTACCAGGATAGCGAGCTGGGGGTCAAGAGAGTTAGTATCCCTTTGCGGGGTGCGGGGCAGCGCCCCGTTAGAAATTTTTTCTAACAAGGGATGTGTTTTGAGTATGGAGGGTATGAGAAAAAGAGGGATGAGGAGCGTCCTAAGGATGCGTAAGAAAACACGTGACCGCTGGGTGCCAGCGGATCACATGCCAGGCGATGGGCGCCAATGGGTCGAGTGCGCGGCGTGCGGCCGCTGGGCGCCAGCGGGTCACGTGCCAGGAAAGTGGGCGCCAGTGGCTCGCAGACGCTGGATGCCAGCGGGTCGCGTGCACAGCGTGCGGCCACTGGAAACACCAGCGGACAGAAGGCTAAACCCTTGGGCTTGGAGTTGAACTCCCGAATAGGAATTGGGTGTAGATTTGGAGTTAAATTCCCAAAAGATCTGGATTTGGAGTTAAACTCCTTTGAGAATTTTGATCTTGGAGTTGAACTCCTCAAAAGAACTTCAGAGATGATCAAAGGGGACCTCTTTCTTCTCTCTTGAGCCTTGGGTCCTCTCAAAGTGAGATTTTAGAGGTAGGACTTCTTCCTCCTCCTCTCTTTTTACTGGATCTTGGGGAAAAAGGGAGGTGAGATTAAAAAACTCCTTTTCAGGGATTTGTTGGGAGATCTGAACTCCCCTTTGAGGGTTTTATGGTGATACTTTATTTAGTTTTGAGAAAAAGAGAGATAAGCTCTTGATTTAATTGGAAATGAAGAGGAAGAGAGAAAAAACTTCAGAGAAAGAAGATGGAGGCACAAACCCTAAAAATTTTAAGAGAATGAAAGTTGTTCTTGATTTTCTCATCATGTTTGTCTTTTATAGGCTACACACTTTACAAATAGCCTCTTGCGCTTTTTCAAATGGCACTTGTGCCTTCCCATGCCTCATATGCTTATTTCTTTTTCCACATAAACCATGGAGTTTACAAAATTTTGGCATTTTTCCCATCTTTCATACATTTATTTAAAAAATTACATTAAACTAATTTATTTCTTCATTTTTTTTGCCATGGGACCGATCCCTTCCATGCTTGGTCTTGACTTGGGCTTGGGCTCGGTCCCACTTGGCTGGGGGGTTGACTTTGAGTTTGACTTGGTGTTCATACCAGAATATTGCATTTTATACCGCCCATTCTTACGCTCGTTTGTTTATAGGCAGGTGCTTTTGATCAGTGTTTGTTTATAGGCAGGTGCTTTTGAAGAATACTGGTTCTCAGCTCTAAACAGTGAAATCCATGGAAAAGTACGACAAATTCTGGATTACTGCCAACAACAGATAAAACACGGGTCTCCGCTCTCTATCCGTGTATTGCCACATACCAGTTTAAGGGACAAAATGGAAAATCGATTGTCATTTTCATGCACAAAGCTCAATGTCAACACAAGATCCAAGAAATCTAAGCGGAGCTCGAGGAAATCATGGCAAAAGATCCACATCACATCACCTTTTGATCTACTGAAATTCTGGAAGAATTGTGAAGAGTTTCTGAGAAAAGTCATATACCACACAGAAGAGAACCACAAAACAGGGGATACGACAAAAGATGAAGGCACAAGCTCTCTAAATGGCCGCGGTTCCGCGGCATAAGCGCGCTTAGGCCGCGGAACCACGGCCGTATAGGCTCGTCAGCGTACAAAATTTCAGGGGCTGTTTGGTAATTACATGTAGTGCCAGAATATTGTCCTAGGTTCTCTGTTTCCTGCCTATAAATAGTCCAGAACTTGCCAAGCTATGGAGTTCTTTTTCATGCCCTCTTTTTGTTAGTTTTTAGTTTTCTTCTTCTTCTTCTTCTTCTTCATCTTTCCTCCATTAAATTGTTGTGAGAGCTTTTGAGTGGATGTTAAATGAAGATGAGGGTTATTTTGTATCATTCTTTTTGCTTAGCTTCCCCCTTGAGCTCTCTACCTTAACTTGATCTTGCAACCTCTTAAGTAAGCTTGCAAGTTTAAGTTTTGGTCATTGATCTCAAGGGGTTGTATCATTTTGTTCTCTCTTTCATGCTTCATTTCACATGGGTTCTTTACCCTTCTCTTGATCTTGCAATCTCTTGATTGAGCTTGCAAGTTTAAGGGTTGGCTATTGATCCCATGGCTTGTCTTGAGTTCTATGGTTCTTAGTGTTACTTTCTTGCTTATCTCTTTCTTGCATTTTTTATTCTTGTCTTTTATTACTTACAATTTATTACCATGCACTTTAATTACTTACTTGTAATCTTTTCTTTTCTTTGTTTATCTTTTCTTTTGCTCTTTTTGGTTCATTTTGTGAATGATTGTAATATGTGTTGTTAAGAATGAATACGATATTGTAAGTTAATGTTTCTTTGCTCATTTCCTTTTCCCGTTATTTTCCTTTGAACTCCGCCCAAACATTATGCAAGCGCTCCGTTAGGCACCCTACCTGACCAAGGTAACGGTGATTCCTAAACGCGACCGGTTGCGTTCGGTTTGGTCGGAGGCGAAAGCAAGAGACAAGAACGGAAGGACAAGGGTAAATAAGACGGATTCCACGAATACCGTGCTTAAATCCCCTAATCTACGTTGTTGCCGATTGCTCTAGCTTCAATTGGTCAAGACTCGGCTCAAAGGTTTTGAGTGCGGATTTCCTTAGCTTACACTTTCTTATCTTTTTCTTAACAACTTTATACTTGCATATAAAACACATAGGTTAGATTTGAACAAACATATACAAATTCTTCATTGACTCGCCTAAGACAAGAACGGACATACAACCATCTCTCTGTGGATCGACCCGTGCTCAACCGGCTAGCTGCATAGCGACACCGTCCTGATCGCGGTTATACTTTAGAACTTTGAACATCCGACACGCCAAAAGCGCGCGATCACTTGGTCAACCGAGATGTAATTTTTGACCCCAACAATAATACCATCTATAAGTTCTCGACGATTCTGTCCGGTGTACTCACCTCCAGTGATCATCTATATATATCTTAGGTGACACAGTACAAATGGCTTGTGAGACCGGCAGTGGCCCCTCGTCGGGGTCTAGAAACGTATACACTAGTTTACTCCGGAATATCAATGCTCAGTCTCGATGCTTCCTCAACTAGAGACATTTAAGTATGTGCTTATAGACTATCCAGCTCTCATCTATATGATCGCCATCATAATGCTGGTAGTAAAGCAAGAATCCTACGGGATTCATCATTATGTATTAGCGATACATAATAACAAGTAAAACGTATACACATCAATAATAAAGACAAAGCAGATAGCATACTATCATTTTGAGTAAGACTGTTCTACCTGTATATGTCACCCCTCAAATAATGTAACAATTCTAAAATCTTTGTACGGAAATTTTTCTGTTAATATAAAAGAAATGAGTTTTACAGCCTGAATTTGAGTTATAAGTTACTTTTGTTAAATAAAAACAAGAAACAAGTTGTAGCTCACTGGTAAAGCCCTTTCATTGCTGTGACGTAGCCACTGTGTTCAATTCCCATCAGACACAATTTTTTTCTGAATTTTTCTTTTAAACTTTTTGAAAGCCCAACAGATTACACGTGCAATACATGGGGAAATGAAAAGTTCAAAAAAATCAAACATGTGAAAAATGGTGTAAATACAGAGTTCATCAGATGGCACAAATCTCGAGGCATTTGCCTCAAGATCGACCAGCCAATATTGCCCATAGGCTTGCGTCGATGGTCAGGAGGTGTCCAAATTGCTCCGTGCTTTGCACACATGACTCTTCACCGAAGAAGACAAAGATAGCCTAGTTTATGAACCTTAGCACCAGTAGCAAAGTTCGGTTCGAACCCCTATTGCTGTTGCTGCCGCTCGTTTCCAATCCATAAAAGCGAATAGTTAGGATTTATTAAAAAAAAAATCACCCTAGTCAGAAACGAGTTTGGTTCAATGACCGCCCCCTTAAGACGTCAACTTTGACTTTGACTTTTCAAAGCAAAATCGACTTTCGTTCATCCTCTTAACTCCTCGGCACTGTTTGATTTCCCTGCAATCAAACAGAGACCTTTCATTTCACAATTTGACACCATTTTAATACTTTTTAATCCACAATTTTAATTCCCAAATCCTAATTCTCCATTATAAATACCACCTCACAGTTTGGCTCAGCACCATTCTGAAAATTCTAGCCAAAACTCGCTAAAAAGTTCCTAAGTGCAAGTGGAGAGCGGAGTTAGCAAGCAAGCTTCTTCCAACGAAGATCGAAGCCTATTCCGGAGCTCCCACGACACCACGAAGCTCATCCCCTCTTCATCAACCTCTCCTTGAAATTTCTAAACCGTAAGTCCCTTCCAAACTCTCTTTCTCTTCCTTGAAATTAAATTTTAAAACTTATATCGATAAGTGGAGTTAATACCGATATCCTTTTTCTAAACCCTAGAAACTCCATCTCCTTTATACTTTGTTCAACCTAATTTCTACGCAATACTTTTAACCCTAAATATAAATGTTTAGAATCAATTTTAACCAAGAATCTTATATGAAACATCCATAATTGAACTTTTTCATTAAAATACCATGAACTTTGATATCACTTCTTTTAGTTTTGTTAAAATTATACCTTTAGGAAAAACTTCACGGGGTAATGACCTACCCTACACGTACACTCTTGTTTCATAGCGCGATGCCTATTTTTGTATGAATATTTGTTACGAAGAAAATCTTACAATAAAATACCACCTACTTTAAAACCGGGTTTCTTTTAAACGGTGTTTCATATTCCTTTGCAATTATGCATCTACAACCCTTGTTATAGGACCCGCTAATGGATGGTGCGGATTATCGCACATCCTGTGGATAGTAGAGCGAGATGCAAACCTCCTCACGGAGCATTCGATCTCGAAAGGATATAAATACGGTTTTTAAGAAAAACGAATTTTCTAAACGAAAACTAATTTTTAAAATTTTAAATTATATAAAATTAAAAATCCATATTTTCATTACATTATAAAACTAAATTTTTATAAAAATGAAAGAATAAAAAATGTCAATAAAAAATAATCAAGTTACTAAAAAGACTAGTTTTCAATAAGATACCATAAACTTTCAGAAGCTAGGTATTCATCATTAAAATACCTCAATACTTAAAACACATGCTCATGAAAACCCTAAGTAATATTAAAAAAAACCTCGAGGTTTTACTTTTAACTATATTAAAATATTTTTTCATAAAACCCCCTCGAGATATACAAACAATAATTTAAGGACTTTAGTAAATATAGGTTTAAGCGGGATCAATTCTCTTGAACCTCATGGAGCAGGAGAAATTGAGTGCTTGCCTATTTAGGTTAGAAAACTTAACAGGAGTTATCAATGGCAATTGTCTTGGAAAAAGACACAAATCCTGTCGTCCATGTGCAGCAATTGCCGATGACTCCCGAACCTAAGAATTCCAGAGTTAAATCAGTACAAGTGTCTGACTCAGTCTAAGTCCAGCCTCAAACCTGAATCCAAAATCAAATATGAATACTTGATCATGAACATGAATACTCGAACTTAAACATCAATTTCAAACATGTATACTTGACTTGACTTGACTGAACCATAATTATAACTTGACTTGAACTTTACATGACTCCTTGAATACATGATTACATCCTGAACATGAATACCTGAACATTTTGTATCTATGATTTTGGCAAGACTTGTAAATATAATCTATACAATACATTACGCGGGGATAAAGGGGTAGATTGGTACGAAACGTATATCATGATACGAGAGGTCACTTAAAAGACACGTACATGAGTTCTCATGTCGTTGTCTCATGGGTTATGACGGGGCCTTGTACTACATATTACCATATTCCATGGGCTAAGATGGACTCCTCTCGTATACATGAATACCTTCTTTACCAAACTATAAATAACTATGTTATAATAACTATCATATACCAATAATCAGCCATATACCACTTTACTTGTTCATTTCACTTTATATACTATCTTCTCATTCTTCTTTTAGGAGTTACCGAGTGTTAGTTCGCTGACGACATTCCTTTCCATTTCTTTCTTTGGAATGTTCGTCAGGAGGACCATACTCTGACGAAACAGAGCCGAGTCAGGAGGACTTAGACCAGATTACAGCTCAGCCTGACTACTAGTTCCTCTGCACTTATTTTTGTATGCCATTGTTTAGGCACTGCTTTACTCATTGTATTTTTATTTCCAAAACAGTTGTATGTAAATAAATTTACTGTTTCATTTTATTATCTTATCATTCTTGCTCATTTTTATATATTGCTTAATTACGCTTAACATATTTATTTCTTAGTAAATATGTTGTGGCTTACCACGTCACCGTTTCCGTCTACTAGGAAGCGGGGCGTGACAGATTTTGTTGGCGGCCCGAGTCAGTTCTGCATGAAGTCTTAAGCAATATGTCACAAGAATTATAAGAATCAACAACTATACATTCTTTTCATTTCTAATTTCTTGAATCTATCCTAACCATTCCTTTTTCTATCAAGGTAATGGATTCTCCCAACAACACCAGCACGAATATCAACGGCAATACCCCACCGCCTACTCTACCACCACCACCTACCGTTGCATCTCTTATCAATGAGAAAACGGTACTGTTTGAGACTATTAAGAGCCTATTGGAGAGTCAGCAGCAGCAGAATACTATCCTCATGCATTGTCCCGAAGCCGAGGCACCCGGAGTCAAGCAATTTCGTGCACTGCACCCAAAATACTTCTCTAGAAAAGAAAGCCCACTTGAGGCAGAAGAATGGGCTCAATCGATCGAAGATGATCTGGCAACAGCTCAAGTGCCAGATATTTCCTGGATAAGAGTTGCTAAGCTGCAACTGACAGACAATACCAGAGTCTGGTGGAAGGGTGGAAGGCTGAGGAAAGCCGTCTCACCCAACCTATTGAGTGGAAGACGTTTCCCGATATGTTTGATGCGAAATTCTTTCCCGAGACTACTCAATTTGAGATGGAGCAACAGTTCATCCACTTGCAACAAGGCTCCATGTGGGTAAAATCGGTGGATGAATATGATGTCGAATTCATCATGCTCAGCAGGTAAAGAATTCGTATCAAATACTGTTCTGTTAAAACACATCTCTATCCTGACACCAACATCTTATCAGGTTCGCGGCACATTTGATCTCGACTGATGATATTCGGGCTAGACAATTTCAACAAGGCTTAGACTCGGAGATTAAGACGGCGTTGGCCACAGGCGATTACCCGATTCATGAACTCTCCCTGAAGGCAGCTCGCCGTTATGAAGCTGTGGTGAAGAAGAAGGGTAAGCCCCAAACATATGGAATCAAACGCCCTGCCGCACAGATGGCAGGAGGAGCCTCTTCTGAGCCAACCTTTGCATCCAGGAAACTGGGAGGATCATTTAACCGGTCCAGTCTAGATTTCTGTTCTACTGTAAGAGGACGGGAAACCTTGCGAAGGACTGCAGGTGTGCAAATGGCATGTGTTTGGTTTGTGGCATTTCCACTCACGCCATAGGAGCATGTCCATATCGTTTCAACACAGCTACAGCACCCAGACCTACAATCACAGTCCCATGGCGACCATCCATTCAGGCACCTGCACCCCGCTTAGCACTCCCTGCACCAGCTCTACGTGGACCACCTGCACAGCCGCAACGTCAATTTCATCAGGCACATAGAAACATGCCTCAAGGGCAAAGAAACATGCCCCAAGGACAGAGGAGTGTGCCTTCAGCAAAGAGGAATGTACCACGACGTCAGGCTTTTACAATGACGGCCAAAGAGGCCGAAGCCACAGGACAAGTCATCACTGGTAATCCTCCAATCCTTTCAATTTTTCAATCCTTTTGTATCACTATGTTTTCCTATATCTAAACCCAACCTCACACAACTTAGGTACTATACTAGTAGCCACCCTTCCTTCACTCGCACTTTTCGACACTGGAGCTTCACACTGCTTCATGTCCTAATGATTCATGAGAACGCATGTGATTCCCGTGAAGCCGCTCATTTCAAGCTAGAATGTCAGTTCCGGGAATGGAATTCTGAAAGCAACTATGGGGTTTGATCAGTGTCCAGTTGTAGTTTGCGGACGAGAATTCTATGTGAATTTCAAAGTATTGGACATCCCAAATTTCGATGTTATGTTAGAATGGATTGATTGGGAGTATTCTATGCTACTATTGACTGCTGTCAAAGGAGGGTAGTATTTGAGATACCAGATCACCCAGTCTTCTAATTCAAAAATGGAGATAGAACTTTAGAGCCAGGAAGATACCATGCTAAATCGAAGGATGCAGAAGTTTTCTCTCTACCGGCAGAAGAAGAAAAGCCCGAAGTAGTTCGAGAGTTTGAGGATGTATTCCATGAAGAAATATCAGGTTTGCCTCCTGATCGAGCTCTTGAGTTTAGTATTGATTTACAACCTGGTGCGCAGCCTGTAATCAAAGCTCTGTACCGGTTAAGTCCAGAAGGATTGAAGGAGATCCGTATTCAGTTGGATGAACTGCTGAAGAAAGGTTGTGTCCGTCCCAGTACTTCAAGTTAGGGATCTCCAGTGTTACTCGTGAAGAAGAAAGAAGGTTCATACAGGATGTTTGTGGATTATCAAGCTCTGAACGAAGTGACGATCAAGAACAAGTATCCACTACCACGCATCGATGATCTGTTCGATCAGTTAAGTGGGTCTTATGTATTTTCGAAGCTATATCTTCGTTCGGGTTATCATCAGGTGAAGGTCAAAGAGTCCGACATTCTGAAAACGGTGTTTAGGACTCGATATGGTCATTATAAATATCTCTTAATGCAATTTGGAGTGACCAATGCACCTGCCATCTTCATGATTCTAATGAATCAAGTTTTCCGAGAGTACTTGGACAGGTTCGTTGTCATCTTCATCGACGACATCCTGGTGTATTCAAAGAATCGGAAAGAACATGTCGATCACGTACGGATTGTCCTGAAGATATTGCGACAACATCAGCTCTACGCCAAGTAAAGCAAGTGCAAATTTTAGCGAGATCAAGTCAGATTTCTCGGACATATCGTTTCAAGTGAAGGAATCTCAGTAGATCCAGCTAAAGTGTCAACTGTCAGCGAGTGGCCGACACCAAAAATGGTGAAGGATATACGAAGTTTCTTAGGATCAGCAGGATAATACCGACGATTCATTGAGGGCTTCTCAAAGATTACAGCACCCCTAACCAAGCTCACACGTAAAGATGAAGCATTCGTGTGGTCAGAAGCATGTGATAAAGTTTTTGTAGAACTCAAGTCGAGATTAACCTCTGCTCCTATTCTTGTAATACCAGATCAATCTGGAGGGTTCGCTGTGCATTTTGATGCATCCGGTAAAGGATTAAGATGTGTTCTACACCAGCATGGAAAAGTTATGGCTTTTGCATCAAGACAACTGAAGGTTCATGAGCGCAACTATCCAACGCATGATCTGGAGTTGGCAGCCGTCATCTTCGCACTTAAGATTTGGCGCCACTATCTTTTGAGTGAACGAGTGGATATATATACTGACCACAAGAGTCTGAAGTATGTATTTACTCAGAAAGAACTAAATATATGGCAGAGAAGATGGATAAAACTCATGGTGGACTTTGACATCAACCTACAGTATCATCCTGAGAAGGTGAACGTAGTTCCTGATGTACTTAGTCGCCAGCCATTAGCAGTGAAGCTCACCGCTCAGTGGAAGCTATAGCGGAAATTTCACGGATTGGAGATCGAAGTAGTTATGCCAGGTAACGCTTCATATTTGATGAACTTACAAGTCCAGTCCACTCTTGTCAATCAAATCAAAGCAGCTCAAGAAAATGATGCCGAGCTATAAAAGATCCGAGAACAAGTAGAAAGTGGATTTCGAACTGACTTCATCATCCACGAAGATGGATCATTATGATATGGAAGTCGATTATGTGTACCAAACGGCCCTGTTCGAGAAGAGTTGATGAAAGAAACTCACAGCTTTCCTTATTCTGTACAACCCGGTAGTACAAAGATGTATAAGGATCTACGGCAACACTACTGGTGGCATGGAATAAAGCGAGAAGTAGCTAGAAGCATAGCCAAGTGTTTGGTGTGTCAGCAAGTGAAGGCTGAACATCACAGAACTGCTGGTCTACTTCAGTCATTACCAATCCCAGAATGGAAATGGCAACACATTACCATGAACTTCGTGACCGCCCTTCCTCGCAGTATGAAGGGTAACGACGCAATATGGGTTATTGTGGATCGACTCACCAAGTCGGCTCACTTTATTCTATTCAGAGTTGGCCAGTCAACCGAGACGTTAGCAAAGAAGTACATGGAGATAAGCATAAATATAAAGTAAGATTTAAACGTTCAAGATGTACCAAAATTGATACCCATGAACTCATGCATGAGATCGTGAGATTACATGGAGTACCTGTTTGCACCGTCTCCGATCGTGATACAAGATTTCGATCATAATTTTGGCAGAGTCTGCAAGCTAGCCTGCGAACGAATCTGAATTTCAGCACGGCATATTATCCACAAACAGACGGACAGTCCGAGCGAACAATTCAGATTCTGGAAGACGTGCTAAGAGCCTGTATGTTAGACTTCGGAGGTTCATGGGAAGATCACCTACACCTTATGGAGTTTTCAATACAACAACAGCTATCAGGAAAGCATTGGAATGGCACCATTCGTAGCACTCTACGGACGGAAGTGTCGTTCACCACTAAGTTGGGACGACATTAGAGATCGTGAACTCCTTGGACCAGAGATGATCGTGGCAACTGTGGACGTAGTTTGCACGATCAGGAAAAGAATGAGCATAGCCCAAGACCGACAGAAGCATTGGGCAGATGCAAAGCGTCGACATCTGGAGTTCTAACCTGGAGACCATGTTTTCCTAAAGATATCTCCAAACATAGGAGTGATCCGCTTTGGCAAGAAGGGTAAGCTAATTTCAAGATACATAAGACCATTCGACATACTCGAACGAGTTGGAGAAGTGGCATACCGTTTAGCACTACCACCTTCATTGGAAGGTGTGCACAACGTGTTCCACATATCCCAGCTACGACGATATATGAGCGACCTCAGCCACATACTTGATCACTCAGAGCTCACAGTACAAACTGACTGAATCTGCGAGCAACAACCAGTTGAGATCCTGGACCGAAACGTGAAGACATTACGGAACAAGGAAGTAAACTTGGTCCGAGTGATATGGAGAAGGGATTCACCAGGAGAATCAATATGGGAACGAGAAGAAGACATGTGTGCAAGATACCCTTATCTATTTGAAAATTAGTCCATATGTAAATATAAATTTTGAGAACGAAATTTTTATAAGGAGTATAGAATATAACGACTCTAAAATCTTTATACGGAAATTTTTCTGTTAATATACAAGAAATGAGTTTTACAGCCTGAGTTTGAGTTATAAGTTAATTTTGTTAAATAAAAGCAAGAAAAACTTATAGCTCACTGGTAAAACCCTTGCATTGCTGTGACGTAGCCCCTGTGTTTGAATACCATCAGACACAATTTTTTCCTGCAATCAAACAGAGAGCTTTCATTTCACAATTTAACACCATTTTAATACTTTTTAATCCATAATTTTAATTTCCAAACCCTAATTCTCCACTATAAATACCACCCCACATTTTGGCTCAGCACCATTCTGAAAATTCTAGCCAAAACTCTCTAAAAAAATTCCTAAGTGCAAGTGAAGTAAAGCGGAGTTAGCGAGCAAGCTTCTTCCGACGAAAATGGAAGCCTATTCCGGAGCTCCCGCGACGCCATGAAACTCATCCCCTCTTCTTCAACCTCTCCTTGAAATTTCTAAACCGTAAGTCCCTCCCAAACTCTCTTTCTCTTCCTTGAAATTAATTTTTAAAACTTATATCGGTAAGTGGAGTTAATACCGATATCATTTTTCTAAACCCTAAAAACTCCTTCTCCTTTATACTTTGTTCAACCTAATTTCTACAAAATACTTGTAACCCTAAATATAAATGTTTAGAATCAATTTTAACCAAAAATCTCATTTGAAACATCCATAATTGAACTTTTTCATTAAAATACCATAAACTTTGATATCACTTCTTTTAGTTTTGTTAAAATTATACTTTTAGGAAAAACTTCACGGGGTAACGACCTACCCCACACGTACACTCTTGTTTCATAGCACGATGCCTATTTTTGTATGAATATTTGTTACGAAGAAAATCTTACAATAAAATACCACCTATTTTAAAACCGGGTTTCTTTTAAACGGTGTTTCATATTCCTTTGCAATTATGTATCTACAACCCTTGTTATGAGACCCGCTAATGGATGGTGCAGATTATCGCACATCCTGTGGATAGTAGAGCGAGATGCAGACCTCCTCACGGAGCATTCGATCTCGAAAGGATATAAATACGGTTTTTAAGAAAAACGAATTTTCTAAAAGAAAACTAATTTTTAAAATTTTAAATTATATAAAATTAAAAATCCATATTTTCATTACATTATGAAACTATATTTTTATAAAAATGAAAGAATAAAAAATGTTAATAAAATACCATCAAGTTACTAAAAAGAATAGTTTTCAATAAGATAACATAAACTTTCAAAAGTTAGGTATTCATCATTAAAATACCTCAATACTTAAAACACATGCTTATGAAAACCCTAAGTAATATAAAAACCCCTCGAGATTTTAGTTTTAACTATACTAAAATATTTTTTCATAAAACCCCCTCGAGATATACAAAACAATATTTTAAGAACTTTAGTAAATATAGGTTTAAGTGGGATCAATTCTCTTGAGCCTTAGGGAGCCAGAGAAAGTGAGTGTTTGCCTATTCAGGTTAGAAAACTTAATAGGAGTTATCAATTGCAATTTTCTTGAAAAAGACACAAATATTGTCGTCCATGTGCAGCAGTTGCCGATGACTCCCGAACCTAAGAATTCCAGAGTTAAATCAGTTCAAGTGTCTGACTCAATCTGAGTCCAGCCTCAAACCTGAATCCAAAATTAAACATGAATACTTAATCTCAAACATCAATTTCAAACATGTATACTTGACTTGATTTGACCGAACCATGGTTATAATTTGACTTGAACTTGACATGACTACTTGAATACATGATTACATCCTGAACATGAATACCTGAACATTTTGTATCCATGATTTCGGAAAGACTTGTAAATATAATCTATAAAATAAATTACGTGGGGATAAAGGGGTAGATTGGTACGGAACATATATCGTGGCACGAGAGGTCACTTATAAGACACCTACATGAATTCTCGTGCCGTTGTCCTATGGATTATGATGGGGTCTTGTACTACATGTTACCATAGTCCACGGGGTAAGATGGACTCCTCTCGATACATGAATACTTTCTTTTCCAAACTACAAACAACTACGTTATAATAACTATCATATACCAATAATCGGCCATATACCACTTTACCTGTTCATTTCACTTTATATACTATTTTCTCATTCTTCTTTTAAGACTTACCGAACGTTAGTTCGCTGACGACATTCCTTTCTGTTTCTTTCTTTGGAATGTTCGTCAGGAGGAACGGACTCTGAAGAGACAGAGCCGAGCCATGAGAACTTGGACCAGATTACAGCTCAGCCTGATTACTAGTTCCTCTACACTTATTTTTTTATGCCATTGTTTAGGCACTGCTTTACTCATTGTATCTTTTATTTCCAAAACAGTTGTATGTAATGTTGAATGTAACTAAAGTTACTATTTCATTTTATTATCTTATCATTCTTTTTCATTTTTATATATTGCTTAATTACGCTTAACGTATTTATTTCTTAGTAAATACGTTGCGTCCTTCCACGTCACCGTTTCCGTCTATTGGGAAATGGGGCGTGACAATTATCATAATTGTCTATCTGCAATTACAATAATTGCCTTAGGGACACTATATCCAACAATCTCCTACTTCCACTTAAAGCTAATTATTACGATATCACATATCCACATCCCATGTGCTACTGAATACCCAACTTCTCTACTAATCAGTTTCACAAACCGTGTTTGTGAAATATCCGTGTTCAAGAAATAGCTTCAGTGAGTGAATCCGCTACAATGTTCCTACTTTCTCTCTCTATGTCTCAATTTTGCGAAGATCAACAATCTCCCAAACTGAGCGATACTCCACCTCAAGAATTTTTCTGGATACTTGATGGGACCAAGTTCATAAATGAACAATTTTATCCGACAAAATTCTTGGGTTGTATTCTCTATTGAGTCATAACCAGTAACTTGCACCACATTTATCTCAATATCCCTATTGGAACCCAATCCTATATACTTCTCCTCATAAGAGGGTAAACTCAAAACTCTGACAGCATCTTTATCATCCAGGTCATCTTGGAAGCCTGAACCGATAACCGCTTCCTAGAGAAGACTGTCGTTACCATATACCAAGAACATCCTCTAATGTTCTTAACTACTTCCCTTTGTTTCTCCGGGATTGAATTAATATCCGCTTACTACGGCAAGCGCAGAAGCAACATCTGGTTTTGTACAAGACATTGCATGATTGACTCAATTGCCTAAACAAATGATATGTCATTCATGTTAGTCTCTCTTCTCAGCATTCTAGAAGACATCTCTTTAGAGAGGAAGACTCCATCACCTGTAGGTATACTACCACACCAGGAGGGGTCCATTCTACAGCAATTTAAAATGGTGTCCAGGTATCCAAATTGGGAAACTTCCTAAATCTAGATCTATCGATATAGATCTTGTCGCCAGAATTCTTGATATCTTATCCAGATTCTATATGGAGAAATATCTGTGAGAACCAAAATTTGACCGATTATAGTATATGAACATCACTTCCTATCTATATCATCCAAATTCTCCCTACATCCTTTTTACTAGATTCATCTGTTGTTTTGATGAAGTCAATCACCTTAACTGTCACATCAAAACAGATGATCCATCTCCGCTATCCATAATTTATTCTATGAATAGACATAAGCATTTTGCACACCTTCCGCTGCTCCCACTGAGTACGATAACCCTCTGGCAGAGTCATATACACGTGTACTCCTAAATTCCTATTTAAAAAGATGTTATAGTCATCCACCTGTCAAATATCATAGTCAAGAATAGCAGCAATTCCAAGCCATATCCATATAGATTTCAGCGTAGACACTGAAGTAAAAGTCTGATCACAATCCAAAACGGGTGTTTGATAAGAATCTTTACAACAAGTCTAGCCTTATTAAGTTAATACCTTTCCACCTGCACAGATCTCGAAAGATCTATTTACTCCTAATAAGTCTTACCCTTTCAGGAGTATCTAGCAAAGTCCAAAATCCATAATTTGCTAAAGTGCGTGGAGTCCAACTTGAATATAAAGTATCTGGTCACTTGTAAGTTATCACTTCCTATGACTTGCAAATTGTAGAGTGTTTTTCGTCACCCGATTGAGATAGGAATGCGCGCGCTTGTCAGGCGTGTACAGATTCCCCCTGCCTGGTGTAGGCTGGAGTTTAATGATTGTAGGGATCTAAATCTCCGGCAGCCGCGGATTAAACTGTCGTTAATTACCCCTCGCTATTGGAGCGAGAAAACCTCCGATTAACAGGTCAAACATATCATCCAAACTCAATGTGCGGTATGCGATATGCGTGTATTTTTTTAAAAAAACAATGCGAAAAGGCGTGCTCATTTCATTTTTTTATTTTTTATGAATATTTACCAAAAAAAAGGACTTTAAAATAAGATTTCAATAAATATAGTTTTTCTTTGTAATTATTTTTTTTAAAACAAGTGTGGAGCTCGCGGCGCATGCAAGCGCGCAGCGGGCGGGCGCGAGGCTCGCACACAGTGTGGGGCGTGAGGTGCGTGCGTGCCCGGCTCGAGCGTGCTCGCACGCGCGGGGCACGTGCACAGCGAACCGGCACGCGCAGACGCGGGCGTAGGCTCGGGTTGCGTAGACCGAGAATGCTAAACCCTCATATTTGAAGTTGAACTTGTTTGATTTTTATTATAGAGTTAAACTCCCAAAGATTTTATTTTGGAGTTAAACTTCCAAAGGTTTTATTTTGGAATTAAACTCCCAAAAGAATTTTAATGAAGTTAAAATCCCCAAAATAATTTTAAATGGAATTAAACTTCCAAAAAAAATTTATTATGGAGTTAAACTCCAAAATATTTTCTCCTTTCTCTTTTGAGAAGAAACTCAAATGGGTTCTCTTGAAACTCCAATATTTGGATTTTGAGTAATGAATAGAGATCCATTTTCTTCTCTTGATGGAGCCTTGGGAATTGGGTTTCCCTTCTTCTCCCTCTCTCAAATTGGATCATGAGGAGGAAGAAGAAGATAGCAAAAATCTTCCCTCTTTGAATTTGATGTGAGAGTTAAACTCTCCTTTAGTGGATTTATGGTGAAACTTTATTTAGTTTTGAGAAAAAGAGAGCTAAGCTCTTGATTTAATTGGAAATGAAGAGGAAGAACTTGAGAGAAAGAAGATGGAGACACAAACCCTAATATTTTTTAGGGGAATGAATATATTTCATTTCTTCATAATGTTGCCTTATATAGGCTTACAAATTTACACATAGCCGCTTGGGCTTTACAAAATGGCATTTTACTCATCCCATGCCCATTTACTTATTTCTTTACAAAATTTTGGATTTTTACTCATTTATTTCGCATTTTGCATATTTATTTAAATATTAAATTTATTTGTTGTACTTTCTTGGCATAAGGCCTGGTCTGGGTTTGGGCCCACCTGCTTGGACTTGGGTTCGGGCATGGGCCCAGCTTGGATTCGACGGTAGGGTCCGTTTGTTTTGACTTGGGCCTACTTGTCCGCGGCTTGACTTTGATTTTGACTTTTGGTCAATTGAGTGTAAATTTTAACCCCAACAAAGTGCACCGGTAGGGCCATCATTACCATGATGTTGACCTCTTTGTCACCGTCTACGAGAAGACTGAAGTATCTCTCGGGTGACCGAGACTAACTACTAAAATCCGTGGAGTGGCTAACGTTTTTCGAGTCTAATTAAATCTCCAGGTTCTACTAAATTTTCAATAACCTTTTGTGGTTCTAAAATCACTTCCAGTTCTACCATACTCGCAGTAGTTTCTTTTGCAAAATGATACCTTTTATAAAAATGTGGCGAGCCAAGAATAATGTAACTATTGATCTTGAAAATGGTAGATGAAAAACCCTAGCGAATGTTTGGGATAATCCACAAACTTCCATTACTGAAGCGAGTTTATCCGGATTCTACTTTTAAATAGAAACCAGATAACTTCATATCTTAACAAGCTCAAGATATGCAATCAATCTATATCCATATAGAATCAAAAGCACTGATTTAGATGGAACCAGATTCAAATGTCATGCAGCTGTTTCCAGTGCATATCACCTAAATGGAAAAGGGCCAATACAACATTACTCATTAAGGAGCGCACCCACGGATGAGTAACCTGTGAGAGAAAAAAGTTCTCAATATTACTATTATGGAATACTTAGCAAAAGTATCTATATTTTCAATCACTTTGAAGAATCCTGATAGTTCCAACGTATGGTTCTCTACTATATTCTTATACCTATAAACTTCTTAAAATCTTTGGACCTTGCATTTTAACGAATGCGTGTCTAAAACCAGGAACTCATAGGTAAGGCTGAATGAAGTAAGAGTACAAACCCTTTGTCCTAAAAGACACTGGACAATATACATTACTATATATAAGTCTCAAGAGTAGACTAACCCATGCTCCGTGAGTTGTACATTGAAAATTGTATTTTGGTCAAGAATGTCTTACACCGTTATTCAATACACCTTATCTTATTCTCAACTGATAAAAGTAAACGTTTGGAACACAATTATCAAAATTTATATCTCATTTTATAAAATAAAGATATAAATATTCAATTTTAAAAATTGATGCACAACAACAGTTATTCAAAACCAAATATTTGCCATAAGGCAAAACCAAGTGATTTAATCCAATATCACCAATTTCTACGAATTCCGATATTGAGAAGCAAATCATCCATCTTCCAATATTCTACTCCTACTCAGCATCTGTAACGCCGTACAGATGTGAGATCCAAATAAGGTACATACATACCATGGAGTCGGAATTTATTGGGAAAACAGTTCTTATTTACAAGTACATAGAAAATCTAAAACATAAAAGTGTTTCAAAGGGGTGGCCGGGTATTCCTAATAATGACTCTTCCACTATCCAGATTCATTACAATAGTCGCAATTTCCTTTGCCCTCACTTCAATCCTTTTATATGTCTCTACATCTTATCTTCTGTACACCACACTTAGGCTAATTGGTTTTCTTCTTTCCCTATCTTTCGGCACCAGCCTAAGATTTGGAAGAAGGCTATCTAATAAGCGTAATAGGTATATTCTCATAATACAAGAATCTCTAGCAACCTGAAAGAAGATAAAGAGAAGAGACAACCGAATAATTCTATTCAATTTCTCCTGAACCAGTGTCCATCCTTGACTGAAATAATTTATTCAAGTTCGTATGTAACTATACGATGTTCGTTCCAAGCAATATAGATAATCATAGTGATACAGAATATTCTGGAGAATGCAAAGGAAAAGTAAGAGTAGCAGGGATATATACGAGTTTGTCGTGAATCTCGACAATCCAAAAGCCAGATTGTAAGAAGGTTCGGTCAACTTGGTTAATAGGTTTTAGTTTAAGTTAAGTCATGGGTCGCTATAACCAGAGAAAGAAAAGAAACACTCAATGTGCACTCTATCAAGATTAGATTGGTTAATCACTTTATCTAATCAGGATAGCTTCCAATATTTCCTCGAATTCTCATTCAAACCCTAAAAGTAGAACTAGTCGGGATCATATATACCTTACAAGTTCGCTAACCGTTCAGCCATGCCAGTGTTGGTACTCTGAGGGAGGTCTCTCGTGCTTTCGCACGGACACAATTAAATAATCCCGTTTCCGTATAGGAGTAATCTCGTTAACACTTTCTAGACACCTAATAAGTTAGCTGATTGTGAAGTGGAGTAATACCTACTCATCAGCGGGAATCGGGGCCCAACTATCATCGTGTGATAATCTTGAAGGAAGCCGGCCAAAATTACCACACTCCAGAAGGTATACGCAAACTTGGCAAATTTCCATTATATTTGAAACTCCCGTTATGGTTTTTGCCCCAAGCATCTTATGACCTTACCAAGTTCAAAATGTCATAAGTCGCAAGTCAAGTTCAACCCATCATTATCCTAAATTAATCTAAATCCATCCGCACGTGCCCTTGACAAGGTCAAAATGATCGTGCGACTTTCCTAGATAATCGCAATACTAGGCAACAGAAAAGTATTACATAGCTACTGAATACTATGCCTTAATAAGGTCAAAACACGTAGCACGAATACTGAGTAATACTAATCTGAAATGATGGAGGGCTACGGCTGGTTTTTGGTGAAAAACCTTTAACGTAATGAACTTGATATCGTTGAAAGAACTCGAGTGGCTCTGAAATGGAGTGGTTTAGGCCCCGCTTTTAAAACTAGTAACATAAAATTTTGCTTAAGAGCGAACTCCCCTTGAAAGGATCAAGGCTCTTTCCTCATAGAATAACGTGCAGGATATTTCTAACCGAATATCTCTATGCAAAGCAAAAGAATATGACTATTGTTTTGAAGAAAACCGAGTAGTTTTAAAAATTGGTTCCAACAACATCAAATAGGTTTATTTTCCTTGCATTAAACATATAACGCAGTCTCATCAAACAAGTTTCTAAGCCACACCAGAAACAACGAAAATAGCATGTTTTTATCTGTCATCCGCATTCATCATGGGGTCTGGGGTCTTCACCGTAAGGGTACTTAACTTACGGCAGGACGGGGAAAGGGCTAGCACGGATGCAAAACATATAGAAATATCTACTATATAATATATATATATATATATATATATATCGCAGGCATATAATAAACATCACAGGCATGCGAACAACAATATGAAATAGAAGATAAACTAGGTGCTCCGTATTTCATTTTAGCCGCAAATAAAACGCGACGTTCTCTGGTCATGTGGATAGCCCGTACAACATCGACCCTAACCCCCTATAAGCGCAATGAGCCACCCGCCAATCCTAGAAATAGGCAGCACGATCTCAACTCCATGAGATAGTCACCCTCTGAATTCTGGAATCCGGTGACTCATGCGCTCCTCCGCGGGGTAATCCTAGTACAAAAATGAAATATATATACAAGGGTAACAACAACCGCATCCTGGTCGAGCCCCAATAAAAGAATATACATAATACGGGAACGGCGGTCACAAGTTGAAGCTCGTCCTAAACAAATGAATACAACAATTATAAATCAAAACTGTACAATCAAATCACACGAGGGGCTATCCGTCTAAACCATAACAAGAAATATATATCATAGAACAAGCAACACAAGCAAGTGTGCAACCCCGTCTAATAGAATATATAGCAATTAGACGACGTTCAACAACACATATACTATGATACAAACATAAACAATATTAAAATTTAGACCGAAAACGGTCCCGAATTTCCCGTATGCACAAACTGTACAAAACAAATTTTGGGGCAAAAAGAGCTATACCAAAAATCTAGTTTCTACAATTCCAAGCAGCTAACAAAATTTGGGGATAAACAGAAAAAATTGGGAAGAGGATCTCGGCCAAATCTCGGCTACACTTTGTCTGCTTGTCCTCGAATTTTGTGCCAAGTTTTCTTTCTTAAAAAGTAGTCCACTGACATATACAAAAAAAATTCAGGTTCCGTTTTGAAATGGACATAAACTTGGAATTCGAACTAAATACTGGTAAATTTTCAATCTTGAAACTAAACATTGTTTAATCTAGTTCTAGTGTTTGGTTTGGCTATGATACCATTGAAAGTTTTTAGTGCCCTTGCCGCTACTACCGCGGCCAATGCGGAATCGAAAAACAAAAAATTTCAAGCGAGCACTAGAAACTAATCCCTAGCGATCGATCCAAACACTAAACTAGAAAATAAGTATGCAAGGTTTAGGGATTACAACTTTTGATGCGTGTCCACCCAATCGTGGAAGACCCCTCCAAGCTCCACGTAGGCCGTCGGAAACAAGCTTGAGAAGCAACCGCCCTTGTCGAAGATGATCCACCCGAGGAAACCGATCCAAGCTGGCTTCACCTAGTGAAGTAACCGACGCTCCAAGCTCGCTAGGAATGGAGAGTGGGATGTAGGAATTTTCCACTATCATTTTCTCACTAAAAACCAAGCTCAAGGAAGAAAGAGGAGAAGAGAATGGAGAGGTAGCCAAAACAAGAAAATAGCTAAGTGTTGGTTATGTGAATGAGAGAATAATAGAATGGCTTCAAAAAAATTTCATCAAAAGAAAATATGACAACCGGTTGCTACTAAACAAATGAAGCGCATTCCTCTCTACATTCCCACAATCATACCTAAATGCCACCTCACCCTCCACCTCATATTTGATTTTCTTAAAATGAAAATCAACAAATGAGGTGTCCTTTAGAATTATTTCCGTATAAATACGGAATACTTTCCGGTATACATATTGAAATACATATACACGTATCCGTATAAAAATACGAATAGCCAAGAGAGAGAAAATGAATAGTAAACAATAATACCAGAATATATAAATTAAATATATATATATATATAAATTATTAAATCAAAACTTGATTTAATAATCCGGCTTAATCCTAATTCAACTAATATTATCAACTGTCCAATTAAAGTCCGTGTAGTCTGTACACGTATTTAATCGAACCCCTGTATGTACCAAAATACATCATTTATATCATATTGCCTGAACCGGGAAAACCCTCTATGTAGGACTCTAAAGACTCGACAATACGCTGGCAACAAGTTACTGGATAAATCCATAACCACAAGTATATCAGTGGCACTAGCTATACATAACGGCTATCCAGGTATGTGCCGAAAGGGAGGTCGACAATCAAGTTTATCCATACCCTACTGAGCCTGAATGTGACAATCTCCGTACAGTATGGTCTCTTCGTCTAAGAGTATCGCATACCGGGTTTAGGGGTGGATAACGTCAGACCCCTAATAACCCGATAATTCATGTTGTATTCAAGCTCATCACTAACAAAGAAACTACTGAACTCCTATCAGTAAATCCCATCCACAATGGCAACGGATTTAGGGTAATGGCCAACCGAACACGGCGCAGCATCGAATCCTAGTATCAGGAAAGATGAATCCATGACAATCACTCACTAGTTCCATGTGGTTCGGCACTGTACCCAACTAAAATATATGTGCATGACTCTTTTGAGACGTGGTAGGGTAGTAATATAAGTATAGTGGGAACTCACATGAGATAAATGACGATCTCAGGTCAAAAGACTGACATGTACTCATGTCACCTGAGAACATCCATCTAACGATAGATATAATACCATCTAGAAGTTCTCGGTGAGTCCGTCCGGTGTACTCACCTCCAGTGAGCATCTTTATACTATCTTAGGTGACACAACAACAATGGCCTGTGAGACCGGTTACCATCCCTCATCGGGGTCTAGAAACGTATACGCTAATCTACTCCGGAATATCGATGTCCGGTCTCAATACTCTCTCAACTAGAGACATTTAAGAATGTGCTTTTAGACTATCCAGCTCTTACTTATATGATCGTCATCATAATATTGATGGTCAAGCAAGAATCATACGGGCTTCATCATTATGTATTAGCGACATGTAATAATAAGTAGAACGTATACACATCGATGATACAGACAAACCAGATAGCATATTATCATTTCGAGTAAAATTGTTCTACCTGTATAGGTCCTCCCTCAATTATTATAAAAGCCTACTTGCAATTACAATAATTGCCTTGAGGGCACTATATCCAACACTTATAATAAACAACTCCTTCTTCGGGCATATATGGTATGAACATCCGGAATCAAGAATCTAAGCATCAGAATCTTCCTTCCCAGTATGTATGGCGAGTACATCATACGTATCTTCTTCTACTTCGGTCGCAACACTGGCTTGATCTGAACCCTTTGTGCTAGCACATTTACCCTTCTTTTTTAAACACTGTTTATATTTCTGATATTGCTTCTTCAGATGCCCTGATTGTTTACAAAAGAAGCACGGTCCGCTCTCTTGCCCGGATGATTTGGATTTCCCCCTTATGCTCTTGCCATTGTCTCCAGTCTTCGATCATCCCCTTTCACCCGTGATCAATCCCGATGACTCCTCCGATGGATTTGATTTCTTCATGATCTCATTATTGAGAAGCGTCACTGT
The DNA here is from genome assembly GCA_030015575.1 of Agapanthus africanus. Lineage (NCBI taxonomy): Eukaryota > Viridiplantae > Streptophyta > Magnoliopsida > Asparagales > Amaryllidaceae > Agapanthus > Agapanthus africanus. The sequence continues at coordinate 4,904,933 of CM057339.1, forward strand.
AACCTCCTCCATCTTGAAAGTCCCTTTCCCGTAAAGGATCATTGTCACTATGTGTTCATACGAATTCACAAGTCAAGATAGGAGCAATAGCGCTTGGTCCTCCTCCTCTAACTTGACTTCAAGGCATAAAAGATCGCTCACCATCTTGTTGAAGGTATTTAGGTGGTCATGAATAAGAGTCCCTTCCTTCATGTGTAATCCGTAAATTTTCTATTTTAGGTACAGCTTGCTTAACAACAACTTTGTCATGTACAAGCTCTCTACCTTCAACCACAAACTTGCCGCAGAAGTCTCCTTCTTAACGTTATACATCACGTTATCCGCCAAACAAAGTTCTATCGTTGTAACAACCCTAAACTTTTTGTACAAAATTTTTCAAAAATACAGAAAGGAACACCTAAGCTTGAGCACAAGTTATAAATTTAATTTGCTTTTGAACAGCAAGAAAACACTTGTAGCTCATTAGTAAAGCCTTGCATTGCTGTGACGTAACCTCTGTGATCGAATCCCCCCGGCCACATATATTTTTAATTGATTTTTCTTTTAATCTTTTAAAAACTCAAAAGTTTGCACATGCTCTACACGTAAAATGAAAAGTCACACAGAAATCAAATATGTGCATTAGGCTAGTTGAAGCGACTAGGATACGTGGCCAAGATCCGAGCCCCCACATCCCTAGATGGACCAGCGAGATTGCTCGTGGGGCCGGCACCGCTGTCCCCCCTCGTAGGTATTGGCCCTATTTTTTTCTTTGCCCTAGTCCTTTAGCCTCCCCTCTTAACTCCCATTATATTTGTTTACTCTGCAATTATCCAGAGAATTATAAATCACTATTAAACCAAATTTTAATGTATTTTTAATTCTCAATTCATCAAACTAAACCTTAATTTTCCCTATAAATACAACCCTACACTTTAGCCCTCTTCATTTTTAAAATTATCATAAAAACTCTCTAAAATTTCCAAGTTCAAAAGTTGTATAAGTGGAGTTAGCAAAGGTCGAAGTTCTGGCGACGTTTCGGGAAGAATCCGGCGAAGAAACGACTCCCCGACGATCCCAAAATCTCTCTCTACCTCTTCTCTCTAATTCCAACCTGTAATTCCCCTCTCCCTTTCTCAATATCTAGTCTAAAACTTCCACTTTTCAAAACTCGTCGGAAGCAGAGTTATTCCGACTTCCGATTCTCTTTTCTCTAAAAACTCAATTTTTTCTTAAACAAAAAATTACCATCTCTTCTTATATTGTTTAACAAACATAAAACAACATTCACAACAAGTTTCAATTCAAAATAATATGTATTGCAAATTCTATTTCAGTTTTACGGTAAAATACCGTCATGTTTACATACGACATTGCTTATTCATTTTACCCATATTACCTTTAGAAAACTCATGAGGTAATGAACTACCTCATCACAACACACCTTCTTGACATAGCACGATGACTGTTAGAACATTAGTTTGTGGGAAAATACGAGTTTACATTTAAATACCCTAAACATTCAAAAACCGTTTTCTTTAAAAGTGTGTTATTTAATTCCTTGCAAATACGCCTCTACAACCCATTTTGGGGAACCCCGATCGGGATGGTGCAGGTTATCGCACATCCTCGGTCCTAGTAGAGCGACATGCAGACCTCCTCATGGAGCATCCGATCTCAATGGAATTTTTAATGCAATATTTAAGAAAAATGTGATTTCTATGTAATAAATAAGTTCTATTTTATATATATATATATATATATATATATATATATATATATATTATCAAAATATATACTTTAAGTATACAATATATATATTCCATGTTTTTTAAATCAAAGGAATCACAAATTTCATGAAACTACCATTACAAATCAATACAATTCCAATATTACACTAAAATACCATATACAATGAAATCTAGGTTTTATTCACTAGAAAACTTCATTTTATAAAAATTATAACTATGAAAACCCTAAAGACGATAATTAAATACTTGAGATGTATTTTGAAAATATATCAAAACTATTTTTCATAAAACCCCCTCAAATTATATTAATTTACAATAAGGACCCTAGTAAACATAGGTTTAAGCGGGACCAGTTCTCTTGAACCTCAGGGAGCAGGAGAATATGGGTGCTTTTCTATCTAAAGCAGACAACCTAAAAAAACGGTGTTATCAATATGGTAATTGTCTTGGAAAAAGACACAAATCCTGCCGTCCATGTGCAGCAGTTACCAATAACATCAAAATTAATTCAGGACTTCAATTCATTGTAGAGTGTCTGACTCAGACAGAGTCTCAGTCTAATATGAAACCATCTACCCTTGAATATGATTCAAGTATAACTCCATTTCAACATGAATTCATTTATACCAGAATTACAACTATATCAACATGACTCGACTAAACCGAACCATGGATATACTCTGATTACATGACTATCCATTTATATCCATTCCGTTTACATGATATCATGGTTTCGGCAAGTCTTCCATCTATAAAACAAAACAATACAAGCAATACAAAATACATTACGGGGTTTTAAAGGGGTAAACTGGTACGGAATGTGTTAAAGGTGGCACGAGGTGGCCACTAAAAGACGTAACTATACATCCATGCCGTTGTTCCGTGGTTTTATCGACGAAACCCTGTACTACGGGTTACCAAGGTCCACAGTGTAAGTTGGACTCCTCTCGTATACACTGGTATATTCTATACCAAGCTACAAACAACTGCGTTAACATAACAATCAAAAAGTTATATTCTTTCTATCTATTCTATCTCTACCTTTCTTTGGGACTTACCGAGCGATTGTTCACTGACGACATTCTTTTTCTTCTTTCTTTGGAATGTTGTCAGGAGGACCTGACTCCGAGAAGTTCGAGACCAGCCAGGAGCACTTAGAGCATACCACTGATCAGCACGACCATTAGTCTTCACTTGTACTTACTTTACTTTCATGTTCATGCCATTGTTTAGGCATTGCTTTCCATCCTTCTATTTACATTTTCAGTTGTACTTGTAAAGAAATGTTTAATAAATAAAAGTTGATGTTCATTTACACTTCATGTCTTCTTGTGTATATTTACATTATATTGCTTAGTTACGCTTAGCGTGTTTACTTCTGAGTAAATACGTAGCAGGCATCGTCACGTCTTCTTACCCGTACACTAGGAAGCGGGGCGTGACAATTGTGCATTGTGCTTTCAGATCCATCTCTGCCCATGCGTCATCTGTCATGGTGGTCGGTTTACCAACCCCAAGTGCCTTAAACAGCCCTTCCTTCATCAGAAGTGTTTTTACCCATCTCTGCCATATCAAGAAGTTTTGTTTCCCATTAAATTTCTCCATCTCAAACTTTATGATTTTTACCTTATTATCTGTCATCCTTAATTCCAAAGAAAAAATATTTCCCTCGGATACTTACGAACCACTATCAATAGAATCGCAATCTAAGAAGATGGGGAGCGAACACAAGCTTCGTCATTCACCGTAAACTTAAATTGCAAAACTAAAAAACGTAGCTCTGATACCAATTGTTGATGAACCACAGGACCAACCGGTGCATTGGAAAAACCTTACGAATCTATAAAACGTTTTTTACAATCTTCTGTAAGGTTTTTTTTCTTATTCTTGCATACACGTGTATTTGTTACGTAACGGGATGAGCAATGATGATGTGGGGTGCACCCAGTTTGGGGTACGGTTTAATCTGGGATGTGCACGTCAGTTTGAGAAGTCCACCAAAAATCAGTTGGTTGTCGGGACCCGGAACCTCTCTGAAGACGTTAAGGAATTACAACGACATGTATCAGAGGTGTAGAGAGATGTACCCTTGAACCAATTCCTGTGTTTAAAGGAAAAGATCATGGTGGATCATCTAAGAATCATTAGTCATTTTTGGAGACTAAGATTAATTTAGGAGATGTGGGATGAACATCATTTTGAATATCATCAGCTGACAAACCAATAGTCATGCTGGGGACTAAGACCAACTTGGGGGAATGATGAGCACAGAGGGGTCTTGCTCTCTTAGTCAGGTTGGACTAGGTCTGGGTCTCTATAATTTCCCAATAGTATTAATGTGCTGAGACATACCATGCTCACGTGCATTTCATACGAGCACAGAAATAGTGTTAAACACTAAATTTCTGTGGCACTCATGTGGTGCACGTGAGGTACTCAATTATGGGCGCTGTCCATTTATTTCCCTTTTTCTCTTTCTTTTTTTGTAATAAGTGATGTGCACTTGGTTATGTTCAGCACTCACGTGTGAACACGTGAGGTGCCCCAAAGTGGGAGTTGTTCTCTGGGTTCCATTCCCTCTCTTTTTATAGAAGTGTTAAACACTTGATTATTGTGGCACTCACGTGTGAGCACGTGAGGCGCCCCAAAGTGGGAGTTGTTCTCTGGGTTCTATTCCCCCTCTTTTTTTAGAAGTGTTAAACACTTGATTATTGTGGCACTCACGTGTGAGCACGTGAGGCACCCTAAAGTGGGAGTTGTTCTCTAGGTTCCATTCCCCCTCTTTTTTTTACAGAAGTGTTAAACACTTGATTCTTGTGGTGCTCACGTGCGAGCACGTGAGGCGGTTTGTGTCTTTCCCTTTTTATTCATTAGAGATGCTCATATAGAGCACGTGAGATCTTATTATAGTATTACAAATGAATCACCAATCTTTCCTTCTGAGTGTTTGGATATTTTGATCTCATGGTAGGATTTTAGAGGATCGCATGCCTCTTGTTTTTGTAAGAATTAAATTCTTATTGTAGGGTTAAACATTGATTTTTAGAGGAATTAAATTCCCATATATCTCTGTAAGAACTCGGTTCTTTCCCCTAGGTTTTGAATCTGCATGACAGAATCTCCCCGATGAGAATTAAATTCTCAACTTATGCGGAGATCTGCTTCTGCAGATCTCAACCAGAGGAAGAACTAAGTTCTTCGATGAAGGGTTAAACCCTTAGAGATACAAAGAACTATCTTTTGTTTTTTCCTTTACCTGGTGTTTCAAGGGAACAAGTCTTTTCTTCTGAGAATTAAATTCTCTCACTGTATATTCTTTAAGTCTCTTTGGGTAGCTCTCTCTCTCTCTTTTTGTACTCCCTCCTCTCTTTTTTTCTGTTTGCTCCTATTTATAGGAGAAGAAAAAGAATAAATTTGTTAAGAAAATCCCTCGTTGAGAGATCATGATTGATTTCATAATCAATCCAATTTTTCTAGTGAATTTTATTCACCGTTGGATTTTTAATCCAAAAGCTTTCTGTTTAACAGAGAAGATTTCTTTTTTTTAACCAGATTAGGAAATATTTTCCTAAGATAGAATTTTATTCTATCGTATGAATATCTTTTATAGAATTTTATTCTATCATTGAATTTTATTTATATGAATATGTTTTATAGAATTTTATTCTATCAGACGATCACTGTTGGATCTTTGATCTAAAGGTCCTTCGCTTAACAAAGAAGATCTTTCTAGCTTAAGAAAGATCAGGAAAATATTTCCCACATATATAAAATTTAATTCTATCAGATAGTTTATCCAAGATTCTTTGTTAGGGAAGGATCTTTCCATATTAGAAAGATTTAAGGAAATATTTTCCAAATATAGTTTTAATCATGTTGTTTAGAATTTAATTCTATCAGCTTCGAAAGTTTTAAGAGCACTCACGTGTAGCACGTGATTCCAATGGGATTAATCTTGTTTGCTTATATGCAACAGCCTAAGAGTGTATCACGTGTTAACACGTGAGCCTTTTTGGCTTCCCATTTGTTTGAATGCAGCGCCTATATGCTTTGCATATAGGCGCTCACGTGTTTACACGTGAGGCTCAATTTTAGCCTATCAATTACTTAAACGCATCACTTATAAGCATTGCATATAGGTGCTCACGTGTAGGCATGTGAGGCTCCATTAGCCTAGCAGTCGTTTTAACTGCAATGCCTATATGCGTTGCATATAGGCACTCACGTGTTAAACATGTGGGGTTGTTTCAGTGGGGAATTTCCCCCCACCCCTTTTTTGTAAGGGAACAAATGCCCCCCAGCGTTGCTCTCACGTGGCTTGCACGTGAGTGCAATGCTATCTGCCCTTACAGCCATTGGATTGCCTAGGGGAATGGGAAGATGAACCGTTCCCCTTCATGTCTTATAAATGCGGGGCTTTTTCCTCTGGGAAGAACACTGTTCTTTTATCTCCTTGCTTATTTTTCTTGAGAATTTAATTCTCTTTTTCAGAGCTTAGTTCTCTGCTCGCTGAAACTTCAGAGTTAAACTCTGTCAAAAATCTTTCTTTGGTAAGGATCATGAACGGAACCCATTCTTGCTTTTTGCCCTAGATTTTAAATCCATCAACAGAGCGTCGCTCTTTTCTTAAATTGGTTTCTTAAAGATCCAAAGCATAAATTTTTTGTAGATTCTAAGATCTTGAATCAATGGGGATTTTTGATCCTCCTCTTAGGGTTTTACCCTGTCACCGATCTTTAAGATTCTTGGAATTTAATTCTATTTTCTTTGCCTTCTTGCCATGGGGGTTTTCTGGGATTTAATCCCTTTATTAAAGGAATTTAATTCCTTTTTCACAAAGCTTGGCTCTGAGAGAGACTCGGATATTTTTGGGAATTTTATTCCCTAATGCTCTCGAGTATTTGAGGGTTTTAATGCCCCTAATGTAGATTTGAATCTGTTGTGCTTTTTTAACAGAACTCACTTTAAGAGTTTTTTAAACTTTACTGTTTACTTGACGAGAATCCTTTTTGATTCTCCCAATGATTATTTTACTTCATCACTGATGAGCCGCTATTTAGATTTTGTGGGGTCCATTGGTTTTGTAGGCAATGGTTCCGTCACATCATGGTTTTCTTTTCTTTTATTTTATTTTACCTTATTATTTGTTATTTTTATCATTATTTTTAAATGGGGATTTTTTTACTTTAGGAACGATGGCCTCGCTTCCCGACTTCCCTTACACTCGCTCAGAAGTCGCTTTTTCGCAGTCGCCATCAGACGAGGAGGTTATGGCGATGATCAGGATGCATGAAAAAGACCATACTAGTCTTCTCTTGTAGGGAAAGTGGTACGGTCATATCATCAGGGGTCGCCGTATTTTTACCTGCGAAGAGCCGTCAGAACCCATCCGCTCTATATCATTGACGGAATGCCCACGGACTGCTTATGCGGTGGAGGCAACTAACTGGACTCCCACTGGCCGACTTGAGCCATCAACGACCGGGATACACAACCAACATATGGTTTCCATCGACATTCTGGGGCGCCGAATATGTCAGGGCGAAGCTCGACCCAGGGGGCAGGTTTACAAGGTAGGCGTTATCCCCCGCCATCCAGTGGGCTACCTTCCCTGGGCTCGGTACATTCTCTCTGCGCAACGCGCACGTCTGCAGAAGGTCGGGTTGTACCAGGCAGTGTACGCTTCATTGTTTTATTACCACGACCCTCACGTCTGGTGGGTTAAAGCTTTCTTGAATCAATGGAACCTTCTCACCAACACGTTCTTGCTAGGGGATCGAGAGATCTCAATTTCACTGGAAGAGTTTCGCGAGATCTCCGGATTGCCGATCAGGGGAGAGCATTATGAAGAGTTACTGCCTCCCGATGAATATGTGTTTTATACGGTGCCTGCTATGCTTGACGGCCTGTCGACTGATAATGCTGTACGTCATAAGTACCCGAGTCTAATCAAGATCCTGGGTATCTTTGAAAAGATGTTCGTGACATCGGAAGGGCAAGGTGTCACCTTTGATGCTTTCATTGCTTGCTTCCTTCGAAAGGACGTATCCAAAAAGGCTCCGAAATTTGCAAAAATTGAAGACCCTTTTGGATTAGGATTGAAGAATTTGTCGGCCAAGGAGGAAGACCTGCCGCATTTCTATATTCCAAACTCGTAACCCGTATCTTTCGATGCAATTGCGGCCCCTGGCATGGACGAAGAGACCTTCTTCGTTGGTTTTATCAGTCTTTGGTTACGCCATGCCGATGCATCACCGCTTTATGAGAGCCTCCGTTTTTTATCCTGCTCATCGAATAGCTGGAGGAGCACGACTTGCTGTTGGCGTCGCGGGGTTTTCGCATCTATATCACGGGTTAAGCATTACGACTAATACTTCAAACCGGGGTGCGGAGACCGTGAATTTCCCCCTCCACTACTTCACGTCGTGGATCGAGATGCACATGCTAGGAACGTTCGCTGCGCACCAACGGCTGGATTTTTATGATTCGCGCACCTTCCCGCGGATCATGAGGTTGGTTGATGCCTCTGCTCCCGATCCGACCCAGGTAGGGCCCTCCACGTGCTGCTGAACTCGTACTCAAATGAAGGCGGAACGGTGTTCAGCGATCGAGTCCTTTCCGCTCCAGTGAGGCCCATTCAGCAGTTGTTTGATTTATCGAAGGGTGGGGTCCCGGCCTTGAAACCAAAAGAGTTCATGCACCTATACTCGATTAGGACATGGTATCTGTTGTTTCGTCGGAACAATGCTGTCCTTTTTATGCGGTATAACCCGCACCGCTTTGCCTAGTGATTGATCATGAAAAAGTGTTTGTAGAATAACCGCAATCAATAACAGTGTCGTGGGTAGCTAGCCGAGATGAGTACGGGTCGTCTGTTAATTATAATATATAAACATATGATAAATATTATTTTTACAGATAAATCCAAATATGTTCTATATTTATAATAAACACCTTTAGATATTTAACAAAAGTAAGGAAAATGTTATATCAAAAATGCGATATTTTCGACTGAACACCCAGTAGTTAGGCTATAACCCGGGAGTCGCTCTCAAGGCATTTTTAGTCGAGCCTGCTCTCTCCTTGGAGGTTACTCGCGACGTCATTCACCACTCCATGCGGTTAAACACTGGCTACCGCTTCATGATCCCGGAGCCTGACCATCTCCCGAGGCCTGTAGGGTTAAAAGTTGATATCACCACCGGGTTGGCCCCGTCATTGCAAAGGAAAGACGGGTACTTTTCGAGGGTAGAGCTCCCATTCCAACTCAAGCCACCGACGCCCCATTACGGCCACGATCAGTGGTTCACCCTCCACTGAGGGATAGCAGTTTGGTACTTATCCCTAAAACCGCAGAAATGGAACCGACCCCTCGTACTGCTGGTATGCCAGTGTGCACTAGAGCCTAAACAAAGGCTTCTAATGAAGCACCAGCGGTAGTGTTACCGGTGGTGGTGCCACCAGCGGTGGTGTCACCAAAAAGCGATACCGAAGGTGAAGTTGGGCAGCGTCGCGCCAGAGCACCTAGGGGGAGGAAGCGCTCCTCCGTTAGCATTAGCATAAGCTCCAAGAGGAGAAAGAAATCGGTCGCCGGCCTACTCGACACTCTGCTTGAATCTGAGCCATTCATTCAGGAAGAGCCGATATCTATGCAAGAGCCGGACGACGGTCTTCTCTTTCCTGGTTCATCTGCCGAGGAGGCCGCGCAGCTGGCTGAGGCTTTAAGGCACTCCCAAGATGAGATTGAGAACATGTGCGCCCCGAAAAAGCCCTAACCCCCCTCCCCCCGCCGTTATATTCTATGACGTTGACCCATCCTTACGACGGGAACACATGGGTCCTTTGTTAATGGAAGAAGAATGGGCCCTCAAACAGTCCATCTCAGTTGCTTCCAAGACGAGCTTGCACTAAAAACGGGTGGTCATTCATTTGCGCTTGAAGCCTAATGAGCGTATTTAATGAGAAAAGAACAACGGCTCGAAAAATCCATACTTCAAGCTCCCTGGCGTATTGGTATGCATCTTTCTCGTTTCCTTATTTTAGCGAGTAATCTGTATTACTTTTATGTCTTCTCGTTTTGCGAAAACTTTGCAGGTACTTCTGCAGCAGAAGCGGGTTTGAGTCCGGATCGAACCACGGCTGTAGATTCTATGAACATCTCCCGTGACACACCGAAGGGTGAAGAGGAGATGACTGAAGCTGCCATCCTTGCTGTGGAGCTTCCGGTGATGGCTGGTGTTCCTTCCGCGTCTACTCCTTCAGCAGAGCTGACCTCATCGGCCATAGATCCCATGGACATCCCTAGTGACGCACCAAAGAGTGTAGAGGAGATGACTGAAGCTGCCATCCTTGTTGTGGAGCTCCCGGTGGTGGCTGGTGTCCCTTCCACGTCTACTCCTTTAGCAGAGCTGACCTTATTGGCCATAGATCCAATTGACATCCCCAGTGATGTATCGGAGAGTGTAGAGGAGATTGATGAAGCCGTCATCCCTGCCTTAGAGCCTTCAGCAGCTGCTTTTGTCCCTCTATTGAAGACTACCGTGTCGGCTATAGATTTTACAAATATCTCTAGTGATGCACCTGAGGGTGTGGAGGAGACCACTGAAGCTGCCATCTCTTCAGCTCAGGACGGGCGAAGTATTGAAGGTAATCTCATATACATGTATATTTTGTTTAATGACCCTTCTATCATCTGACCCTTTTCTTTCCTTCAGAATTGCGGGGATTAGTGCCTTCCATTGTGGACCTCTCTCCGAGGAAAACCTTCCAGCGCTTGCTTGACATGGCTGCCCCACAAGCAATACCCCCATAAAGCATAGTTCTTTCCTCAGGCCAAGGTTGGTATGCTTTGCCCTATGGTTTTATATTTTCATAATGATGCTGATATGCCCTTCATTTTAAACCACGGTTCTGGAGGCTGATGACGAAGTCGAGATTCTTGACGGACCTGGAGATCTTTCAAACTCGCCTTGCATGACTGTGGGTAAGTGAAGTTTTATCCTTGTCATTGTTTTGTTTACTCTATGTTTAGAAACACAACTGACCGCACTTAAATCTTTACAGATTTGCTGGCCCTGACCCCATTAGAGTCTCAGATCCCTATGCCACCAGGCCCTTATGCCCAACATGCGTCTGAAAGGATGGCAAAACAGAGCATTTATTCCTTGGCGGCACTCATCGAAGATCTTCGCACGGGTACTTCTCTCACGGCCGAAGAATTTGCTGCCGAGGCCCACGCTTCATTATTTGTTCTGGCCACTTATCATGATGAGGCATTAGTGCGTATTTGGGTCGAGTAATGTCACAAAGTGGAGGCCGGCCTGCATGGGATTGAATGCATACGCCTTCCTTCCGACATCTTAACTGTAAAAACGAGCTTCCGAGGATGGATCGAATGGTGTGCAGCCAATCTCCAGTCATGCGAGAAGAGGCTCAATCGGAAGTTTTCAGAGAGGGAATTGGCTTCAAACGCGTTGGGGGAACTTCAGGCTCAGCTTACTGCCAAGACCACCCGTGCGTATGAAATTTGGCGGATGCTTCGAGAAGCCATTACAGAGGTAGTGGCTCTTGACAAAGCTGTTATTTTTACCCGTGAAATGGCTGAAGCCCATAAGGTCGCTGAGAAGGAGCTCGATAGTTGGTTTGCTTCATACCAGACCCAACAGACCCAGGCAGGGACTCGTTTCGCAGCACTGGTGGAGCTTAAAGCCGAAGTCCAGCGGAAGAACGGTGAACTGGCTGGCCTATTGAACCGTACGCCGACTTGAAACATTTTTGTCGCTATATATTCTCTTCTTTTTGCATAAGAACATCTTGTATTCATTTTGATTCACGAATAACATGAATTCATTTTGATTTCTGAATGAAATGTATCTTGTATTCACTTAAATTCAGGAATAAAATACATATTTTATTTTATACTGGCATTTCTCTTTTCTTCGATGTCTTGATTTAGCGTGAAGTAGTTTATGTACTCATTTCGGAGTTTGTAGTTTATTCACTCATCCCGGAGTCTCTAGTTTAAGAACCCATTTCGGAGCTTTTTTAGTTTACCTCCATTGGGCTTGCAGGCAAACCTGTCCTAACGTCACAGTTAACCCCTGCTCTTTACGACAGAGATCCGTTAGGGTCTGTGGTATTAGGGTTTTTTGTCTGTAGTACCATCGCGTTGGCTGATGCATTCCCTGATATGCAGACTTTACACTGCTGTTCGAGTAGCCATGCGACTATCATGTCTCTGATCCCTTCGGAGGCTGGACAAGACATCTTCAAGTAATCTCCTTAGGTCATATTACCGTTGAGAGAGCAAGCGGTAGGAATTTTGTCATGCCGCTTTTTACTTGAGGTTAGGCTCAGTTGGGGATCCCCGATGAGTCATAACCACTCCACGCTAGTGTGGGATGATCTTCGATAGTCTTTCAAGTTTTATTTGAGTTGCCTTCTAGACCCTGAAGCTAGGAATCTAGCCTTCACTTCCTTTATCGACACTGCTTCTGCTGTAATGAGGCGAATGTCGAGGTGATCTCTAGATTGTTTTTGAACCGTCGAGACATAGAACTAGGAACTTTGTCATGGCTCTGCTTTGTTGACGTCACTTCTGCATCCTGCTGGAGTGAGAAGAAATGTCGTTGTTGACACTGCATCTTCTGTAATGAAACGAGTGTCGAGGTGGTCTCTAGGTTGTCTGTGAACCGTCGAGGCTTGGAACTAGGGAATTTTCCTTGGCTCCTCTTTGTTGACATCACTTTTGCATCCAGTTGGAGTGAAAAGAAACGTCGTTGTTGACACTGCGTCTGCTGTAACGAGACGAGTGTCGAGGTGGTCTCTAGGTTGTCTGTGAACCGTCAAGGCATGGAACTAGGGACTTTGCCATGGATCCGCTTTTTTGACGTCATGTCTGCATCCTGCTGGAGTGAGAAGAAACGCCGTTGTTGACACTGAGTCTGCTATAACGAGATGAGTGTCGAGGTGGTCACCAAGTTGTCTATGAACCGTCGAAGCTTAGAACTAGGGACTTTGCCATGGCTCCGCTTTGTTGACGTCACGTCTGCATCCTGCAGGAGTGAGAAGAAACGTCGTTGTTGACACTGCGTCTGTTGTAACGAGACAAGTGTCGAGGATAGTCTTTAGGTTGTTTTGTGAACCGTCAAGACTTAGCTCTCCCTTTGACGGAGCCTGGTGGAAAAATATGGTTCCCTTTTCGTTTATGCCTATGGATTGTATACAGGGGTTGATATGGACTCACCTGCAGGGCAAAAGTTTCATTTTTTTTATTTCTTTCCGCGATGCTCTATCATTTCAGCTTTTTATATCGCGAAAGTCGCGATTGCCCAATCATTTCGACTTTTTATCATGGTGCCCAATTATTTCGACTATTCTTTCCTTTTTACTCGCTGCTTTTTATTGCGAGTTGCCCAAATATTTCGGTTGTTTTTATATGGATATATTTTTGCTCGCTGATTTTTATTGTGAGTTGCCCCATTGTTTCGGCTGTTTCATATGCATTTATTTCGGCACGCTGATTTTTGTTACGAGTATGGAACTTGAGATCTGATACCAATCTTGGCATCAGCACCGCTGCGACTGGAATATTGCCAGGAGCGAATCATCATTTGCCGTGAAAGGACTTGGGATTTGATACTGATTTAGGCATCAGCATCGCTACCACTGGGATGTTGCCATGAGTGAATCATCATTTGCCTTTGCTGATTTGAACAAAGGTGGCTTAGCAAACAGGGTTAGGATCCTACCGACTAAGGCTTTTTGACTTTATGAGCCGTAAGGGTCTTATAAAGGTATTTCTCCCTATGAGTCATGAGGATCTTGCAGGTGTATGTTCTCCTTAGACTTCTAAGTGGTGTTTTCTCTTATAAGTCATAAGGATCTTATAAGAGTATTTTCTCCTTATAAGTCGGGAGGAATTATAAGTGTTGTTCACCATATGAGGACATTCCTCGTTATTGGTGGAACTTGGTGGGGGAAATCATTTATTTGTGCCCGTGGATTGTATACAAGGGTCAATATTGGACCGCCTGTATGGCAACTTGTGGGATACGACGGCTTAAGAACAGGTCCAGGTCCTTGTAGCTTAAGGCTTTGAATCCTATAAGCCGTGAGGGTCTTATAGGGGGAATTCCCCTTACGAGTCGAGAGGATCTCATAAGTGAAAATTTCACGATATTGCGCCCTTTCGGCTTTTCATCCGAGCACATTTCTCTTGTGGACATACCGTTTTTTTACTTGGGTTGCAATCTTTGCCATTGGATTTTTGATTGCAACATAGATCCCAAGAGAAGATATCGCCGTATTTGGGGCGATGCGCCATGTTTGGGGCGAAGCACTAGTTTAGGGATATCTCGGTCTATTATCGCCATGTTTAAGGTGACACGCTGGTTTAAGGACATTCCGGTCCATTGCCAGTTTAAGAACGTAGTGGTTTATTATCACCATTTTAGTGGCAACGTTTAGTTTAAGGACATTTCGGTCCGTTTTCGCCATTTTGGAGGCGACGATTAGTTTAAGGGCATTTCGGTCCATTGTCGCCGTTTTTGGGGCGGAAATTCTGTTGGATACTACTTTAGAGTTTTGACTCAGGAAGATAGAGAGCGGACACGAGCGTCGTCATCTATCATTAACCTGAGTCGTGACTTGTCAAGCGTAGTATTTCTTAAGGAATCAATCGTTTATTGGCCGGAAGGGTCTTTCGCCATGCATATCCATGAGCAAATAGGCCCCACCTTGATAGACCTTATTTATGACGTACGGACCTTCATAGATTGGCTCGAATTTCCTCCGTTTTGCACGATTTGGGATCATAGGTCTTTTGACGACTAGCACGAATTCACTTTGACGGAATGTTCTTGGCCTAGTCAGTCTTTCGTATGAGCGTGTTATCCTTGCTTTATAAGCTTCCAGGTTTTTCTACACCATGAGACATGTTTCATCGACGGCATCGAGCTCCTCAAGCCGAAGATGGGCATTTTCTTCATCCGTCAGCTCGTATCGAACTACCACTCGTAGATAGGGTAGCTCTATCTCTAAGGGAAGTACTGCTTCTGTGCAGAGTAACAACGTGAATGGCAATGTATTCGTGGTCGTGTTGAATGCGGTTCGATACGCCTAGAGAGATTCATGCAGTCTCTCGTGCCAGTCCTTTTTGTTTCTGGACACCTTTTTCTTTATGATCTTCGTCAAGGTCTTGTTGAAAGCCTCAGCTAGACCGTCAGTTCGAGGGTTATAGACTGAAGAGTATCTTCAGTCTATATTATGCTGCTGTGCGAAGCGGCTGATCTTATGGCTTTTGTAGGCCGGCCCATTATCCGAGATGATCAGTCGCGGAGTGCCGAACCGGTAGATGACATGTGTCCTGAAGAAATGGAGGATGTTCTCCGTCTTCACTTCCTTTAGCGGTACTGCCTCTGCCCACTTAGAGAAGTAATCGGTCGTTTCCATTATGAACCGATGTCCTTTGGATAATGCCGGCTTGATGGGCCCGATTATATCGGTTCCCCACATTTCGAACGGCCAACTATCCAGTGTTGGGTGTAGCGGATTTGGATGCTGATAGATGAAGTCCCCGTGAGTTTGGCATGAGTGAAACTGCTTCGCATATTCGAGGCGGTCCTGAATCATTGTGGGCCAGTAGTAACCCATTCTTTTGATTTTCAGCTTCATCTTTGGCCCGGCTTGATGAGAACCGCAGAGTCCATCATGAGTTTCTTGGACAAACCTCTTTGCTTCTTCCGGCCCCAAGCACCTTAGCCATAGACAGTCAAGCGACCTCTTGTATAGAGTATTATTGACGAAAGTGAAAGACAGAGCTCGTTTCATGAGCTGATGTCTTGACGACGCGTTTTTAGATGTTCGATGGGATTTGAAGTAGTCTATAAAGACTTCCCTCCAATCCTTGACCTTTTCTTCGTCTTCTATTCGGAGGACCACTTTTTTGGTCGTTTCTTCTCCTTCAGACGACTCCGGAGATATTTCTGCTGGCGCGAGAATCCGGCGGCTTTGCACAATGATCCTTACGTTATCGAGGTTTTCGTCGGCCTGTTCTTTAGAGAACTTGGCTAACGCATCCGCCTTGCTATTTTCCGCCCGCGGTATGCTTTTTAAGATGTAGGAGGGAATTTGAGTCAGCGGTTGCTGCACTCTTTCGCCATATTTTACCAACTTCGGTTCGCACGTCTGATAGTCTCCATTTACTTGGCTAACGACTAACTGGGAGTCTCCATATATGAGGAGGTCTTCGATTCCCATATCAAAAGCGATCTCAAGACCCGCTATCAAAGCTTCGTACTCAGCCTCATTGTTTGTCCTCGGCTCTGTTAAGGAATGGACGAAACGCATTATCCTTCCTTGCAGAGTCACGAAGATAAGTCTCACCCCAGCTTTGATTATGGGGGGTGCTTTGCTTTCGCTTCTTCAAGGAAGATGCTCTGTCGTAGTATAGTTCCCATAAGGCATTATTTCCTTCCTTCTCCCCTTCAATTGCGTCGAACACATGTTCATCTGGCAATTCGTAATTTAAGGGAGAGTCGGCTCGTATCGGATACTCAGAGAGAAAGTCGGCGATGGCCTGGCCTTTCACTGCCTTGAGGCGTCGATACGTTATCGAGAACTCTATCACGAGGAGGGCCCATTTAGCAAGCCTTCCTGTTAGTATGGCTCTTGACATCAAATATTTAAGAGGATCCACCTTTGATATGAGATGGACCTCATTGTTTACCGCCGAAAACCGCGACCGAGACGTTAGGACGTCTAACCTGAATTTTGGGGGCAGATGCTATTTGGTTTTATCTGTCTACCTCTCCGAAGATGCCAAGTTAATTTATGTCACCATGTATCGAAGGTTTAAACAGTTGTGGCCGTTGTAGCAGACTTCGTCAGATTCCCCCTCGTTGGCGAGGGGTTTTTGATTGTGGGGACGCTCTTCCCTGCAGGCGAAAGCCCCTGCAGTTAATTACGTTACCACGTAGCGATAACCACTTTCTCCTGCTCCAGATGTTCACTTCGTGTCGTGTGTGTTTGTTTTATTTTGGGTTGCCCGTGGATTGTATACGGAGACTAATTTATGTTGTCACCCGTAGGGCGTAGATTAGTCCAAATCCATATTCTCTTAGATTTGGGTTTTGGTTGATTTAAGGCTCGTTAACCTCGTTTGAGATTAAAATCAACTTAAATGTTTGTTAAGGACATGTTAGTCTAATTTTAGACTAAGGTCTACTTGACGGGGATTTGGGATCATTTTTGATCCAATGAAAGAGCATTTGGGCTCTATCATTTTAGTTTAGGGACGTTACGGTCCGTTGGGTTTAAAGACATCATAGTCCGTGGAGTTTAAGGACATCATAATCCGTGGAGTTTAAGAATATCATAGTCCATAGAGTTTAGTTTAGGGACGTTGCGGTCCAAAGGGTTTAGTTTAAAGACGTTACGGTCATGTAATTTAGTTTAGGGACATTACGGTCCGAAGTTTAAAGACATCATAGTCCGTGGAATTTAGTTTTTAGGGACGTTGCGGTCCACAATTTAGTTTTTAGGGACGTTGCGGTCCACAATTTAGTTTTAAGGACGTTACGGTCCAAGGAGTTTATGGTTTGTTGGTTTGGGGGTATACCCAGAGCTATTGGTTATTGGGACCCTCCACCTCTCTGAAGACGTTGAAGAATTACAATGACATGTATCAGAGGTATAGAGAGATGTACCCTTGAACCAATGGATATTAGTCAAAAGATCGGTGGTCTTGTTTGGGACTAAGACCAGTTTGGAAAAATAAAGAGCACATGGGCTCAGTTGATTAGGAATTTGGCTAACTTGGGCTCGTCCCGCTGAGTCTCTGTCGTTTCCTATTTCAATAAAGTGTTAGACACTTACTAGGACACAGTCCTTTCTCTATGCACATAATGCTAAATATTTATGTGAGTACTGACACTCACACTTTGCTTTGCTTTTCCCACTTTCTTTTTGTTTTTTTTTACATAAGTGTTGAACACACTTTATGGTGCTAGGCTCTTCTTGAGGATTGCAAAGCGCTCAATATTAAGTAGCGCCCACATGAGGGGCACGTGGGGCGCTGAGCGCCAACATTTGAGTGCAAAGCACTTCTTATTTTGAGCAGCGCCCACGTGAGGGGCATGTGAGACACTTGGCGCTGAGCGCCAACCACTGAGTGCTGAGCGCTGAGCGCCAACCACTGAGTGCTAAGCGCTCTTTATTAAGCAGCGCCCACGTGAGGAGCACGTGGGGTGCTTGGCGCTGAGCGTCAGCATTGAGTGCTAAGCACTCTCTTTTATTAAGTAGCGCTTGGTGCTTGGCGCTGAACGCCAACCATTGAGCCTTTTAAGATGACCGCTGTTCATCTTCTCCTTTTCTCTTTTCATTTCTGAGAATATAATTCTCCCCCTTTCAGAGCTTAGTTCTCTGCCTTAAGAAACTCTTCCTAGAGTTAGAACTCTGCCCAATTTTTGGTAAGGATAATTGAACCCCTTGACAGAGCTTTGCTCTTCTGAGATCGTAGATCTTTTAAGATGTATTTTTGGGTTTCTTTAAACTGTTAATTAGAACAGAGCTTTAATCTTCTTAGATCATAGATCTAAAGAAATCTTTTTTAGGGTTTCTTAACCCTTTAATGAATAACTCTTAGAGTTTCTAAGATTTGTATTTCAGATCTTTTAAAGATCTTAGGGTTTTACCTCTGTAAAAAGCTTTGCTTTTTAGGGTTCTGATGGCTTGTTCCATCGTTTTCACAGAGCATGGCTCTTAGAAATTTTGGGGAATTTTTATTCCCTGCATGATTAAATTTGACGGATGTCATTTCTATTTGCAGAGCACTGCTCTCGAGGGAGTTCAAATCCTTGGCCCAATGATTCTCTCATTAAATGAGAATCCTTTTAGGATTTCCTCTTTAATGAGTGGTTGTCTCATCAATGATGAGCCGTTACCTTGATTTTGTGGGTCCCCTTTGGTCCCTTTCTACTGCATTGCTGTGTGGTACAAATTTAAAGTACCAAGTGTCAGAATTTAGACTATAGCATTTACAGCTAGCCCTTGTTCTTTTTCCGCAGGTACCATGTGTTTTGACACTTCTTTTCCTTTCGTTCGTTCAGAGAGCGCCTTTGCTGACGCGCCTGTGGATAGGGAAGTCTTCACGCTCATTAAAGATCACGACCTGGAACAGAAATCTCTTCATCTATAGGGGTTGTGGTACAATCAAATCATCCAGGGTCGACGTAGTTTCTCCTGTGCAGTACCCTCAGAGCCTATTTCAGCAATTCACTACGCCAACTCGCCCCAGGTGAATTACGCCGTAGAGGAGGTCAACTGGACCTCAAAGAGTCGCCTTCAGCCTTCTATGACCTCAATACCTGTACAGCTGCTGATGGCTTTGGATATTTTGGGGCGGCGCATACGTCAAGGCGAATCGCGCCCCTGGGGACAAACGTATATGATTGGCTTGACTCTTCGCCACTCAGCCGGATATCTGCAGTGGGCTCGATATATCTTATCGGCCAAGAAGTCACTACTACTGAAGCTCGGGTTGTACCCCGCAATTTATGCGTCTCTTTTCTAGTATCCCACGCCCCCTGTGTGGTGGGTAAAAGCTTTCTTGAAATAATAGAACATCCCGACTCACACCTTTCTTCTATCAGATCGGGAAGTTTCAATCTCCTTGGAAGAGTTTGCGGAGATCTCCGGCTTACCCGTCAGAGGGGAACATTACGAGGAAATACTTCACCCTGACGAGTACATCTTCACCACCAAATCAGTGGTGATGGGCCTTACCCCGGAGAATGCCATTCAACATCGATTCCCGAGCCTGATCAAGGTGTTGAACATTTACGATAGTCTATTTCTAGAGTCTGGAGGGCATGGAGTCAGCTTCACAGACTTCATCGCTCGCTTTCTTCGCCCGGAATTCTTATCAAAACAAGCTGCGAAATTTGCCAAGCTTGACGACTCGTTTAGTTTTGGTTTAGATAACCAGCCGACGACGGAAGCAGATTTAAAAAGCTTTTTCACTCCGGACACCCCAATCGTTCCTTTCGCAGAGATTACTGCTTCAGACGTCGATGAAGAGACGTTCTTCCTGGGGTTTATTGGCTTGTGGTTGAACTGGTTCGTTCTTCCGATGCACCCTTGCTATATGAGGCCATCAGTCTTTTACCCAGCCCACCGCATGGTTGCGGGGACGCGTGTGGCCGTTGGGATTGCGGGGCTGGCTCATCTATACCACGGCCTGAGCTTAGCAGCAGATACTACTCAAGGAGTAGAACCTGTGCATCTTCCGCTGCACTACTTTACGTCCTGGGTCAAAATGCACGTGCTTGGTGCTTTCGAAGTCCACAAACGGCCCCGCTTCTATGACAGCTATAACTTTCCCCGGGTCATGTTTCTGGTGGACGCTTCCGCATTATATCCGTCGCAGCGAGAAGCTCGACGCCTGGCCCTTCGCCCGCGTATGGTCGGGGATAGTATGACTTTTTTTGATAGAGCCTTAACTATCGGCAAGGAATCCACCAAGGCAGTGCAACAGCTGCGCGATACTTTCAAAGACGGGGTTCCCACATTGAAGGCTCGGGAGATCCTGCATTTATATTCGATCAGACCAGGCTTTCTAGTATTCAGGCAAGGCGCCTCGGCATTGTTCATGAGATATAACCCACACCATTTTGCTCAACAGTCGGGTTACGATCAGGGTGTCCCGCCCGAGGCTTTCTTAGCTGAGCCGGTTGATACGGAAGAGGGTATCCACGGCGCGCTGCACCATTTTATGCGGCTGAACACGGGGTCTAGCTTTCTTATCAGCGAACCAAGCTATGTGACGAAAGCTTCGAATGCTTACGTTGTGTGGTACCAGCATGCGACGAGTGCTGTTATTAGGGAAGAAAAGCGGTTACTGCTCGATCGCAAGAGTGCAGCCCCTGCTGGTAATCCGGCAGTCCTCTTAAAGCAACGGACCATTGTTCGTCCTTCCTTAAAAGAAGCAGCTGTGGTTGTGGTCCCGCGCGCCTTCCCTGAGAAGCCTTTACCCCGTGTTCCTACAGAAACGGCAGCAGTAACGTCCCCAGAGTCTGGCGTTGGTACGGAGATCGGGACTCGTTGCCCAAAATTGCCCGCTAAGCGCAAGCTCCTGTCATCGGTTGCCGGCGCTCGCTCACAGAAAAAGAAGAAATCGCTCTTTTCTGCTAACGTTGTACTCAGCCAGGAGCCCCATGCTCCCTACAGCGAAGGCTTGTGTGAGTATAGGACCAATGAGGGTCTATTCATCGTGCCTGCGGATGATACTGATCTCCTTCCCTTGTGGCTTCCGAGCGACTGGCTCACGATGAAGCGGCACTAATCACTATCGCGAAGTCAGGTATACTTCAGTTACATTCTTCCACGATTATCTTCTTTTATTATGCTTCTACTGACGCTTTCTTCATCAACAGGTATCTCCGCCGAAGAGGCTCTCGCGGCTTCCATCAAAACATTCGAAGAGGAAGAGAGGCTCTGCGCTTCTTTGGGCCTTGGTAAAATTCCGTTCACTATGCCTTTGTCCCTTTCTTTATTCGTGCTCTGAACCCTTCTTTTATTTTGTTGCAGGGACTACCTTGACTCGGGTTATTCCGAGTGCGGTACCGATCCCAAGCGGTGGTGCAGCGACGCTTCCAGAGCCGGCTATTTTGGCTCCCGCTCCTCCAACATTACCGCAGGAGGCTTTGCTTAAGCAGATGATGATGGACGCCGTAACAGAGATCGATCCAGACGACGGCATCCCTTTGTCGGAGTCTTGAGGAGGTCAGTTCTCACAGCCCAGACCGAAAGGAAACGCAGGAAGCGCGCAGCGAAGGAACGTGATGCCGCCTTGGCTGTAGGTGCAGGCTTAAGCACCACTCTATCTTTCGCTATTCCTTCAGAGGGTGATCCAGCTGCCTTGTCTACCGCCCATAGACAAGTTGCGCGCGCGGCTTGGGAGGCAACCGAGAGTCTTTCGTAAGGTAACGTAATGCCCGGTCTTTTTTATTAGAACTCGCTCTTCAAATTCTTATATACCATATCCTGCAGGGCCAAGTCCTGGCGATGAGATGGCAGGCGAGACGATGGAGACCACAGAGCCCGAAGTGGCTACTCTCGAGAGAGAGTCTGGGACTGCCCAAACCATCACTCTTTCCCCTTGTAGCTCCCTGGTATCGGCGGGCATCGCAAGCGCCACGACGGCCCTTTTCGAATCAGGGGATGAAGCCATGGGTGCAGAAACAATCCCACTGAAGGAGAGCGAAGAAGCCGCTATGCCTGGAGATGCTTTCGTCGCGGTTGTGGTCGATGACCCATTAAGTAAGTCTGGAGTCACTGTTTTATTTCTCAATCCCTTTCGGCTTCTTCTGACGATATTTTGTTTGTAGGTGCAGCGAACGCTGAGATTGCACCATCCGAAGCGCCTCCGGTCGCTGCTATGACGGTTGTTGTTCCGTCACCTTCTCCTATGCTCTCTGGAATGCTGGAAGGTATAGGTTTGCGATTTATCGGTTTCATTATGGGTATCATCCTCCTTGTACTGACAGTATATTGTCACAACTTTGCAGCGGTCCTTTTCGACCATCTATACCAGGTGTTGAACCCGCATTTCTCCTTCCAGTCGGAAGTCATTCCGCCTGCTGGTACTGTTTAGTATATCTTTCAGCTATTGTCTCCTTCTTTCTTTAATGAATAGTCGTATCGTTTCTAAGTCTTCCTTGTATTGATCGCAGTGTCATGGATCGGAGGAGGGGACGAGAGAATAGACGCGCCTCCGGTACTCCCAATTTTGCCACCTGCCACAACCGGTATAGTAGACTCCATTGCTCGTGTATTTTCTTTACTTTCCAAGTCGACATTTGACCATAATTTGTTTTGCAGCAATCGCACCGGATCCAGCTCCCTTTGAGTCTCGCATCCCAATGCCGGCAGGGCCCTTTGCTAGACGCAAATCTTCCCGGGACGCTGCGACTAGCCTGCGCATATTGAGCGAATTCGTCAAGGATCTTAACGCCGAGGCCCTCGCATTCACTGCAGATTTTGCTGCTGAAGTTAATCCTATGCTGGTGACGCTCGTGAACTTCCATGATGAAGGTGTCATCGAGTCTTGGGTTAATTACTGCAGAAAGATCGAGGCCGACTGCATGAGATTGAGCTCAAGCGTCCCGCTCCTGAAGTATTAGCTTTGAACTCCCAGCGGGCTGCGTGGGTCGAGAGTAGTGTTCCTTTCATCCGCCATTTTGAACAAGAGGCGACCCTGATGCGAAAGGAACATGAAGTAGCTTCAAGCGAATCTGCCCGGCTGCGTGTCCAGGTTGAAGCGAATACTGCGCAGTTGAAAGCTGTCTTTGACAATCTCCAGCGATGCATTTCGGATGGGTTGACGCTGAGATGGGTGCTTGACTCTGCGGAGCGGGTCGTGCAGGACTACAAAGCTGTCAAGCTGGGAACTGATGAAAAGCTTTCGTCTTGTTTGCAACAACGGGCCCGAGTCGAAGCGGAGCTGGCCGCGGCGGCCAATTGCGAGAAAGGATTGAGGGGAGTGCGCGAGCAGCTGGCTGATTTGTTAAAAATGCCTCCTCCTCAATAACCGTTTTGGTATCCCCCCCCTTTTTTATTGTAAACTTGCGGTCTATGAATAAAATGTATTCATTTAATTCTTTTATGACATGTATCTTGTATTCATTTTGAATTCATGAATAAAAGACATTATTTTTTTTATATCTCATGTTTGCGTGCAACTCTGGTGAATGTAGCACATATGTAGTTTATCTTGATCTTCTTGCAGGGAAGCGATAGCTTAGGAAACAGGTTCAGATCTGCCGCCTAAGACTTTTCAACTTTATGAGCCGTGAGGGTCTCATAAAGACTTTTCTCCCTACGAGTCGAAAGGATCTCGTAGGTGTAATTTCTCCCTAGGGGTCGTGAGGACTCCTAAGTGCGTTTTTCTCTCGAGAATCGTAAGGATCCTACATGAGAATTTTCTTTATGCGCAGGGACACTAATCTCCCCGCAGGTCGAGACGAATTGAGAGATTCTCGCAAAGACACTGATTTCCTTGCGGGTCGAGACGAATCGAGAGATTCTCGCCAAGAGCACTGATTTCCCTGAATCGAGAGGTTTTGCCAAGGACACTAATTTCCCTGAGGGTTGGTTGACTTTTTTTCGAGACGGAGGTCACTGGCTAACTTGTTTCCGAGGAGGAAGTCACTGGCTGACTTGTTTCCGAGACGGAGGTCATTGGCTGACGTGTTTCCGAGACGGAGGTCATTGGCTGACTTGTTTCCGAGACGGAGGTCATTGGCTGACGTGTTTCCGAGACAGAGGTCATTGGCTGACTTGTTTCCGAGACGGATGTCATTGGCTGACGTGTTTCCGAGACGGAGGTCATTGGCTGACTTATTTCCGAGACGGAGGTCATTGGCTAACTTGTTTCCGAGGCGGAGGTCATTGGCTGACGTATTTCCGAGATGGAGGTCATTGGCTGACTTGTTTCCGAGACAGAGGTCATTGGCTGACGTGTTTCCGAGACGGAGGTCATTGGCTGAATTGTTTCCGCTTTCTGCGGTGTCGGGGTTGACTTGCCCCGCTTTCTATAGTGTCTGGTTGACTTATTCCGCTTTCTGCGGTGTCGTGGTTGACTTTCTCCGCTTTCTGCGGTGTCGGTGTTGACTTGCTCCGCTTTCTGCGGTATTGGGGTTGACTTGCTCCATTTTCTTCGGTGTCGGGGTTGACTTGCTCCGCTTTCTGCGGTGTCGGTGTTGACTTGCTCCACTTTCTGCGGTGTCGTGGTTGACTTGCTCCGC
The DNA here is from genome assembly GCA_030015575.1 of Agapanthus africanus. Taxonomy (NCBI): domain Eukaryota; kingdom Viridiplantae; phylum Streptophyta; class Magnoliopsida; order Asparagales; family Amaryllidaceae; genus Agapanthus; species Agapanthus africanus. Next base: position 4,929,468 of record CM057339.1, read on the forward strand.
TTTCTGCGGTGTCGGGGTTGACTCTAGGTTGTCTGTGAACCGTGAAGTCTTAGAACTAGGGACTTTGCCGTGGCTCCGTTTCATTATAACCCTGAGGTGCATTCGATTGGAGTGAGAAGAAACATCATGGTGATCTTTAGGCTGTAGATGTTACCGTTGAGATCCGGCTTCCCTTTGATAGAATCTGGTGGGGAAATGTTGTTCCCTTTTCGTTTATGCCCATGGATTGTATACAGGGGTCAGTATGGACACACCTATAACGCAAAAGTTTCATTCTTTCATTTTTTATTCCTTTCTGCGATGCTCTATCATTTCAGCTTTTTATATCGCGAAAGTCGCGATTACCCAATCATTTCGACTATTTTTCGCAGTGCCCAATCATTTCGGCTATTTTTCTTTTTACTTGCTGCTTTTTATTGCAAGTTGCCCAATCATTTCGGCTATTTTTGTATACATATATTTTACTCGCTGATTTTTATTGCGAGTTTCCCCATCATTTCGACTATTTCATATGCATTTTGGCTCGCCGATTTTTTTGCGAGTATGGCACTCAATAACTGATACCAATCTTAGCATCAATATCGCTGCGACTGGAATATTTCCAGGAGCGAATCATCATTTTTCTTGAAAGGACTTGGAATTTGTTACCGATTTAGGCATCAGCATCGCTGCCACTGGGATATTTCCAGGAGCGAATCATCATTTGCCTGTGTCTATTTGAAAAAAGGTGTCTTAGTGAACAGGGTTAGGATCCTGTCGACTAAGGCTTTTGACTTCATGAGCCGTAAGGGTCTCATGAAAGTGTTCCTCCCTACGAGTCGTGAGGATCTCGTAGTTGCATTTTCTCCTTAGGAATTGTGAGGATTCCTAAGTGTATGTCCTCTTATAAGTCGTAAGAATCTTATAAGAGTGTTTTCTCCTTATAAGTCGAGAGGACATACAAGTTTCGTTCACCACCTGAGGACATTTCGCACCATTGGTGGAACATGGTGAGGGAACGTTTATTTGTGCCTGTGGATTGTATATAAAGGTCAATATTGAACCGTTTGTAAGGCGGTCTGGGGAATGTGATGGCTTAAGAACAGGTTCAGATCCCTGTTGCGAATCTTATGAGCCATGAGGGTCTCATAAGAGGGTTCTCCTTACGAGTCGTGAGGATCTCGTAGGTGTAATTTCTCCTTAGGAATCATGGGGATACCTAAGTGTGTTGCTCCCTTGTGAGTCTTAAGGATCTCACGCAGGTATTTTCTCCTTATAAGGTCGAGAGGACCTTGCAAGTGTGCATGAATTTTTTTTTACGAGTCTGGGCCCTTTCGGGTTTTCACAAACTCGCCGGTAGTCCTGCTGTTTTTACTCACGGAGCCCTTTTGGGTTTTCACCCGTGCCCATTTCGCTTGTGGACGTACCGTTTTTTTTTTGCCGCGTTAGCCTAAGGATGCTGCAGTTTGTATTAGTTTAAAGACTTTTCGGTCCGTATCTAGTTTAAGGACATTGCGGTCTATTTTTAGTTTAGGGACGTTTCGGTCCATAACTAGTTTAAGGACATTACGGTCCGTTTTTTTTCGTGTTCTGGGACAGGTTATTGTTGGATACTACTTTTAGAGTCTTGACTCAAGAAGATAGCGAGCGAACATAGGCGTCATCATCTATCATTGACCTGAGTCGTGACTTGTCAGGCGAAATATTTTTTAAGGAACCGGCCGTTTATTGGCCGGAAGGGTCTTTTGCCATGCATATTCATGAGCAAGTAAGCCCCACCTTGGTAGACCTTATCTATGATGTATATGCCCTCATAGTTTGGCTCGAATTTCCCCCGTTTGGCACTATTAGGGATCAGAGGTCTTTTGACAACTAGTACGAGTTCGCCTTGGCGGAATGTTCACGGCCTAGTCAATCTTTCTTATGAGCGCGTCATCCTTGCTTTTTAAGCTTCTAAGTTTTGCTATGCCACGAGACGAGTTTCATCGAGGGCTTCTAGCTCTTCAAGCCGAAAATGAGCATTCTCTTCGTCTATTAATTCGTATCGAACCGCCACTCGTAGAGAGGGTAGCTCTATCTCCAGGGGGAATACCGCTTCTGTGCCGAATACCAACGCGAATAGCATTGCGTTCGTGGCCGTCTTGAACGTGGTCCGATACGCCCAGAGAGTTTCATGCAGTCTCTCGTGCCAGTCCTTTTTATTTTTGGACACCGTCTTCTTCATGATCTTTGTCAAGGTTTTGTTGAAAGCCTTAGCTAGACCGTTAGCTCGAGGATTATAGACCGAAGAGTATCTCCAGTCTATATTATGCTCATGTGCGAAGCGGCTGATTTTGTGACTTCTGTAGGCCGGCCCATTATCAGAGATAATCTGTCGCGGAGTGCCGAACCGATAGATGACGTGTGTCTTGAAGAAATGGAGAATATTCTCCATTTTCACTTATCTTAGCGGTACTGCTTCTGCCCACTTAGAGAAGTAATCAGTTGTCGCCAATATGAACCGATGTCCTTTGGATGACGCTGGTTCGATGGGCCCAATTATGTCGGTTCCCACATTTCGAACGGCCAGCTAGCCACTGTTGGGTGTAGCGGGTTTGGATGCTGGTGGATGAAGTCTCCATGAATTTGGCACGAGTGGCACTGCTTCGCGTATTCGAGGCAGTCCTGAATCATCGTGGGCCAATTGTAGCACATCCTTTTGATCTTCAGCTTTATCTTTAGCCCGGCTTGATGAGAACCGCAAAGTCCGTCGTGAGTTTCTTGTATGACTCTCCTTGCTTCTTCCGTTCCTAGGCATCTTAGCCACAGAGAGTCGAACGATCTCTTATATAGAGTATCATTGACGAAGGCAAAGACAAAGCTCGTTTCATGAGCTGGTGTCTTGAGGATGCATCTTTAGGTGTTCGACGGGATTTGAAGTATTCTATAAAGACTTCTCTCCAATCCTTAGCCCTTTCTTGGTCCTCTATTTGTAGGGCTGTTTGCTTGGTCGCTTCCTTTTCTTCAGACGACTCCGGAGATATTTATGCCGGTACGAGAACCCGACGGCTTTGCACAACGATCCTTACGTCATCGAGGTTTTCGTCAGCCAGTTCTTTAGCGAGTTTGGCTAATGCGTCCGCTTTGCTATTTTCTGTACGTGGTATGCTTTCCAGGGCGTAGGAAGGGATTTGAGTCAGTAACTGTTTTACTCTCTCGCCATACTTTACCAACTCTGGTTTGCACGTTTGATAGTCGTCGTTTACTTGACTAACGAAGTCTCTGTATATAAGGAGAATTTCGATTCCCATGTCGACAGCAATCTCAAGACCTGCTATCAAAGCCTCATATTCCGCTTCGTTGTTTGTCCTCGGCTCTGTTAAGGAAAAGGAAAAGCGCATTATCTCTCCTTGCGAAGTCACGAAGATAAGGCCTACCCCAGATTTGATTATGGGAGTGTTGTGCTTTCGCTTCTTTATGGAAGATGCCCTATCGAAGTAGAGTTCCCATCGGGTATCACTCCCTCCTCTCTTCCCGTCGATCATGTTAAACGCATGCTCGTATGGCAATTCGCAATTTAGGGGTGAATCGGCGGGTATCAGATGCTCAGCGAGGAAGTCAGCGATGGCCTGGCCTTTCACTACCTTGAGAGGTCGGTATGTTATCGAGAATTCCATTAAGAGTAAGGCCTATTTAGCGAGCCGTCCCGTTAGTATGCCTCTTGACATCAAATATTTGAGAGGATCCACTTTTGATATGAGATGGACCTCATGCGCTAAAGCATAATGCCGAAGCTTTGTTATCGCGAAGATCAATACCAGGCAGTGTTTTTCGATAGGGGGTAGTTGTTTTCTGCCCCTATGAGAACTCGACTCAAATAGTAGAGGGCTCTCTATTTCCCTTGGTCGTTCTCCTGCGCCCATAGCACGCCTAACGAACCTTCGAGGGCTGTTGTGTACAGGATGAGGGGCTTTCCCTTGACTGGAGCGGTCAGTACTAGCGGATTCTGCAGGTATTGCTTGATTTCATCCAATGCGCTTTGGCATTTGCGATCCCAAACGAACGGGGTTCCCTTCTTCATCAGGTGACTGTAGGGACGGCATTTTCCAGAGAGGTTGGCTATGAAACGCCGGATATACGCGAGCTTCCCTTGTAGAGACCGCAATTGTTTTAAAGTTCTTGGAGTGGGCATTTCCATAATCGCCTTGATCTTCGATTGATCTATTTCTATGCCCCAGTGTCGTTTGATGAACCCTAGAAATTTGCCTGAGGAAACTCCGAACGCGCATTTCAGAGGGTTCATCTTCAGGTTGTATTTCCGAAGGCACTGAAATACTATCTTCAGATGCTCCCAATGCTCCTTGTGCGATTTGTTTTTCACCACGAGATCTTCAATATAACATTCGGCGATTTCATGTATGAGGTCATCGAAAATCTTCGTCATGGCCCTCTGATAGGTAGCACCGGCGTTCTTCAGCCCGAAAGGCATCACTTTGTAGCAGAATATGCCCAGAGGAGTCCGGAAAGCGGTATACTTCTGATTTTCGGGATGCATCTTTATTTGATTGTACCCCGATGATCCTTCCATGAAAGAGAAAACCTCATGAATGGATGTGTTATCTATCATCATCTCGGCAACTGGCACGGGAAATTCATCCTTCGGACAGGCTTTGTTGAGGTCCCGAAAGTTCACGCAGATACGCACCATCCCATTTTTCTTCATCACTAGGATAATGTTGGCGATCCAGTCAGGGTATTGAACTTCTTGGATGAAACTAGAGTCGATTAGCTTCTTGACTTCAGCGTTGATACTCATTTCAAGTTCGAGCCGCATTCTTCTTGGTGCTTGCTTGACTGGCTTGACATCCGGAGATATCGCCAATTTATGCACAGCTATTTCTGGATCTAGTCCCGACATCTCGGAGTAGTTCCATGCGAAGCAGTCTTTATACTGCATGAGCACGTCTTTTAGTGTAGCCACCTGTTCTTTAGACAACAGCTCACTGACGAACGTAGGCCGCAGGTCGTTTGTCATCCCCAAGTCGATTTTCCTTAGGTTGTCCGCAGTAATGTGTATTCCATCTTCCAATTCTTTAGGCGTCGGTGGAAATTCGGAGATCAACTCATCTTCATCCTCGTTTTCGAAGCACCCGGAGAGGTCACCCATATTCTCGTGCACTCCTTCTTTCGACAGCGTTATCACATGACAGGTACGAGCTCCTTTCCAAAACCGATGCTGATCTGGTTCTACTCTCGCTATATACGTTGCAGTTGGCATGTGCTTTTGTAGTGAGGCTACCCTCCAACTGTTGGATAGACCGAATTTGCCAATTTGATATTGGTCTTCGACCCAGTTTTTGAAGGTGAAGCAGTCTTCAAGAGGATATCCTACTGCTCGATGATAGGAGCAATAATCCGACTGATGAACCTCGTTTGTTTGATCAGGGTGCCGAGACTCCGGGAGTGTCATCATTTGATATTTCATGACAAGGTCGAATATCTTCTTTGTCTTGTCTCGAGGAAAGGAATATTCCCGATCCATCTTCCTCATCAGTGATGGATTTCGGCTGACCTTTTCTCGATTGCGTGGCCTTTTGGATCCATTTTGCCGCTGTCGAACGTTTTTTCCATTCTTTAACTTGTTTTTTCCTCTGCGTTGGGCCTTTTTCTTATCTTGGGAATGCGTGGCGGGCTGACGGTGAAGGGCATTGTCATTCTCTGTAGCCTGCTGAATGACACGTTGCGTCTTGGATTTTTCGTAAATGTCCATTTCGCGGCTGTGGTCATCCCGCACCCTTTGACCTGCTTCTCTTATTAGCTTGTCAATCTGTTCCTTAAACGACAGGCTCGGCATTTTTATGACAGGACCTCGTTCTGGTTCAACATCAGTGTCTTTTAAAAGAGCATTCCCTTCTTCATCGAGATCATTTATGGCATGGCAGCCATGGAACTGCTCTCGTTTCTTAGACTGGACATACCCAACCCCAATCGTTTCCATTTTTCCGTTGGACAATTTTCGCTGAGTTCCGGGGATGTTCCAAATCCTGTTGAAGAACTGAGCTTGTCGAGGAGTTTATTTGAAAGGTACGCCTTGGCATCTTAATAACCTTCTCAATCCCTCCGTGTAGTATCTGGGCAGACGGATGGGTTGGAGCTTGTCGAGCACAGAATCGGCACCATGCCAGACTTCCTTTTCGACTTTAGTCTCTGTGGATCGATAGAATAGGATCGCCTTTTCACCTCTTTCACCTAGGAGGGACGTAGAATGTCTGCAGCTCTTGCACACTATATGTCTCAAGCGCATCAAGCTCTCTGTAGTGCTGCTGCGGAACCATGGCAATTTGCAAACTCTGATCATCCTCAGTGAAGGCCTGCACTGATGGACGGACCGAGAACACTGCGTTGACTTCATCTTCTGAGTCACTGTCAAAGACTAGAACAGGGGTAGATGGTCCCGGCCTGTTGCATTGGGGCGGCCCCGAATAGACTATCTCTTCTTCCTCCTCGGTATCGCTCCCGAAGACTGGAATAATGGTAATAGCCTTTTGCTTATTCTTCGATTTGTGACATATTTCCATGTCTTCAAAGTCTGGTCGGAAATACTTTGCATCTTCATACTTTCGGACTTCATTTACGGAGAATGGGTTTAATTCCCCCGTCACGGTATACTCGAGACCATCTTTGAAATACTTCATACACTGATGTTGCGTAGAAGGGATGATGTTGTACTCGTGTAACCAAGGCCTTCTGAGCAAAGCATTGTAGCAGGTCTTGGCGTCAATGACATGAAATTTAACGTCAGTGACGAGCAGCCCGAAGCATAACGTCAGTATTATAGACCCGAGCGTCCATGATGACTGGGAGTCGAACCCGGAGATGGTGATTTTATCCCGAGCGAGATGCTGAACGCTCATGCAGATTTCTTTTAACACCCTCACATTTAGGAGGTTAACAGAGGACCCATTGTCAACTAAGATCTTCCCTATCTTGATGTCATGGCAGTACCCGGTGACATACAGGGGACGATTGTGCTCGCACATTCCGAGGAGGAGATCTTCATCGCCGAAAGCGATGTCAGCTGTATGCACTTCTTCCAGCTCGTCCTTCATCTTTTCTTCGGCAAGGAAAGCTTGAAACTGCTCGGGCTCTTGTAATGCCCTGATTAGGAATCTCGTGCCTCTTTAGATAACATAAGGGCATCCAAAACGCTTAGCTGTGAGGGTATCTTCCTCAGGTGTGCTAGGACATTGTAATCCACTTTGTTTTTCTTGGGCGGGTCTTTGGCTGCCAGCTCTTTGACGACTCGATCATCGAGGGCGATATCCTCAGGGACTTTTTCCTTCCCCTTATCCTTTTTTTTTGACCCCTTGTCTGTGGGTCCGAGATTCTTTTTGGGCAACGAACAATTGCACAGCTGAATACTCTCACAGTTCTTCATCTCTTCCTCTTTCCCTGAGGTGGATTCTTTGAAGAGAGGACCGAGGGCTATTTCTTCACCAGAGTCACTTCCTAAGATGAGAACTTGCGATCCCCTGGTATCAACCACGTAACAGTTGCCGGCAGTTCTTTTATGCTCATCTGTCGTGCTTCTCTGCTCCCGACGAGTTTTGCGCTTCATCCGCTTGAAATGTTGTCGGTGAGCAACGTATCCTTGCCACCACTTTTTAAAGTCATTGCATTCTTCAGTGGGATGTGTAGCCCTCTGATGGTATAAGCAGTAGTTAGGATGTGCATCCGCTTCGTCAAGGCGTATACCGCCAGGAGTATTTTCTTTGAAAGATGGCAGCTTCATTCCCATCGACAGGGCTTTACCGAACCGTTTCCTTGTCTTAAGCATGCTTTTGTCTGTCACGGGCGTGTTTCGACCTGGTTGGAGTGCTTTGCGACTCATCCCTAACATGACTTCTTCAACTTGATGCCGACGCCTGGCCCTTTCGAATATGGACATTTCACACTCTTGATTGGCTTTGCTCTTCTGACGAGCTTCGTTCAGCAGCATGTTAATCATCTAGTATGACGGTTCCAGGGATTTTGGTACCGATCCTGTCCCCAGCCCCTCTATACTATCTTCTGATGCTGAGTGAGCTTCTTCTTCATTTATTGGTGAATGAGAGATTATGTGACACCTTGCCACATAATCATCGGGCTCTTCTGACAAGTCTTCTCCCTCATCATTGTCATTATCTCCGCTCTCAAGGATATGGTTGAGAAACTCTTAAAGTGTGACCAGGGTTCGCGCCTTCTGGTTATATTCTTCCAGCACGTCAATATGCTTTTGCAGGTCCGTGCGTTTGTCGTCAGACTGTGTGGGCTTTTTGGTCTTCTTCTTCTTTTTCGAAGACTTCGACGGTTGGGCTTGGGTATTTTTCCCATTGCTACTAAATCTCGGTGTTGGGCGCGGTTTCAGCATTTCTTCAATGATCTCTGGCTCCAGAGGGCTTTTCCATCTAATTGCTGGACATGCTTGAAGGTCTTTCAGCATTCTTTTAGTCTTGTTCAAAAGAAAAACTTCCCATGGAGCTTCTTCTATAAATGAGCATAATGCCCCCGGCGTGTCCACCTTTTTAGGAACGTGCGGTTGTGGCGGGTTCACCCTCCAGTTTTCAGACAGCGCGAATTTGCCTTGTTGGTACTGGTTCTCAATCCAGTTTTTGAAGATGAAGCAATCTTCGATTGGGTGGCCCACTATTCGGTGATAGGGGCAGTAATTGGGATTGTTGATATCGCCAAGTTGCAGCGGGCGTCTCGGATCTGGTAGAGTGATAAGCCTGTTGCACACCGCCAGTTCGAACAGTCTTTTTGTTTTATCCCGAGAAAATGAGTAAGGACATCTCAGCTTTTCTCCGAGTGTTCGTTGTTTATCGTTTTGGCGAGCAGCTGGTTTCGGATTACTCGGCTGTTGCTAAGCGTTGGCGACGAAGGTCGCTTTTCCTTTACCCTTTTCATTTCGAAGCTCCGTTTTCGAGGAGGGCGGTCTATGGCCCATCTGGTCTATTTGGGCCAACTTGTCGATCAAGTCTGGAAGGTGGTCGGCTTGAAAAACATCATGAATTAGGATATAGTCGCCTGCGGATCGAGGGTTCCCACGAACATGCCCACGGTAGGAGCTTCTTCTATGCGTTGTTCGCATCTCGACCACAGGTTCCGCCACCGAATTGCATATTGAATCCATGTCTCTCCTGGTTTCACCCTGGCATTTATCAATGCCGTGATCGGGGTGCGTTCGCTGGCGCTTTCGAAACGCTGGGTGAATAAAAACTCCATTCCTGTAAACGTTTTGATGGAGTCGTTCGGAAGCTCTGAGTACCATTCAAAAGCTGTCTCCGCTAAACTGCCAACGAACTGGTGAAATAGCAATTTGTCGTCACCTCCAGTATTGCAGCAGAGAGCCCTGAACTGAGCGACGTGCTGATAGGGGTTGCCTGTCCCCTTGTACATGTGAAATTTAGGGATCTTATATCCCGGCGGGTACTTAATTTGATCGTACCAGCCTGGATAGGGTCGCCCAGTTCTGACGATTTGGCCAGTTGCTTCACTTTTCTGATGAGCTCGTATTTGCTGAGCTATGTAGTTACCAAGCGCAGCTTTCGAAATCGTCTCCTCCCAGGCTGCTGATAAGTCGAGAGAGGGTTTGATATCTCTCCTCTGTCGTCTTCAATGATTATTGGGGGATCTTCGGCTGGAGGGTCCGGCTGGATCATCATCCCCACCATATCTTGGAACAGGAGCGCCATTTGTTTTATGTTAACCGTTTGTTCCGCGGCTTCTTTATCTTTCTTTTCGAGTATTCTTCGGAGGAACTCAGCGTCGGTTTCCTATTCTTGGCGTTGATCCGACGATATTTCCGGACCTTCCTTCTGCCCAGTGAGTGTGGCCATCTTCGTCAGCATCTGATTTTGTTCAAAGAATATTTATAACCGCAATTAAGAACGGCAGCGCTTGGTAGCTAGCCGGTGAGTACGGGTCGGTCCACAGGGATTTTGTGTATTCTCAATTTGTTCTAACGAGTTAATTTCGATTGTTGTCGGATTGATTAAATCTAAAAACTAAGTTGATCTAGACTAAAATCTTGCTAGGGTTAGGGTTAGGTTTAGGTTAAATTTGGAAAGTCAATATTCCTCACCGCTTTCTATGCCCTAATTAAGATCTATGAGGTGTTATGGTAATAATTAATAAAGTGGATTAGTACCATCGGGAAGAATAGGTTCTAGTCCTTCCTTTCTTAATTCTTACCCTAACCTCCATGGAAAACATACGCAACCGGTCGTTTATACTACGGTATCATCGTTACCTCGTGGGGTAAGGTGCCGTAGGGAACGGTGTGTGTATGTATGCATGGAGTCCTAATAATTATATGTGATGGGCAAGAAAGGGGTGAGAGATTTCATCTCTCAAGCCTTCCCCAAATCTAACCCTAACAAGCGAGGAGACTACTCGCTCATTAGGGAATTGAAAAACATCTCTAACTATCTAACGAGGGAAAAGAATGAAAAATCTATAATAAGGCAGAATAAGAATTAACTAGGGCAATTAAATAAAACTACTTACATTATTGATGGCTTTCTCCAAATATTTACACTGGAATTTTCAGATCTGAATAGATGAATAAAAAGAGGCATAACCTAAAAAAGGTTTTAGGGCTTCTATTTATAGATTCATAGAAACCCTAGGTTTACAATCGACGCACATCTGCTTTTACAATTTTACCCCTACAGAAGACTAGTCAACGCACCGACGCACCGACTCCAGAATTTGCCACCGACACGTGTCTCACATGGCCGCGGTTCCTCGGCCAAGAGCAGGGTTTGGCCGCGGTTCCGCGGCCAAATAGGGAGCTTGCTGCTTCAGTTTTTCAGGTAATCTTCTGGTTGGCTTTGTCTTCTGCTTTCCTTAGTTTGTTCTTCAGAATGTCTTTTAGTTCTTTTCCAGATCTCTACAGTGAGTAATGTCATGGACTTTTCCGTCTGCTTGTGTCGAAGTCTTGAACCTTGAGCTGCCTTTGTATTTTGTGAACTTGTTTATTGATCTTTGTTTGGTCTTCAAACTGTAGGCATGATAAAGATTCTCTGTTTGTTGGTCGAAGTCTCAATTTTGCATCGTCTTTTCATCATTTCATTGTTTTTATTCCGAGAACCTGTAACCTGCAACTTTGTAGCAGACATGGTCAAAAGCACCCATTTATTTGTAAAATGACTAAGAATGGGGAATATAATAATGCAAAATTATGGTATGAACAAATACCCCCAAACTTATCTTTTGCCCGTCCTCGAGCAAACCTAGTTTTATTCTCGAAAAAGACATAGCCTCACTTTCGCAGGGAAACGCGATTGCACTGAGCTCGTGCAATAAGCCGTTAAACCTCTAAGTGTCTCTAGTAGGAGGAGTGTTGTCTCCTGAGGGTTTTCAGCGGATACTACCCACAAAATCCTATCAATTCGGCCCATCGACTTTTATTCTCCAATTAGGTTTTCTAACAAGAACTCTATTATCTTCGACTCATCAATCATCCACCCGTATTCTTCACGCTTCCTTATCATTTAACTTAAGATTATATATATCTTGTAGACTTACTTAGCTTTCGGCATCTTTTAAGTTTTCCTTCTAGGGTTTTATCTCAACTTAGGAATTTTTATCATATCTATTAAAAATGTAAGTCTTATTCTTCATTCCTATCTAAACCCCAATCACATACCCCTACGTGTGTGTATAGATCACCCCGACATTTGGAAATTCAAATCAAGCTATCATTCTCTTGTCCGTTGTCCAAAGCACTTCTTAATTGGTGAATTTTTAGATGAATTTTGCTCACACATCCTTCATGCGACCGTTAATACTTCTTGAGGTACCAACAACCGATTACAAGATGTGTTTGCGCATTAAAGCGTAATTCCTAGTCTTGTAACACCTAAGACTTTAACAGTGACTCCCAAACCAGTTGGTCTAAGACACTAGGTGATAAAGCACCCTCGCTAAAAAAAAAATTTCTATTTATGCAGCCTTAAGTAATTACAAAAACCAGTGTTCATTTTTTTATTATCTTTTTATTCACACTTGTGTTTTTATTTTATTTTCCTACATACTAAGGACTTTAAACAAGAGCATTTCAAGGTCTCTTCTACTAATCCAAGTTTCAAGGTTCGTGTTTGTGCAATTTGTAGGGTATATATTTTCAGAATTTAGACTTAAGCTTAAGAATTATTTTTCATACTTATACTTTAATAAAAATATCAATACTTCTCCCTTATTTTAACTTAGCCCAAGAAGTCAACTCGAAATTTTCCTATTTCTAAATAAATTACAAAGACATATACTTTCTACCATTAAATTTTAAGAAAGGTTATTTTTAGAGTTTTTAATTTACTAAGTCTAGGATCTAGTTGTTCCTAACTAGTTAACCTTTTTGTCAAACCCAAGTCAATTATGGCCAAAATTGAATTTTTCAATTTTTATAATTTTTGAAAATTTTCAATTTTTTATGGGTTTTAAAATAAGTATGCAAATGCAAAAATATACACATGAATGCGAAGGAAGAAGGCTTACCGAGCATACCCCCAAACTTAACCTTGACAGTGTCCTCACTGTCATGCTATACTAAGAGGGTCAAAATGTCGGCACTCCCCTGTTTATTTATTTATAAAAAAAAATTATTTTTTTATTTAAAATAAAAACAAAAAATATATATATACAACAAGTTTCCCCCCAAACTTAAGTGAAACGATGTTTCCACTGTTTTAATCGTTAAAGTTCAGAGTTAGGGAGGAGAAAAATCAAACTATACAAGGCCTTACAGAGACCAAAGGTTAGCACCAACTATTCAAAAATTCTATCGTGATAATGGTAGGGTTGGTGGAAGAATGGAGTGTAGAGAAAGGAGTTGAGAAACACACGAGACTGTATGGGAAGAAGAGTGGAATATGGTCTTGGTGGAGGAGAAGAATGGCGGAAAAGAGAAAGAAGTGTAGTTCGAACTTGAGCGTGTAAATTGAGTGAATAAATTAGCACAATTTGTGATGACCGATGTGTTAAAAGCGATTGTGCTAATTTATCAACCCGTCGAGAAATGGGGTCAAATCCCTCAAGATTTGCGAGAAAACATGGGTACTTTGAACTTGGTAAACCATCCATTGAAAGTGGAAACGCGACGGATTCTTACGTGGTCGAAGCAATAGAAAGAAGGGGGGATTTAGGAAGTATAACAGTTAAAGGTTCAGGAGAATGAATTGGAAAATCCAACACATCAAACAAAAATGGTTCATCCTCAATACAATCCTCAATACTCTCCTCAATACTATCCTCATAATTCTCCTCAAAAGTTATCTCATCCATGCAATTATCATCAAAATCAAGACGCATATGAAGTTCGGGAGAAACATTTAATGACTCGGGATGATGAATTGGAGATAAAATTTCAGTCAAATCTACGGGTTCATCATCCAAAATATTCCCGGCGTCAATATCCTCGATCAAGTGAAAATCAATTTTTTTAGACACCTCATCAAAAGCATGGATATTTATCAATTCAGGTTCTAGATTGGAGGTGTAGAGGTCGAAAGAATTAGGTTTGGGTTCACTTGAAAAGGGCTCTTCACAATCTGGCAAATCAAACACTACAAAGTCGCACAACTCATTAAACGTTTTATCTTTAACTGGTGAATCATTTGGGACACTTGATAGACATTCAAAATCGGAGTTGTGGGTTTCAACTGGTGATGGGTAGGTTTGATTTGGAAGTTTGTAGAACTCACTCTCGCCACTCAAATTCTCACTCTATCCAACCGCCTCATTATACATTGGAAAATTTGGAGCTAGTTGGAAACTAGCTACCGGTTCAAGGGCGGCAATGGACGCATCCATATTCCTCAACATTTGGTTTATCGCTACAATGTACGCTTCCAACGACTGTTCCAGACTAGACATGGGTTGTGAAGGGGTTTCAGTAAAAGATTCAAAGTTGTTTGGATACGTGAAACTCCCAAATGGTTGTGTAGAAGCAATGTCTAGGGAAGGTGCGAAAATTGGGTAGGACTGGTAAGAATTGAATTGATGGACAGGAGTAGGATCAACATTTGGATAAAAAGATGAATGGACTTGTTGATCCCAAGAACTGGGAGTGTTGAAAGGAGTGAAAAATCGGTTACGAGATTGTTCAATGTGTTCAGCGATAGACATGGGTTTCGGAGTTACAATAGGACTCGAAAAAGGAGTATCAACATAAGAAGGTGGTGAAGGTTGAAATGGTTGATACAAAGTGGATTGTGGAGTCGAATTGTTTCTCCTAGACGCTTCTATTCGATCTTTCAAAGAAATTTTCGGCATGGAGGGGTCGTCCGTAATTCGACCAAAACAATTTGCGTAGGAAGCAAAGTTTGGTTCAGAATACCAAAGTTCGGCAAGAGATTTGTGAGGTGGGGTACCCATGATGTAGGAAAGGGGAAGAAAAAGAATGTGGGGTGCACGGATTTCTTAGCGACAAGTTGCAAGTTTTTGTAAAAAAATTTCCTTTTTTTTCTTTTTGTGTTTTTATTTATGTGGAGCTTTTTGCAAAAAAAATACGATAAAAGGCTTAGACACACGTTCAATCAACCACAATGCACAATCAGGCCTAGATCTAGGGTCACCTAGGTCAGCTAGACAGCTCCTAACTGTTTCAAAGGGCAAGAAATAGGACCTCAAACCGCCTCTTCACTGCCAATTGTGGCCAGGTAAGCACAAGTACAGAGAGGAGGGATCCGCTCACAAATCGCCGTGAAACGGGCCTTTTAAAGCTACCTCTCCCTACCTGTCTAGCCTAGGCACCACAAAGTCAGGTTAGGATCAACGGTCGATGCCTACAACTATTCCTTTGTCCTATTGAGCACGAAGTCCTTAGGGCCGAGTGTAATCTTTTTTAATTAATTTATGGTCAATGCAATATGCCTTATGTGATTTCTGGGGTCCTGGGAAGGGTAATGAAATCCCCACCCAATCTGGATTGGTGTAAAAGCCCCTTAAAGTCAGTTTTAAAATATGCAAAGCAGTAAACACAATCACTTGCAAACAATTTTTTTTAGCGCGGCGTAAAGAATCCTGCACAAGATCAATTATTGGAAGGGGAGAGATTTTTTTAGCGCAAAGAATCCTGCAGGAGATTTTACAGAGGAGATATCAGGGGTTCAGAGGAAAGAGAAAGGAAGCAAACAGAGATTTTTCCACGTGCTGAATCGACCAAGGCACGGCGGTTCCGTGGTCGGAGGTGGCTTAGCGCGGCGGTTCCGCGGTGGAGGAGGCGGCTCAATTCTCCAGATTTCTTCTGATCCTCAGTTGTTGTAATCCTCTGTTGTTCAGATCTTCAGTTTTCGGTTTCGCTCTCTGGATTTTTTCAGATCCGAACTCGTACGTTGATCCTGCAAAATTCATACGAAAAATACCCTTCACAAAATAATAAGATGATAGATTTTTTATATTTTTTATATTTTTCAATTTTTATGATTTTTTGATTTTATATTAACCCGAAATTGCAAAAAGAAAATAACACGCCATCCCCGGCAACGACGCCATTTGATTTTGTTCAAAGAATATTTATAACCGCAATCAAGAACGGCGTCGCTTGGTAGCTAGCCGGTGAGTACGGGTCAGTCCACAGGGATTTTGTGTATTCTCAATTTGTTCTAACGAGTTAATTCCGATTGTTGTCGGATTGATTAAATCTAAAAACTAAGTTGATCTAGACTAAAATCTTGCTAGGGTTAGGTTTAAGTTAAATTTGGAAAGTCAATATTCCTCACCGCTTTCTATACCCTAATTAAGATCTATGAGGTGTTAAGGTAATAATTAATAAAGTGGATTAGTACCATCGGGAAGAAACGATGTTTCTTCCTCTAGGTTCCTTCCTTTCTTAATTCTTACCCTAACCTCCATGGAAAATATACGCAACCGGTCTTTTATACTACGGTATCACCGTTACCTCGTGGGGTAAGGTGTCGTAGGGAACGGTGTGTGTATGTATGCATGGAGTCCTAATAATTATATGTGATGGGCAAGAAAGGGGTGAGAGATTTCATCTCTCAAGCCTTCCCCAAATCTAACCCTAACAAGCGAGGAGACTACTCGCTCATTAGGGAATTGCAAAACATCTCTAACTATCTAACTAGGGCATAGAATGAAAAATCTATACTAAGGCAGAATAAGAATTAACTAGAGCAACCTACTTACTTTATTGATGTCTCTCTCCAAACATTTACACAGGAATTTTCAGATCTGAATAGATGAATAAAAAGAGGCATAATCTAAAAAAGGTTTTAGGACTTCTATTTATAGATTCATAGAAACCCTAGGTTTACAATCGACGCACATCTGCTTTTACAATTTTACCCCTACAGAAGACTAGTCAACGCACCGACGCACCGACTCCAGAATTTGCCACCGACACGTGTCTCACATGGCCGCGGTTCCGCGGCCAAGAGCAGGGTTTGGCCGTGGTTCCACGGCCAAATAGGGAGCTTGCTGCTTCAGTTTTTCAGGTAATCTTCTGGTTGGCTTTGTCTTCTGCTTTCCTTAGCTTGTTCTTCAGAATGTCTTTTAGTTCTTTTCCAGATCTCTACAGTGAGTAATGTCATGGACTTTTCCGTCTGCTTGTGTCGAAGTCTTGAACTTTGAGCTGCCTTTGTACTTTGTGAACTTGTTTATTGATCTTCGTTTGGTCTTCAAACTGTAGGCATGATAAAGATTCTATGTTTGTTGGTCGAAGTCTCAATTTTGCATCGTCTTTTCATCATTTCACTGTTTTTATTCCGAGAACCTGTAACCTGCAACTATGTTGCAGACATGGTCAAAAGCACCCGTTTATTTGTAAAATGACTAAGAATGGGGAATATAATAATGCAAAATTATGGTATGAACAACATCTCCTGGAGTTTCTGTTGTTGCTCCTGAGCCTTTGTTTCTGATCGTGTAAGTGGTCGATGAGCCCCAGAAGCACGGCTTTCTTCTTTTTCGGAATCCATGTAGACAGTGTGCACTACCATGCCCTTAGACTTGGGACGTTTGGGTTCAGTACCCTTGAGATTTGTCGTAAGCACGGGGATTTTCTCCGGCCTTCTCCATTTATGGGCGGTCGAAGTTGAGGGGGCTGTTGTAATAGGCACCCGTGAAGACGATACTTTCCTTAACATGGCGGCGGGGTGGTCCTCCTCTTGCCGAACCTTCATTTTCTTCGGATGGCGGGAGTAGTCTTTGTCGATTATAGAGTCTTGAACTCTTCGCCAGACCTTGTGGATTTTTTAGGACAGCCGCTGAGGAGGCTGCACCGGCTTTGCCTATATAACATTTTCAGCAGGTGGAGGAGACCTCTTCAATACGGCAGTTAGGGAGTTCTTGCGCACCCTCCTGAGCGGCTTAAAGTTGTTCCCAGTTGGAAAAGCAGCATCAATTTCCACCATTGGAGCTAGTGGGGTAAGTCTAGAAGGGGAACTGCCCCCAGCTTTCCTCACCCGGTGCCAGTGACGACATCGAGCATGTTGTGTAACCGGGATCACCTCTGTTGTCGGGGTAGCTTCGTCATGCCCCTGATCTGATGAGAAGTTGTTGTCGGTGTCAGCCTATCGAAGACAGACGTCCGCTAAGGGGGAATAGTCAATCTCGCGAAGGCCTACTTTAGGTAGGGGAAGCACTTATAACGAACTCACCCGAAGCAAGAATTGGGATGGCCAGTCTTGCAAAGACCGACCTCTTAGCAGGAGAAGCCGCTCTGATGATTTCGTTTACCGGAGCTGGAATGGCTATCCGCTTTGGGATAACTCCTTCGGGTATTGCTGGCTTCTTCACGGGCCCGCTTGAGCTTTGGCCTAGTATGTTAAAGACCGAGGCGTTGGACTTGGATGACCCGTTGAGAGGGGCCATGGTAGTGGTAAGCCGATCAAAAACCGACTTCTTCGGAGCTTCCGGTGATGGCACTGGGGAATTGAAGCTCATTGGTGGGAGCATGGTCCCGAAGAACAATCCCATGGTGGCCAGTATCACCTGTTCTACAGGCATTACGTAGATGGAAGCCGCTTGGGGCCCATAAGTTACTCTTCCAGACAGAGCGGAGCGGGAGTTGTTGTTGTAGTTGGTGCAGTTGAAAACCATTGATCTTCTTTTCTCTGCACGGAGAAAGACACCAAATCTTAGTACCTCTAATCCACAGGCAACCATAGCAGACCGTGATTTTTTCGCGAAACACGACACGCGAAGTGTGGAGTGGAAAGAGGAAAAGGTCCCACCGGGCGTACCAGAATCTGTTTACCGCCGAAAACCGCGACCAGGACGTTAGGACGTCTGGCCTGAATTTTGGGGGCAGATGCTATTTAGTTTTATCTGTCTACCTCTCCGAAAATGCCAAGTTAATTTATGGCACCATGTATTGAAGGTTTAAACAGATGAGGCCGTTATAGCAGACTTCGTCAGATTCTCTCTCGTTGGCGAGGGGTTTTTGATTGTGGGGATGCTCTTCCCTGCAGGCGCAAGCCCCTGCAGTTAATTACGTTACCGTGTAGCGATAACCTCTTTCTCCTGCTCTAGATGTTCACTTCATGTCATGTATGTTTGTTTTATTTTGGGTTGCCCATGGATTGTATACGGAGACTAATTTATGTTGTCGCCCTCAGGGCATGGATTAGTCCAAATCCATATTCTCTCAGGTTTGGGTTTGGTTGATTTAAGGCTCGTTAACCTCGTTTGAGATTAAGATCAACTTAAATATTTGTTAAGGACACGTTAGTCTAATTTTAGACTAAGGTCTACTTAACGGGGGTTTGGGATCATTTTTGATCCAATAAAAGAGCATTTGGGCTCTATCATTTTAGTTTAGGGACGTTACAGTCCGTTGGGTTTAAGGACATCATAGTCCGTGGAGTTTAAGGACATCATAGTCCGTGGAGTTTAGTTTAGGGACGTTGCGGTCCAAAGGGTTTAGTTTAAAGACATTACGGTCATGGAATTTAGTTTAGGGATATTACGGTCCGAAGTTTAAGGACATCATAGTCCGTGGAATTTAGTTTTTAAGGACGTTGCGGTCCGCAATTTAGTTTTTAGGGACGTTGCAGACCACAATTTAGTTTTAAGGACGTTGTGGTCTAAGGAGTTTATGGTTTGTTGGTTTGGGGTTATACCCATAGCTATTGGTTATTGGGACCCTCCACCTCTCTGAAGACGTTGAAGAATTACAACGACATATATCAGAGGTATGGAGAGATTACCCTTCAACCAATGGATATTCGTCAAAATATCGGTGTTCTTGTTTGGGACTAAGACCAGTTTGGAAAAATAAAGGGCACATGGGCTCGGTTGATTAGGAATTTGGCTAATTTGGGCTCAGCCCACTGAGTCTCTGTCGTTTCGTATTTCAATAAAGTGTTAGACACTAACTAGGATAAAATCCTTTCTCTGTGCATATAATGCTAAACATTTATGTGAGTACTGACACTCACACTTTGCTTTGCTTTTCCCACTTTCTTTTTTTTTTTACATGAGTGTTGAACACTCTTTATGGCGCTAGGCTCTTCTTGAGGAGTGCAGAGCGCTCAATATTAAGTAGCGCCCACGTGAGAGGCACATGGGGCGCTTGGCGCTGAGCGCCGGCATTTGAGTGCTAGGCACTTCTTATTTTGAGCAGCGCCCATGTGAGGGGCACATGAGGCGCTTGGCGCTGAGCGCCAACCACTGAGTGTTAAGCGCTCTTTATTAAGAAACACCCATGTGAGGGGCACGTGGGGCGCTTGACGCTGAGCGCCAGCATTGAGTGCTAAGCACTCACTTTTATTGAATAGCGCTTGGCGCTTGGCGCTGAGTGCCAACCATTGAGTGCTAAGCACTCTTTTATTGAGTGGTGCTTGGCGCTGAGCGCTGAGCGCAAACCATTGAGTGCTAAGCACTCTTTTATTGAGTGGCACTTGGCACTGAGCACCAACCATTAAGTGCTAAGCACTCTTTTATTGAGTAGCGCTTGGCACTGGGTTTTTCTTGTGTATTATTTTATGAAGAGCTCAATTCTCTGTTCTTTCTTAGATCTTCGATCCCTAAGAACAAATTCATCCTCGTAAGAACTGAATTCTCATTTGGGGAGACTTGTCTCATGGATCTCAGATCCAGTAAAAGAACTATGTTCTTTTTATGAAGGTTAGACCCTTGAGATGCTCTAATCTTTATTTTATTTACCTTGAAGAAAATTCTTCTTCTTAAAGCTTTCTCTTCTTCTTTTTTTTTTTTTTGCTCTTCTCTTTGAGATCGAAGTTTATGGGGGGGGTTCTTCTATACAAGACTTGAAGTTTTGGGTCCTTTATATAGAAGATGTTGATTTGTTGATTCAGTTAAGGAAATTTCTCATTGAGAGATTTCTTAATTGATGTGGGGAATTTATCCACCGTCGGATCTTTGATCTAAGGACTTCTATTCTACAGAAGACATTTTTCTTGTTTTTAATAAGATTGGGAAAATATTTTCCCATACAGAATTTATTCTGTTTCTTGGTGATTTTTTAATCACCATTGGATCTTTGATCCAACGGTGCTCTGATTTACAGAGCACAATCTTTCTTGTTAGAAAGATTTGAGGAGTATTTCCTTAATCAGAATTTAATTCTGTATTTTGGTGATTTTTAATCACCATTGGATCTTTGATCCAACGGTACTCTGATTTACAGAGCACAATCTTTCTTATTTAGAAAGATTTGAGAAGTATTTCCTCAACTAGAATTTAATTCTGCATTTTGGTGATTTTTAATCACTATTGGATCTTTGATCCAACGGTGCTCTGATTTACAGAGCACAATCTTTCTTGTTTAGAAAGATCTGAGGAGTATTTCCTCAATCAGAATTTAATTCTGCGCTCTGATGATTTATCATCTCTGTTGGATCTGTGATCCAAGGATAGAGAACTTTTAGTTCTGGCGCTGGCGCCCTCATGCTTTGCACGTGAGGCGTTGTCTTAGAATTTTTTACTCTTGGCGCTGCCTCAGAGTTTTTAACTCTTGGCGCTGGCTCTCTCGTGCCTTGCGCGTGAGGCGCTGCCTCAGAGTTTTAACTCTTGGCGCTGCCACAGAGTTTTTATCTCTTAGCACAGGCGCTCTCGTGCCTTGCACGTGAGGTGCTGCCTAAGAGTTTTTAACTCTTGGCGCTGCCTCAGAGTTTTTAACTTTTGGCGCTGGCACTCTCGTGCTTGCACGTGAGGCGCTGCCTCAGTTCAAATTTTGAACAGAGCTTTGCTCTCTTATTGGGGGAAACACTCATGTACCAAGGTATAATGTCGAAGCTTCGTTATCGTGAAGATCAGTGCCAGGCAATGCTTTTCAATGGGGGAATAGTTGTTTTCTGCCCCCAAAAGAACTCGAATCAAATAGTAGAGAGCTCTCTCCTTCCCCTGGTCGTTCTCCTGTACCCATAGCGTGCCTAAAGAACCTTCAAGGGCTGTTGTGTACAGGATGAGGAACTTTCCCTTGACCGGAGTGGTCAGTACCGGCGGGTTCTGCAAGTATTGCTTGATTTCTTCCAGTGCACTTTGGCATTTACGATCCTAAATGAAAGGGGTCCCCTTCTTCATCAGGTGACTGTAGGGACGGCATTTTCCAAAGAGGTTGGCTATGTACCGCCGGATATACACGGGCTTTCCTTGGAGAGACCGCAGTTGTTTAAGAGTTCTCGGCATGGGCATTTCCATAATCGGCTTGATCTTTGATGGGTCTATTTCGATACCTCGGTGTCATATGATGAATCATAGGAATTTTCCTGAGTATACTCCAAACGCACATATCAGAGGATTCATCTTCAGATTGTACTTCCAAAGACGCTGGAACACTATGTTCAAATGCTCTCAGTGTTCCTCATACGATTTGATTTTCACCACAAGGTCGTCGATATAACATTTGACAATCTCATGTATGAGGTCATCAAAGATCTTTTTCATAGCCCTCTGATAGGTAGCGCCTGCGTTCTTCAAACCGAAGGGCATCTCCTTGTAGCAAAATATACACAACGGAGTCCGGAAGGCGGTATGCTTTTGATCTTTAGGATACATTTTTATTTGGTTGTATCCTGAGGATCCATCCATGAAGGAGAAGACCACATGAGTGGACGTGTTATCGATCTCAGCTCGGTAACGGGTACTGGGAAGTCATCCTTTAGGCAGGCCTTGTTGAGGTCCCGAAAGTCCATACAGATGCGCACTGTCCCATTTTTCTTCATCACTGGAACAATGTTGGCAATCCAGTCAGGATACTGAACTTCTTGGATGAAGCCAGAGTCAATTAGTTTCTTGACTTCGGCGTTGATACTCATCTCGAGTTCAAGCCGCATTCTTCTTGGCGCCTGCTTGACTGGCTTAACGTCCGGTGATATAGCCAATTTATGCACCGCTATTTCTGGATCTAGTCCTGGCATCTCGGAATAATTCCATGCAAAACAGTCTTTATATTGCATAACCACGTCCTTTAGTGTGGCCACCTGTTTTTTAGACAACAGCTCGCTGACGAACGTTGGCCTTGGATCCATTTCCGTGCCCAAGTCGATTTTCCTTAGATTGCCTGTCGTAGTGTGTATCCCATCCTCCAGCTCTTTTGGCGCCGGTGGAAATTCTAAGATCATCTTATCCTCATTCTCATTTGCGAAGAACTAGGAGAGGTCATCCATATTCTCGTGCTCTCCCTCCTTTGAGAATGTTATCACGTGGCAGGTACAAGTTCGTCTCCAAGCTAGATGTTGATCTGGACTTACCCTCGCAATATAGGTTGATTTAGGGTCATGCTTTCGCGGTGGGGTTACCCTCCAACTATCAGATAGAGAAAACCTGCCTTACTGATACTGGTCTTCGACCCAGTCCTTGAAAGAGAAGCAGTCTTCTAGAGGATGTCCTATTACTCGGTGGTAGGAGAAATAAGCCGGATGATAGAACTCGTTTATTTGTTAGGGGTACCGAGGCTCCGGGAGCGTCATCATTTGATGCTTCATGACAAGGTCGAATATTTTCCTTGTCTTTTCTTGGGGAAAAGAGTATTTCCGACCCATCTTCTTCATAAAAGACAGATTTCAGCTGACTTTTTCTCGATCGCGTGACTTCTTGGATCCGCTTCGCTGTTTTTGAACGTTATTCCCGTTCTTCACCTTGTTGTTGCCTCTGCGTCGGTCTTTTTCCTTCCCACGAGAGCACACAGCGGGCTGAGGGTGAAGGGCATCATAGTCTTCTCTTTCATTAGACTGCTGAGTGAAACGCTGCGTCCTGGCTTTCTCATAAATAGCTATTTCACGGCTATGGTCATCCCGAACCTTTTGACCTGCTTCCCTTATTAGCTTGTCAATCTTTCGAATGACGGACTTGGCATTCTTACAGCAGGATCTCGCTCTGATTCAATATTAGTGCTATCTGGAAAAGCATTCTCTTCTCCACCGGAGATATTTATGACACCGCAGCCATGGAATCGCTCCTATTTCTTGGACAGAACGTATCCAAGCTCAGTCGTCTCCATCCTCCCGTTGGGCATTTTTCGCTGAGTCCCAGGAACGTCCCAAATTTTGTTGTAGAACTGGACTTGTCGAGCAGTTTGTTTGAAGGGTAGGCCTTGGTATCTTAATAGCATTTTCAATCCCTCTGCGTAATATCTGGGCAGACGGATTGGCTGAAGCCTGTCAAGCGCAAGTTCGGCACCATGCCAGACTTCTTTCTCCACTTTGGTCTTCGTAGATTGGTAGAAGAGGATCGCATTTTCACCTCTTCTCCTAGGAGGGGCGTAGAAGGTCTGCAGCTCTTGTACGTTGTATGTATCAATTTCATTCAGTTCTTTATAATGTCGTGGCGGAACTATGGTGATTTGCAAACTCTGATCGGCTCCAGCAATGGTTTGTGCTGATGGGCGAGTGGAGAACACGGCGTTGACTTCATCCTCAGAGTCAATGCCAAAGAAAAAAACAGGATTAAATGGCCCTGGCTTGTTACACTGGGGTTGTCCTGAGTAGACTATTTCCACATCTTCATCGGTGTCACTCCCAAAGACCGGGATGGTGGCGATGGCTTTTTGTTTATTTTTCGGCTTATGACATCTTTCCGTGTCTTCGAAGTCTGGTAGAAAGTACTTTGCGTCTTCATATTTTCGGACTTCATTCATGGAGAATGGATTTAGCTCCCCCGTGACGGTGTACTCGAGGCCATCTTTGAAAAAATTCATACACTGATGTTGTGTAGAAGGATGACGTTGTACTCGTCCAACCAAGGCCTGCCGAGCAAAGCGTTGTAGCAAGTCTTGGCCTCGATGACATGAAATTTGATGTTAGTGATGAGTAGCACAAAGCGTAACGTCAATATTACAGACCCGAGCATCCATGATGACTATGAGTCGAACCCGGAGATGGTAATTTTATCCCGAGTCAGATGCTGAACGTTCATGCAAATATCTTTCAGTACCTTCATGTTGAGAAGGTTGACAGAGGACCCGTTGTTGACCAGGATCTTTCCTATCTTGATGTCATGGCAGTACCCGGTGACATATAGAGGACGGTTTTGCTCGCACGTTCCGAGGAGGAGATCTTCATCGCCGAATGTGATGTCAGCTGTATGAACCTCTGCCAGCTCGTCCTTCATCTTTTCTTCTGCAAGGAAAGATTGGAACTGATCAGGCTCTTGCAATGCCTTGATCAGAAAATCTTGTGCCTCTTTGGACAGGAGGATAGCATCCAGTATTCTCAGTTGTGAGGATATCTTCTTCAGATGTGCCAGGACATTGTAATCCCCCTTGTTTTTCTTAGGCGGGTCCTTAGCTGCGAGCTCTTTGACGAATCTATCATCGAGGGAAATTTCCTCAGGGACTTTTTCCTTCCCCTTGTCTCTTTTGCTCGAAACTTTGTTTATAGGCCCGAGATTCTTTTCAGGCAACGTACGGTTACACAGCTGAATGTTCTCATGGTTGTTCTCATCTTTTTCTTTTCTAAGGGTGGATTCTTTAAAGAGAGGGCCAAGGGTTATTTCTTCCACAGAATCGCTCCCGAATGTAAGAACTTGGATTTTCCTTTTGTCGAACTGGTATCAATCATATGACATTTGCCAGCCGTTCCTTCACGCTTGTCTGTCGCGCTTCTTCATTGTCGATGGGTTTTGCGCTTCATCCGCTTGAAGTGTTGCCGGTGAGCAACGTATCCTTGCCACCACTTTTTGAAGGTGTAGGGTTACGGCAGTGCCACGGCCATCAATCCATGACCAAACGAGGAACAAAAACTTTTAAAACCCGGCGCTAACGGAACCCTAATCGACGGATCGTACCATTAACCCTATACTAGTCCAATTAAAAGAGTTTAGAGAGGTTATACCGATTGATCCGTGTCCTTCGGTCTTCAACCTCTATCCCAAGCTCCTCACGGCTTCCTCGATCAAGTTCGATCTCCGGTCTCCCTCGTCGAAGACAATCCACGTCGAGGATTAGTAATACGGGCTCCCGCCTCAAAACCGAAGCAACTCGGGTATCTAGTTTGCTAACCTAGAAAGACAAGATGAAGTAGAGATTGTGTGTGAATACTTTGTCTCAAAACACCCAAGGATTCTCAACTCATGAGAGGGTATGGATGGAGGTTGAAGAAGAAGCCATAGGAGGAAAGTGTGAACTCAAGTTTTGCAAAAAGGAAAAAGCAAGTGAAGAAATTATTCTGCTTATTTTCTTTTGTTGTTTTGCTAAGGGTTTTGTGTTTGATATTGCTGTGAGCACTTGAGGAAAAATCCTCACAAAAAAAGAACTGTCATCTCCTCACCAAAATATCCCACACAAATATCTTAGTTAAAAACAAAAGCAATCCATGTCACCATGAATCACTCCACACAAAATGAGTCACACTTTCCAAATCCAATAAACATTTAAACTAAATGTTTAATACAATAAAAATGGGCATCTTCTAAAGTGAACTCGTAACGAATTACAAGAATACCCATCATCCGTATATACATACCTGCATCCGTATTCCGACTGAATACAAATACAACGAGATGAAAGTAATCCAACAATATAATACTAGGATCCGGCTTAAACCAAAGCCCACTAGTATTATCCGTCCGATCATGATCCTTGCATAAGTGCACGAATATGATCGAACCCTGCCATAAAACCATACGGCATCTACAACGTTTCGCCCGAACCAGGGAAACCCTCTGTGTGGGACTCTGAAGACTCGTCAATACTCTGGCAGTAGGTTTAACCACAAGCACGTCAGTGGCACCAGCTGAACATAACAGCTACCCAGGTATTGAAAGAAAGGGAAGCCGACGAGCAAACTCATCCTGAAACCCCTACTGAGTCTGACAGTGACAATATCCATACAGTTCGGTCCATTTGTCTATGAGTATCGCATATCGATTCTAGGGGGTGGATAAAGTCAGACCCCTAATAACTTGACATTTAGAGTCGGCATGAAACCTATCAACAACTGAGAAACTACCGATCCTAGATCGGTAATTCTCGTCTACCCCGGTCGAGGATTTTGGTGATGGCCACCCGTGCACACCGCGACATCAACCCACAATACCGAGAGAGACGAATCCCCTTACAATCCGCTCACTGCCTCCATGTGGTTCGGGACTGTACCCAACTAAAACCTGTTTGCACGACTCCTTTGAGTCGTAGTAGGGTAATAATCAAAGCACAGTGGGAACTCACACAAGACAAATGACGATCTCAGGTCGATAGACTAACCTGTACACATGTCACCAGGGAACTGCTATCTAACAATAGGTATAATACCAACTAGCATGTTCCCGGCGTGTCCGTCCGGTGTACTCATAACCCAATGAGCACCTGTATACATCTTAGGTGAACCAACTAATACCAATGGCTTGTGAGACCGGCCACCGCCCCTCGTCGGGGTCTCGATCCGTATACAGTAGTCTACTCTTGGAGTATCGATGCCCAGTCTTGAAACTCCCATGACTAGGGACACTTTAAGGATATGCTTATAGACCACCCAACTCTCACGTATATGATCGCCATTATATTGCTGGTAGTCAAGCAAGAATCCTATGGGCTCTATCAACATGTAACAGTGATCTGTAATGTCACCTGAAGCATGTACACGATGATAAAGACAAACCAGATAGCATACTATCATCTTGAGTAAGAATGTTCTATCGGTATTAGTTCTCCCTCAATCATTGCAATCACGTGCCTGCGATCCAATAATTGACTTGAGGGCACTATAGCCAATAATCTCCCACTTGCACTTAAGGCCAATTATTGCGGTGTCGCATACTCACAGCCCGTATGATACCGAACACCCAACTTCTCTACTAATCAGTTTCACAAAGCTCGTTTGTAAAACTATTGCGTTCTAGAAATAGTCTCAGTGAGTGGATCCGCTCCAATGTTTCTTTCTATGTCTTTCTTTATCTCAAGTTCGCGGAGAAAGCCATCTCCCCAAATGAGCAATATCTGTCTTAGAATATGTCTGTATATCTGATGGGACCCAGTTCACAAATGAACTCCAAATCCAGTAAACCTTTTAGACTGTATCATACACTGAACTTAATCAGTATCCTGCGCCATGCCTCCCTCGGTATCCGCTTGGGCCACCTGTCCAAACTACTGCCCCTCAAAAGAGGGAAAACTATAACTCAGATAGTCACACTGTCATCCAGGTCACCTTGGAAGCCTGGAATGATATCCGTCTCCCGAAGGAGGCTGCCGTTTCCATATTCCTAGAACATCTACTTATGTTCATAAACTGCTTCCGAACGTTTCTCCAGAATTGGATTAATATATCAACTTATTGCATCTAGTGCAAAAACAATATCTGGTGTAGTACTTGACATCTCATGATTGACTCAATTGCCTAAGCAAGTGATATGCCAATCATGCACATCCTTCTCCCCTTTAGTCTGGAAGACACCTTCAGAGAGGGTGACTCCATCACCTGCAGGTATACCGCCATGCCAGGATTCGTCTATTCTAAAACACCTTTAGAATACTATCTAAGTACCCAGATTAGGAAACTATCCAAATCTAGATCTAAAATCATAGATCTAGTAACCAGAATTCCAGATATAATATATATATCCTATGTGGAGAAACCACTGTATGACAACCACAGTATATATAGGAATTTCTCTTCCTGCAAAGTGTATGTTGATTGATCTGTTTTAAAGTTGTGTTTGTAGAATAACCGCAATCAATAACGGTGTCGCGCGTAGCTAGACCGAGATGAGTACGGGTCGTCCTCAGGGAAACGTGGAACCTTTTATCCTTACTTTAGGCGTGTTGATTAGGAAGGGAGAATAAAGAATGGTGAAGAATGGTTGTAGGTTCTAGATCTACGTTAAACACAGATGCAAAATATAGATCTAGATTAGCTACGGATGTAGGTTTATATAAAAAGGGGGCTTGTAGGGTTCATTAAGATTTAGTAGTCATGGATGATTAATTAAAGATTACTCTTTTTATCCTTTAATAGATTTAAAACTAGATCGACAGTGATGCATGTAGATTAGGGTTTCTGGAGGGAAAAGAGTTCCCACTCTTAACCCCTATCTTGACATGGATCTCCGTTCATGTCTAGCTTTTACCAAAACAATTGTTAATCTAATCTCTAATTGTGGTCGTGATTATCAATGAATTGATAGCGCGCCCAATTAGGATGTTAACTATTCTTTTGATAAAGTTTATAAACTTTATAGGATGTAAAAAGAGTTTAAGGATCTTCATCATCCATTAATCTACCATAATCCTATGAACCCTAACAAGCAAAGAATTACTCGTACATGTTGAGAGAAGAAAAGATAGAAAGGGAAATCATACTACAAAGAAATAGAATAAGAAAAACTACCTTTATTAATCAACAGAATCAATTACACTTTGTTCCCTTAGAAAATGATTACAAAATGCTAGTTTGCTTCTCGATCTCTTCTAAGAAGGTAGATGAACTGTTGATGATCAACCACGATTCTTGAGCCGTCGTGGACTTCATGATCTCGTCGGTGTGATAATTTTCCAAGAGGCTCTCGGTCCTTATTTATAGTCACAAAGCCAGAACTCTAGTTTCCTAATATGGAAACTAGTTGTTAGGATCCCAACCACCAAAATCCTGAGCCCTAAATCCTTAGAAGTGCGGCGGAACCGCGGTCATTGGATAGGTTTGGCCGGGATCCGCCGTCTTTTGGTGAGATCATGGCCACTAATTTTTGTAGCTTCATATCTGTAACACTTGGTGATCTTTTGAGTATCTTGACTTTGAAAATCTTCTCTACGTTTCTGCCAGAATTAGTTTCTTCAATTTACTTGAATATCTTCGGCAGATTTGATCTTGCCAACTCGAATTTCCTTGACTTCAGTCATGATATAATTCCTGCACAATTATCTCAATAAATAATATTAGTAGAATTTGTTTTTATTGAGATATTATCTTTAACCATTTGTCATGATATTTTAGTTTTAAGAGAATTGGTCAAAGGTATTTAATAAGGTAAGCATATTAAATGGGCCAAATGTTACATGGATAATATATGCTTACTTTTTCCTTCATAATGTTAATTATAATATATAAACACATGAAAATAGTATTTTTACAGATAAACCCTCATATGTGTCATATATTATAATAAACACCTTTTTTATATAGAAATAGTAGGAAAAATGTCATATTAAAAGTGTAGTTTATCAACTGAACAAATACCCCAAACTTAACTTTGATCGTCCCGAGCAAACTAGTTATTCAAGAGAAGGAGAAAAAGAAGAAGAACTAAGTAGCACACTTTCTTAGGCAACACGGTTGCACTGAGCACGTGCACCAAGCCGTTAAACTCTAGGTGTCCCTAGTAGGAGGAGTATTGTCTCCTGAGGGTTTTCAGCGGATTACACCCACAAAATTCTATAATAAAAGAAAGATGGTGAAAGTTACATATAATGATAAGAACTATAAAAGAAAGAACTTGAAAATAAGAGTTTCCAACTATACCAGCTTTTCAATTACTATGAGCCATATCTTAATGGTCATGAAAAAATGTTAGAAATCACATCATCCCTCAATAAAACATAGCCTTTAGTCTTCCTCCCTATCTTTCATCCAAACATTGATCATATACCCCTACGTGTGTGTAAAAGGCATCCCTACACTTAGATAATTCAATTCAAGCTATCATACTCTTGTCCATCTTCCAAAGTACTTTTTAGTCGGTGAATATTTTCTTTTTTTTATGAAATTGCTCACACATCCTTCATGCGACCGTTAATACTTCTTGAGGTACTAACCGACCGATTACAAAATGTGCTTGCGTATTAAGGTGTAATTCTTCGTCTTGCACACCTAAGGCTTAGCAGTGGCTCCCAAACCAGTTGGTCTAAGGCACTAGGTGATAAAGCACTCTCGCTATATTTTTTTTATGCTGCCTTGGTAATTACAAAACCAGTGTTCATTTTTTTTTCTTCACCACATATATTTTATTTTATTTTCCTTCATACTAAGGTTGACAAAAGCATTTCAAGGTATCCTCTACTATTCCAAGTTTCAAGATGTGTGTAAGTGTGTATAGTAGGGTATCAACATTCAGATGTTTGGCTTCTAGAATAGGGACTATTTTTCAGACTTATTTTTATCCTCGGATTAGCAATTTCCTTCATCTTACTAACCCTTAGGACAACAGCTCATAACTACTTATTACTAGTTTCGTTTAAGAAAATATCTAACTTTCTTGTTTTTCTTAAACTATTCCTATCTTTCATATATAATTTTTCACTTTCTACTCTTTTATTATAAAAATATTTTTTTTATGCCCAGTGCCAAAGATAATTCAGTGAATACAAACCTCCCCCAAACCTGTTTTCAGCAGTGTCCTCACTGATGATGTCCTTTGATAGCATAGATCTGTAGACTTGGGGAAAGACAATAATAAGGGAGAAATAATAGTTAAATGAAGACTACCCCAAACTTGTTCTTTGGCACGCACAGATATTCAGTTAAGTCCTTTTTTTTCACTCACCTCCATTCTTAAGATGATACAATGTTACCGAAACATGGAGATGAGGCGGAGGAATTTAGTTATGATAAAGTGGCTCCTGTAAAAACAAGAGCTCCTCCGCTGGGTCAGCAGAGAAATATGGTTTTAATCTATGCCCGTTTACTTTAAAAATTGAACCGTTTTTTATATTTTCAACTTCTACTGCCCCGTGCGGGTGTACATACCGCACCACAAAAGGTCATTTCCAACGAGATTTAAGCTTACCCGGATGAAGATGGAGTCGTGAGTCGTAAAGAAGGACTTGTTGTCCCGGTGTGAAAGTTTTTCGAAAAAGGTTTTTATCGTGGAACACTTTAGTCCGGTTCTTTACTATCACTGCATTATCATAAGCTTCATCGTGGAGTTCGCTTAGCTCATTCAATTGCAGCTTACGATAGCTGCAAGCTTGATCAAAATCGAAGTTTAGCTCTTTAATAGCCCACATTTCCTTATGTTCGATCTCGGCAGGAAGGTGGCATGCCTTCCCAAACACAAGACGGTATGGAGACATACCAAGATCGGTCTTATAAGCGGTGCGAAATGCCCAAAGAGCATCCGTCAATTTGGTTGACAATCTTTACGGTTTTTAGAAACCGTCTTCTCCAAAATTTGTTTGATTTGCCTATACGAGATCTCAGCTTGCCCACTTGTTTGGGGGTTATAGGGCGTAGAAAGTTTGTGGTTGATTGCATATTTCCGCATCAAAGCCTTAAAAGACTGATTACATAAATGCATCCCGTTGTCGCTAATTATAGCGCGAGGGTTTCCGAATCAAGAAAAGATATTTTCTTTAAGAAACTTAATGACAACTTTGTTGTCATTAGTACGACACGGTATTGCTTCCACTCATTTCGAGATGTAATCAACCGCCAAAAGGATATATAAATTCCCAAAAGAGTTAGGAAAAGGGCTTATAAAATCAATACCCCAAATATCGAATATTTCCACAACCAAGATAGGTTGGATCGGCATCTCATTTCTTCATGAAATCCGACCCAAGTGCTGACACTGCGGCAAGTTTTGCAATGATCATAAGCATCTTTAAATAGTATTGGCCAATAAAAGCCACATTGCAAAACTTTTTCCGCCGTTTTTCGAGGTCCAAAGTGACCGCCGCATGCCCGATCATGACAAAATGATAACACACTCTTGAATTCATCGTTAGGGACACACCTGCGAATGATTTGATCGAAACAATACTTAAACAAATAAGGATCATCCCAGTAAAAGTATTTTACTTGGGATAAAAATCGAAATTTGTCTTGTTTCGACCAATTTCTAGGAATAAGTCCCGTCGCTAGATAATTCACAAAATCCACGAACCAAGGTTCGTAGGATACGGTCAAGAGTTGTTCCTCAGGAAATGAGTCATTTATAGGCACGGTCAACGTTGGTGAAGAAGAGATGCGTGAAAGATGGTCAGCTATTACGTTTTCACATCCACTCTTGTCTCGGATGACAAGATCAAATTCTTGTAACAACATAATCCAACGTATTAGCCTGGTCTTAGCATCCTTCTTCGATAAAAGGTGTTGTAGGGCGGAGTGATCAGTGTAAACCATAATTGGCGAGCCAATCAAGTATGGCCTGAATTTTTCTAATGCAAATACAACTGCCAAGAGCTCTTTCTCGGTAGTTGTGTAATTAATTTGTGCATCTTTCAAGGTCCTACTTGCATAGTAAATTACATGTGGTATCTTATCAATGTGCTGTCCTAAGACCGCACCAATAGCAAAATCTGATGCATCACACATAAGCTCGAACGGGTGGTTCCAATCCGGAGATGATAGAACGGGGGCTGTCGTGAGAATTCTTTTAAGCGACTCAAAAGCAGCCTCACAATCCGAATCGAAGTGAAATGTTGTGTCCTTGGCCAAGAGAAGAGTTAAAGGTCTAGAAATTTTGCTAAAGTCCTTAATGGATCTCCTATAAAATCCTGCATGACCAAGGAAGGATCGTATATCTTTGACGCATTTGGGACAAGGGAGGCTATGGATGACATCTATTTTAGCTCTGTCTACCTCAATGCCTTTTTGTGAAATTATATGTCCAAGGACAATACCTTCTTGGACCATAAAATGGCATTTTTCCCAATTCAAAGTTAAGTTCTTATTCTTACAGCGGGTAAGAACCGCGTCAAGATTACGAAGACGGTCCTCAAAGGAGTCCCCAAATATGGAGAAATCGTCCATAAATATTTTCAGAAAATTCTCAACCATGTCTGAGAATATCCCCATCATACACCGCTGAAATGTAGCGGGAGCGTTGCATAAGCCAAAGGGCATGCGTCTATAAGCAAACGTACCGAAAGGACAAGTAAATATGGTTTTATCTTGATTCTTTTCGGCGATGGGGACCTGGTTATAGCCAGAGTATCCGTCCAAGAAACAATAGTATTCGTGTCCAGCTAATCGTTCTAACATCTGGTCAATGAAAGGTAGAGGGAAGTGATCTTTCCTCGTTGCGGCATTGAGTTTTCTGTAATCAATACATATGTGCCACCTCGTTTGGGTGTGTGTTTGGATTAACTCATTAGCCTCTTTGGTTATGACCGTGATGCCAGACTTTTTAGGGACCACGTGAATAGGACTTACCCATTGGCTATTACATATAGGGTAAATTATACCACTATCAAGGCACTTGACGATTTCTTTCTTTACCGCCTCCTTCATAACGGGATTTAACCGTCTTTGTGGGTCTCAGGTTAGTTTGGCTTCATCCATCAGATGTATATAATGTTCAACAATTAAGGGACTAATCCCTTTGATGTCAGCCATTATCCAACCAAATGCTTGCCCATTTGATCTCAACACTGCCAAAAGTGCGTTCTCTTGCTCTAAAGCTAGAGAAGAGGGTATGATCACGGGAAAAGACTCATTCTCACCTAAATATGCATATTTAAGATGAGAAGGTAGCGGTTTGAGATCAAGTATTGGCGGAGAGACAATAGAAGGTGGGGTAAGGGAATGATGCTCGGACTCCCTAAGAGGTTCATAACTTGCATAGGATATTGACTCGGAAAGTGCTACTGACTTTTACGACGAGTCAACGGATTCAAACTCGGAGATGGACTCATCGAAGATATCCTCACTATAAGAATTTTCCAAATCAAACAATGTCGTACTAGTGTTGTCGAGATCATCAAAGCAAAGTTCCTCATCTATACAGCTTTCGGGAGCTATCTCGTCGATGGAACAGACATCAAGCAAATGAGCAGAAGATTCAGATGGTTGACTTCCTAGCTTGTAAATATTAAGCTCAATTGCCATCTTCCCGAAGGATAAGTTCATAGAACCGTTACGACAATTAATTACAGCGTTGGAAGTTGCTAGGAAAGGTCGACCGAGTATCACCGGGATTTGGTTGCGTGGGTTTGCCACAGGCTGTGTATCTAAAACAATAAAGTCCACAGGTAATATGAATTCCCCGACTTTAATTAACACATCCTCTAGTTCACTCCGAGGTTTGGTGATTGATCGGTCTGCCATCTGGAGAGTACAATGGGCGGGTTTCAACTCTCCAATCCCTAACTGCTCGTATACTGAATAAGGAAGCAAGTTAACGCTAGCGCCAAGGTCGAGTAAAGCATGATTAATATTTTTACCCCCAATAGAAATAGAGATGGTAGGAAAGCCGGGGTCCTTACGTTTCTTTGGATTTGCTGAGTAAAAGCTGTGCTCACATTACTCGTCATGAAAACTTTTTTAGGCACTTGAGTTTTTCTCTTCCTAGTGCACAAGTCTTTAAGGATTCTTGAATAAGATGGGACTTGTTGAATATCATCTAGGAGAGGAATATTTACGTTAACTTACTTAAACATTTCCACAATCTTCTCCATTTGTGGGTTAGGTCTGTTGGCCCTTAATCTGTTTGGAAACGGGGCTTTATCAATAAGTTTTGGGTCCAACATTTATGGAGAAGATTGTGGGGAAGGATTCGATCCCAGAATTGACTAGACGAATTAGGGGAAGAAGTAGAAGTCGGGGTATCATTGGTATCACTAACATAATCAACTTGCTCAAACATTCGGTTATCTAGCACTCTCCCCGATCTCAACGTAGTAACGGCATTCATATTATGATTTTGTGAGTGGCCAGGATTCGGTAGGGGTTGAGATGGGAGTTTCCCTTTTT
Source organism: Agapanthus africanus (assembly GCA_030015575.1). Taxonomy (NCBI): domain Eukaryota; kingdom Viridiplantae; phylum Streptophyta; class Magnoliopsida; order Asparagales; family Amaryllidaceae; genus Agapanthus; species Agapanthus africanus. Next base: position 4,964,519 of record CM057339.1, read on the forward strand.
CTCTCGCACTCATAGCGGTGTTCAACGGTGCAATTTGGTTTTCTATTGATTTAATACTCTCACCGTGGGAGGCGGAGTCTTTCTTTATGGTATCAATAGAAGAACACATATCAGCCGACATTTGAATGGAATGTTTCATAAACAAATCCAAAGTTTGTGCGAGTGAAGAGTTATCAGTACCGGCCAATTGCGGTGCAGAAGTGTTGGCCATATTTTGAAAATTTTGTGATTGAAAGGGGTGCCGACTTTGTGGTTGTGGTTTCTGTTGCTGTGGAGGAGGTCTTTGATAATTGCTTTGGAACTGGTTTTGATTTTGGGGTTGGTTTTGGTTCCAAGCAAAGTTAGGATGATTCCTCCATCCCTGATTGTACGTAGAAGAATAAGGATCGTTTCTAGGTCGCTGCTGAAAAGCAACATTAGTTTGCTCGTGACCTTGAAACGGTGCATTCATAAGACATTCTTCCGTCAAGTGTGATGGATCGGAACAGCAACCACACACGGTCTTGGGAAGTGTTACCTGATTTAGGGAGACTGATGAGAATTTGTTCTCAATAGCGTCGAGTTTCTTTTGTATCGCTGCCATTTCGGCTTTTACTGCGATGGAAACATTGAGCTGATGAATACCTCCCCTAGATGAAGGTGTTCTAACGCTTTCCCACTGCAAAGTGTTTTCAGCGAGATCTTCCAGATATTTCCAGGCTTCACCATCGTCTTTGGACATGAAATTGCATTGACACATTGTTTCAAGCATCTGCTTTGTCGCTGGATTAATGACCTCATATATAATTTGGCATAAATCCCATCTATGTATTCCATGATAAGGACATTGGACAAGCAGATCTTTGAAACGTTCAAAACACTTCCAAAATGGTTCGTTGGGAAGCTGGGTAAACTGGTTGATCTCGCTCCTAACACGGGTGGTCTTATGATTTGGGTAAAACTTCTTAAGAAATGCTATTACGAATTCACCCAATTAGTGATAGAGTGTGCGGCAGTATTATAAAGCCATTTTTCTGCCAAGTCGCACAAAGTGAATGGGAGAAGACGCAAGCGCATAGCATCCACGGACAATTGTGAAGTACCCATCATTGCGCACACGTTTTCGAATTTAGTGATGAAAACGTATGCGTCTTCAGATAGGATAGGATAACATCTCTCTTGGAGAGAGATGCGCGGTGGATTCTGCTCACCTATGGGCGGTGGCAGTGTGGTGTTATAATTTGATGGAGTACCGTTCATCTCGGTCGATGTGGTGGGTGGTGGGGAAAAAGAAGATGAAGAAGCACCGACTTCGGAGTCGATAGCAGGAACGCGGACAAGACGAGCATTAGAATTCCGTGTCCAGACAAGCATGCACTAAGCGGTTTAGCGCAAGTGGCAGCGTGTGTGTTATTTAAAAATTGGTTTGTTTTTGAAAAAGTGTGTCGGAATTAGAAAAATTACACAAAAATGCACAAACAACCCTGAAACTAAGGTTACCTAGGTCAACTCTCTTGACCGCTCCTAGACTTCCAAAGAACAAGCCGTAGGATCAATCCTCTACTACCTCTTTACTACTCTTGTGGCCAGGTAAATGCCAGGTAAGTGGGAGGTATCCGCTATACGAATCACCGAAAATAGCGAGCCTTAATTAAATAACCACTTGCCTTAGACACACTTGCCTAAGTACCACAAAAACTAATGCAGATAAGTGATAGATTACCCACGACCTTCCTCTGTCCTTATTGAGCGTGACAGTCCTTAGAGTCTTGTCTAGATATTTTTTAAATTAATGTAGGGTTGATGCGGATGCTCTTTTGTGATTTGTGGGGCTTAGGAAGGGTGATAAAATCCCTACCTAATCTGAAATTGGGTTTTGCCCCTTAAGAATCCGTATTAAAATATGAATAATCAAACCAATTACAAAACTTTGCAAAAAGATTTTTGAGCGGCGATATTTTGCAAAGAATCCTGCAGGAAAGATATTTTATTGGATTTCAGAGGAGAGAGAAAGAGTTGAGAAATTTACCAGAGAAGTTTGGAACTTAATTCCCCAATCCCGCCGCGCTTCCGCCGCTAAGTTGCTCTTTTCGCCGTGCTTCCGCCGAAAGAAAGAAGGATCAGTTGATGAATTTTTCTACGTGGCCTCCTGTGCTCCTCTGGATCTTGATGAATGTCTCTGGCTTTCTGTTTCCTCAATTCTATGACTCCAGATCCCCTTGCAAAATTCACACAATAATCGTTAAATATACAATTTGCAGTTTCGTTTTGTTTATGATATTGATCAAATAAGAATTCAACACGAATAGTAAGAAAAATAAATTACGCACGTATCCCCGGCAACGGCGCCATTTGATTGATCTGTTTTAAAGTTGTGTTTGTAGAATAACCGCAATCAATAACGGTGTCGCGCGTAGCTAGACCGAGATGAGTACGGGTCGTCCTCAGGGTGGAACCTTTTATCCTTACTTTATGCGTGTTGATTAGGAAAGGAGAATAAAGAATGGTGAAGAATGTTTGTAGGTTCTAGATCTACGTTAAATACGGATGCAAAATATAGATCTAGATTAGCTACGGATGTAGGTTTATATAAAAAGGGGCTTGTAGGGTTCATTAAGATTTAGTAGTCATGGATGATTAATTAAAGATTACTCTTTTTATCCTTTAATAGATTTAAAACTAGATCGACAGTGATGCATGTAGATTAGGGTTTCTGGAAGGAAAAGGGTTCCTACTCTTAACCCCTATCTTGACATGGATCTCCGTTCATGTCTAGCCTTTACCAAAACAATTGTTAATCTAATCTCTAATTGTGGTCGTGATTATCAATGAATTAATAGCGTGCCCAATTAGGATGTTAACTATTCTTTTGATAAAGTTTATAAACTTTATAGAATGTAAAAAGAGTTTAAGGATCCTCATCATCCATTAATCTACCCTAATCCTATGAACCCTAACAAGCAAAGAATTACTCGTACATGTTGAGAGAAGAAAAGATAGAGAGGGAAATCATACTACAAAGAAATAGAATAAGAAAAACTACCTTTATTAATCAACAGAATCAATTACACTTTGTTCCCTTAGAAAATGATTACAAAATGCTAGTTTGCTTCTCGATCTCTTCTAAGGAGGTAGATGAACCGTTGATGATCAACCACGATTCTTGAGCCATCGTGGACTTCGTGATCTCGTCGGTGTGATAATTTTCCAAGATCCTCTTGGTCCTTATTTATAGTCACAAAGTCAGAACCCTAGTTTCCTAATATGGAAACTAGTTGTTAGGATCCCAACCACCAAAATCCTGAGGCCTAAATCCTTAGAAGTGCGGCGGAACCGCGGCCATTGGATAGGTTTGGCCGCGGATCCGCCGTCTTTTGGTGAGATCATGGCCACTAATTTTTGTAGCTTTATATCTGTAACACTTGGTGATCTTTTGAGTATCTTGATTTTTAAAATCTTCTCTACGTTTCTGCCAGAATTAGTTTCTTCAATTTACTTGAATATCTTCGGCAGATTTGATCGTGCCAACTCGGATTTTCTTGATTTCATTCATGATATAATTCCTGCACAATTATCTCAATAAATGATGTTAGTAGAATTTTTTTTAATTGAGATATTATCTTTAACCATTTGTCATGATATTTTAGTTTTAAGAGAATTGGTCAAAGGTATTTAATAAGGTAAGCATATTAAATGGGTCAAATGTTACATGGATAATATATGCTTACTTTTTCTTTCATAATGTTAATTATAATATATAAACACATAAAAATAGTATTTTTACAGATAAACCCTCATATGTGTCATATATTATAATAAACACCTTTTTTATATAAAAATGGTAGGAAAAATGTCATATTAAAAGTGCAGTTTTATCAACTGAACATATGTCATCCAAATACCAGGACATCACACCCTACTATCTTCTTAATAGATCCATCTCCTATTCTGATGAATTCAAAGCCTATGACTGTCACACCAAAAATAGATGATCTATCTCCGCTATGCTAGATTTAGTCTAAAAATAGACACAAGCTACTTGTCTACTATGCTTCCGCTGCTCCCACTGACTACAACAACCCTCTAGCAGAGTCATATTCACGTGCACTTCTAAAGCTACTTTAGAACGACGCTATACTCATCCTCATACTGGGTCTCATAGTCTAGAACAGCAGTAATGGCAAGTCTGGGTAAACAAGAACCTCCCTGTCACCGTCTTTGAGGATACCGAAATACCTTTCAGGCGCCTGAGGTTACCCACCATATCTGCGGAATGGCTAATGGAATTTCAAATCCGATTGAATCTTTAGATTCTATTTAAATTTTCAGTAATCATCTGTGGTTCTGGAATCACTTCTAGTTCTACCATACTCGCACTACTGTTTTCTGAAAAATTCCATTTTACTAAAACTGTGGCGAGTCAAAAACAATATCACTATTGATCTTCCAGATGGTAGAAAGTTAACCCTCGTCAAAGCCCGGGATAACCCATAAACTGCTATTACAGAAACGTGCCTTAAGTTATCCAGAGTCTGGTTTTAAGCATAAGCCGAACAACTCCATATACCTTAACATCGTTAAGATATGAACCATTCTATATACAATATAGAAACAGAGGCACTGATTTAATTGGAACCAGATTCAAATCATGCAGCTTTCTCCAGTGCATGTCAACTAAATGGAGAGAGGCCGATCAGCATTATTCAACTAGGAGTGTATCCAGATATGAGTAACCTGAAAGAGAAGCAAGTTCTCAAAACCATTACCATCAACTGAATACCAAACACAAGTATCTACATCTTCGATCACCTTGAAGAATCCTGATACTTGCAACACCTGGTTCTCTACTTTATTCTTGTACCTATAACTTCTCAAAACTTGGACCTTGTATTTCTACGAAATACTTGTCTAAAACTGGAGAAGTCACAAGTAAACAGAATATAATACGAGTACTAACCCCTCTGTCCTAATGGACACTGGACAACATACAATACTTTGTATGAGTCCTCTGAGTTGAATAACTCAAACCATGTGTGTCGTAGGTTGAAAACTGTACTATGGTTAAGAAGAATTACACCGCTGTTTAATGCTCCTTACCTAACCATCAACTGATATAAGTAAATGTCATGGACATAATTTCAAAAAGTTATATCTCACTTTATAAAATAAACGTACAGAAATATTAGTTTGAAATTGGTGTATAACAACGGATATTCAAAACCAAATATTTGTTGTCAGGCAAAACCCCAGATGATTTCCTCAAATATCACCAATTACAACGAATTCCGATATAATAAGGATATAATCACCTATCTCCCAATAAGTTACTCCAACTCATCATCTGTAAAACCATACAGATGTGAGAATCAAACCTGGTAAATATATACCCTGGAGTAAGGATCTAATTGGGAAATCAGTTTTCAATTAATAACGCACAGTGAAACTGAAACATGAAAATGCTTCGAAGGGGCAGCCGGGTATTCCTAGTAATGCCTCTTCCATTATCCATATTCCTGACTGTAACCGTATATTTCTTTGCCATCTTTCCAAATCCTTTTATTTGTCTTTACTCATTACCTTCTGTACACTACCCTTAGGCTAAATGGTTTTCTTCCTTCCCTACCGTTCTGCACCGGCCTATGGTTTGGAAGTAGACTATTCAATAAGCGTAATATGTGTACTCTCCTAATCCTAGAAGTACTCGCAACTTGAGAGAAGATAAAGATAAAAGACAACTGAATAAATCTTATTCTATTTCTCCTGAACCAGAATCCATCCTCGAACTGGAACAAGTTCCTTCGAGTTCGTATATAACTATACGATGGATCATCCAATAAATTCGGATCTTCGTAGTGATACGGGGTGTTCTGGAGAAATTCAAAGGTGAAGTAGGAGTGGCGATGATATACACGGTTTGGTCGTGAATGATAGCAGTCGCAATTTACTTTACTCTCTTTCTAATCCTTTTATTTGTCTTTACTTATTATCTTATGTACACCATACTTAGGCTAATTGGTTTTCTTCCTTCCCCACCTTTCGACACCTGCCTATGGTTTGGAAGAGGACTATCCAATAAGCGCAATAGGTGTACCCTCTCCTAATTCTAGGAGTCCTCACAATCTGAGAGAAGGTAAGAGGAAAAGATAACTGAATAGTCCTATTCAATTTCTTCAGAACCGAAAACCATTCTCGAATCTGAAACAAGTTTCTTCGAGTTCATTTGTAACTATACGACGGTCATATCCAATAAATGTGGATCTTCATAGTGATACGGAATGCTCCGGAGAAAAGCAAAGGGTAAAAGTAGGAGTAGCAATGATATATGCAACTCAGAAAATCCAAAAGTCAGTGTTTTAAGAAGGTTCGGTTAACTAGGTTCCTGAGTTCTAGTCTAGGGTCGGGCAATGGTCGCTGCCAAAGAGAGAGAAAAGAAACACTCAGCGTGCACTCTAACCTAGATCAGAATGGTCAATCACTTTATCTAATCAGGATGTCTCCCACTGTTTCCTCATATTCTCCTCCAAACCTGAAAGAAGAATCATTCGGGATCATCTAAAATCACCTGAGGAGTAAACCAACTCATCAGTGGGAATCGGGATCCAACTATCATCGCATGATAACCTGATGGAATTTACTCAAGTTATCACACTCCAGAAGGTATGCGCATGCCTGGCAAGTTTCCTGTATGTTTGAAACTCCAGATGTGATTTCTACCCCATGCTCTTATGACATTGACAAAGGCCAACATATCATAAGTCACATGTCAAGTTCTACCCGTCATTGTCTAGGTTAATTTGAACCCACCTGTACATACTCTTGATGAAAGCCAAAATAGTAATACGACTGTCCCAAACTAACGCATCTATCTATGTTATAGAAAAGTAACAAATAGCTACCATACACTATGTCTTGACGAAGGCCAACATACATAGTATGAATACTAAGTGCTACCCGTCTGAAATGACGGAGGGCTACGAATGGTTTTTGGCGAAAAACCTTTAACGTAATGAACTTGATATCGTTGAAGGAACCGAATAGCTTTCTATAAATATATAGTGACGAAAACCTTTGTTAAAGAGGTCACTCCCGGTGAAAGGATCTCGGCTCTTTCCTCGTGGAATGAGGTGCAGGATATTCCAACTGAATACCTTGATGCAAAGCAAAAAGTAATCGACATCGAGTGATATTTCGGAGTTGTTTCGGTTTCTATACTTTAACATTGTCTAAACCAACTAGTATGCAGTTAATGGGTTGGCTCTAATACCATGTAGGGTTACGGCAGTGCCCCGGCTATCAATCCGTGGCCAAACGCGGAACAAAAACTTTTAAAACCCGGCGCTAACGGAACCCTAATCGACGGATCGTACCATTAACCCTATACTAGTCCAATGAAAAGAGTTTAGAGAGGTTATACCGATCGATCCTTGTCCTTCGGTCTTCAACCTCTGTCCTAAGCTCCTCACTGCTTCCTCGATCAAGTTCGATCTCCGATCTCCCTCTTCGAAGACGATCCATGTCGAGAATTAGTAATACGAGCTCCCGCATCAAAACCGAAGCAACTCGGGTATCTAGTTTGCTAACCTAGATAGCCAAGATGAAGTAGAGATTGTGTGTGAATAATTTGTCTAAAAACATCCAAGGATTGTCAACTCATGAGAGGGTATGGGTGGAGGTTAAAGAAGAAGCCATAGGAGAAAATTGTGAGCTCGAGTTTTGCAAAAAGAAAAAAGAAAGTGAAGAAATTGTTCTGCTCATTTTCTTTTGTTGTTTCGCTAAGGGTTTTGTGTTTGATATTGTTGTGAGCACTTGAGGAAAAATCCTCACAAAAAAAGAACTGCCATCTCCTCACCAAAATATCCCACACAAATATCTTAGTTAAAAACAAAAGCAATCCATGTCACCATGAATCACTCCACACAAAATGAGTCACACTTTCCAAATCCAATAAAAATTTAAACTAAATGTTTAATACAATAAAAATGGGCATCTTCTAAAGTGAACTCGTAATGAATTACAAGAATACCCCTCATCTGTATATACATACATGCATCCGTATTCCGACTGAATACAAATACAACGAGACGAAAGTAATCCAACAATATAATACTAGGATCCAGCTTAAACCAAAACCACTAGTATTATTTGTCCGATCATGATCCGTACACAAGTGCACGAATATGATCGAACCCTGCCATAAAACCATACGGCCTCTACAACGTTTCGCCTGAACCAGAGAAACCCTCTGTGTGGGACTCTAAAGACACGTCAATACTCTGGCAGTGAATTTAACCACAAGCACGTCAGTGGCACTAGCTGTACATAACGGCTACCCAGGTATTGAGCGAAAGGGAAGCCGACGAGCAAACTCATTCTGAAACCCCTACTGAGCCTGACAGTGACAATATCCGTACAGTCTGATCCGTTTGTCTATGAGTATCGCATATCGAGTCTAGGGGGTGGATAAAGTTAGACCCCTAATAACTTGACATTTAGTGTCGGTATGAAACCTATCACCAACTGAGAAACTACCAATCCAAGATCGGTAATTCTCGTCTACCCCGGCCGAGAATTTCTGGTGATGGCCACCCGTGCACACCGCGACATCAACCCCTAATACCGGGAGAGACGAATCCCCTGACGATCCGCTCACTGCCTCCATGTGGCTCGGGACTGTACCCAACTAAAACCTGTTTGCACGACTCTTTTAAGTCGTGGTAGGGTAGTAATCAAAGCACAGTGGGAACTCACACGAGACAAATGAAGATCTCACGTCGATAGACTAACCTGTACCCATGTCACCACGGAACTGCTATCTGACAATAGGTATAATACCAACTAGCATGTTCCCGGCGAGTCCGTCCGGTGTACTCATAACCCAATGAGCACCCGTATACATCTTAGGTGAACCAACTAACACCAATGGCTTGTGAGAACGGCCACCGCCCCTCGTCGGGGTCTCGATCCGTATACACTAGTCTTCTCTTGGAGTATCGATGCCCAGTCTCGAAACTCCCACGACTAGGGACACTTTAAGGATGTGCTTATAGACCACCCAACTCTCACGTATATGATCGCCATCATACTGCTGGTAGTCAAGCAAGAATCATATGAGCTCTATCAACATGTAATAGTGATCTGTAATGTCACCTGAAGTATGTACACGATAATAAAGACAAACCAGATAGCATACTATCATCTTGAGTAAGATTGTTCTACCGGTATAGGTCCTCCCTCATTGCAATCACGTGCCTGCGATCCAATAATTGACTTGATGGCACTATAGCCAACAGAAGGCATTGCACTCTTCGGTGGGGTGTATGACCTTTCGATGATATAAGCAGTAGTTCGGATGTGAAATCTCTCCATTGAGGCATGTGGCCTTGGGAATATTTCCCTTGAGAGGGGGCAGCTTCATTCCCATTAACAAAGCTTTGGCAAGCCGCTTCTCTACTTTGATCCTGCTCTTGTTTGTAGCAGGTATGCTTTGGCTTAGTTGGAGTACTTTACGATTCATCCTTACCGCAGCTTCTTCATCTTAACGCCGACACTTGGCCTTTTCTTATATGGCTGTTTCACGTTCTTGGTCAGTTTTTCTCTTTTGAAGGGCTTCGTTTAGCAGCCTGTCAATTGGGTCTTCTTCCAGGGATTCTAGCGCCGATCCTTCCCCCAGTTCCTCTGCGTTGCTTTCCGACGCCGAGAGAGTTTCTTCTTCATTTAACAACGAATGAGAAACCATGTGGCAACTTGCTACATAATCTTCGGTTTCTCCCGACGAGCCATTTCCCTCATCATCGTCACTATCTCCGTTCTGAAGTACATGGTTGAGAAACTCTTCGAATGTGACTAGGGTCCGCGCCTTTTGGTTGTATTCCTCCAGCGCGTCGATATATTTTTGCAAGTCCGTGCACTTGTCGTCAGGCTGCACGGGCTTCTTGGTCTTCTTTTTTTCTTCGAAGACTTCAAAGACTTGGCCTGGAGGTCTTGCCCATCGTTACCAGTTTTCGGTGTTGGGTGCGGTTTAAGCATCCCCTCAATGATCTCGGGCTCCAGCGGGCTTTTCCATTTGATCGACGGACATGCTTGAAGATCCTTCAGCATTCTTTTAGTTTTAGCTGAAAGAACCATTTCCCAAGGATGCCCCCGGCGTATCCACTTTTTTAGGAGTGGGCCTTTATGGCGGGTCCACCCTTCAATTCTCAGACAACGCGAACTTCCCTTGACGGTACTGGTCATCGACCCAGTTCTTGAAGACGTAGCAATCCTCGATTGGGTGGCTCACTACTTTGTGATAGGCGCAATAGTTGGGATTATTGATGTCACCGGGCTGCAGTGGACATCTCGGATCCGGCAGTGTGATGAGTTTGTTGCGCACTACCAGTTCGAACAGTCTCCTCATTTTATCACGGAGAAACGAGTAAGCACGTCCTAGCTTCTTTTCGAGGGATTGGCGCGGGCGCGCGTTGCTTTGGAGAGCAGCCGGTTTCTGGTCGCTCGGCTGTTGTTGAGTGTTGGCAATAAATATCGCTTTCCCTTTACCCTTTGCATTCCGAGGGTCCATTTTTGAAGAGGGAGGCCCGTGGCCCATCTGGTCCATTTGGGCCAGCTTGTTGATCAAAACCTGGAAGGTGGTCGGCTTGAAGAACATCATAAACTGGGATACAATCGCCTGAGGATCGAAGATCCCTACGAACATGCCCACGGCGGGAGCTTCTTCTATGCATTGTTCGAATTTCGACCATAGGTTCCACCACCGTATTACGTATTGAACCCAGGTTTCTCCTGGCTTCACCCTGGCACTGATTAATGCCATGATCGGGGTGCGCTCGCTTGCGCTGGCGAACCGCTGGTGAATAGCAGCTCCATTTCTGTGAATGTTTTGACGGAGTCATTTGGGAGCTCCGAGTACCATTCAAACGCCGTCTCTGACAAGCTGCCAACAAACTGGCGAAGCAGCAATTTTTTGTCGCCACCAGTATTGCCGCATAAAGCTCTGAACTGAGCGACATGCTGATGTGGGTTGCCTGTCCCCTTATACACATGGAACCCGACGGGTACTTGATTTGATCGTACCAACCTGGGTACGGTCGCCCGGTCTTGACGACTTGGCCAGCCGCTTTGTTTGCCTGATGAGCTCGTATTTACTGAGCTATACAGTCATCAAGGGCAGCCTTGGAAATCGTCTCCTCCCTGGCCGTTGATAAAGCTGGAAGAGGGTTTGATGTTCCCCTCTGTCGTCCTCGATAATTATCGGCGGGTCTTCCGCTGGAGATTCTGGCTGGATCATCATTCCCACCATGTCTTGGAACAGGAGTGCCATCTGTTTTATATTAGCAGCTTGTTCCGCAGCCTCCTTATCCTTCCTTTCCAGCACCCTTCGCAGGAACTCAGTATCGGTCTCCTGCTCCTGGCACTGTTCTGATGCTGCTTCCGGACTTTTTTCTTGCCCGGTGAGTGCTGCCATTTTTGTCAGCATCTCCTGGAGCTTTTCATGTTGCTCCTGAGCCTTTGTTAACGACCGAGTTTGTAGCTGATGACCCATGGAAGCACGACTTTTCTCTTTCCCGGAATCCATGTAGACCATGTGTACGATCATTCCCCCAGACTTGGGGCGTTTGGATCCATCACCTTTGGGATTTGCCGCCGGTGGTGGGAGATTTTCCGGCCTTCTCTTTTTATGGGAGGTCGAAGTTGAAGGAGCCATTGCAGCAGGCGCCTGTGTGAAAGAAGTCCCTTGCTGTATGCTGGAGGGATGATTTTCCTCTTGTCGGACCTTCATTTTCTCTGGTTGACGAGAGTAGTTCTTGTTGATCACAGAGTCCTGGACATTCGCCAGACCCTGTGGATTCAGGAGGGGAGTCGTTAAGGGGACTGCTCCATCTTTCCCTTCGTCATGTTTTCAGCAGGTGGTGGAGATTTCTTTAGCACTGCGGTTGGGGAGTTCCTTCGCACCCTGCTAAGCGGTTCAAAGCTGTTCCCAGTTGGAACAGCAGCGTCAACTTCCACCGTTGGAGCTGGTGGAGTAATTCCAGAGGGGGATTTATAAGGTTCCTAAGCACGACAGCAAGGTTTCAGGTGGCATCTTCCATTCCAATTTTAAATTTTTCCATACTAAAAGAACCCTAACTTAGAATCTTTGAGTAGAGAATCATACGAAACATAGTGTAAACAACTTTACAACTAAGTGAACTAGGAATACAACCTTTGTAGACCGGTCCTTCACTTCAATACCTCCGTTTAGTAGTCCCTTCGCTCCAAGTAGTGATCTTCCGGGCTCTAGCATGGCTTCACAAGAAGAAAAGAATGGACTTGCACGAAGTCTTCGAGGCCGAAGATGATCTACGTCGAGGAGACACTAACCCAAGCTATCTCTTCACTAATGTGGGATTAGTGAAGCTAACACCCTAAACTAAATGGCTAATCTAGTAGAGGATGATAGAGTAGGATTTTTGCTCACTTTAGAATTAATTTTCTCACTCTTTTTCTTCTTCTCTCAAAAACCTAGAGAGCTTTTTCTTGAGCTTGAAGAAGATGAAGCGAATAAAATGAGAGAGTGAATAGCAACCATGGGTGAGTTTGTATCATATACTAACTTATGTAGAGACATAACCATAGCTAAGTGATAATGGTTAGGTTAATAAATATCTTAGGTAAAACAAAATTAGTGGACTAAGTCAATGCATCTACAAGCTTCATGCATGTGACTAATTTCCACTAATTTTGGATTTACTTAAAATAAATAATCCTCACAATTATCATAAGCATGGTATAAGTCTTATACACCCATATAGTGTGCATCATCAAGCATGGCACTAAAATGTACATTAATATATATCACATATATACTATATGCACACAAATGAGAAAAAGAAACATTTAAGTGAGCTAATATTAGTTAATGTAAACTAGTATATCAAATATACAATTATACACTAAATTATCAAATCAACACTTGATTTAATAATCCGGATATATTACATATAACCAACTAATATTATATGTATCAACTTATCGAATCAACACTTGATTCGATAACCCGGTTATATCATATATAACAGACCGATACAAATAAATCGCGAGAAGAGAATACAGTATCATATACTCGTATTATTCTCGGTCCCGCATATATCACATATGCGCTCCTAGTTCGTTTTTCCTGAGCCAGTAAACCTCTTTGTAGGACTCTAAAGAATCGTCAATACGCCGGCAGTAGGTGATGATCATATCAAGCACCCACAAGCCGTCAGCGGTGCTAGCTGGACGTAACGGCTACTCGGGTATTGAGCGATCAGAAGATCAATAAGCAAGCCCGCTCTAGCTCCTGTAAAGCCTGTCAGTAACACTACCGTACAGTCCGGTCTGTCCGTCTGATAAGTCACATATTCAGTCTAGGGGTGGTAAACGTCAGACCCCAATAACCAATAAGTCGTGTCGATGTGAAGCTCATAACGAGTCGAGAAACTGCTGATAACACTTACCAGTAGATCTCCATATCGGCCCTGGCCAGCGACTTCCAGTTATGGCCAATCGAACACAGCGCAATATCAACCCCCAATACCGGAAGAGACGAATCCCCTCCTATCGCTCATTGCCTCCATGTGACTTGGGACTGTACCCAAAAGCCACCGTTTTTCACGTTCTCTTTAACGTGGTAAGATGGAAATCAAAGCATAGTAGGAATCACACAAGACTCTATGACAATCTCGGGTCAACAGACTAACCTGAACCAGTGTCGCCAGAGAACTGCTATCTGATGATAGGTATAATACCAACTAGGAGTTCTCGGCGAGTCCGTTCAATGTACCCAGTCTCCACTGAGTACCCATATACCATCTTTGATGTCAAACACCAATGGATGTGGGATCATTCATCGCCCATCATATAGGTCAAGAAGCGTATACGCTGGTCTACTCTGGAGTAACGATGCCCTGTCTCGATACACCCTCGACTAGGAACAATTAAAGGATGTAATTGTGGACTACCCTGACCCCACTAGTATGATCTTCATCATAGTCCTGGTAGTCAAGTACACATCCTAATGTATTTATCAACATGTGAGAGCAAGACAGTATCACAATACAAGTCAGCATGTTAAGACAAAAAGCAACCAGATAGCATACTATCATGTCGAGCAAGAAAGTCCTCTCTATATATATCCAAGCATCCACTATAATATACATCACATATACAATAATGGCCTCTAGGGCATATACATAACTAACAGGAGTTGCCCCCAGCTCTTCTCACTCGGCGCTAGTGGCGACGTCGAACATGTCTTGCAGATGGGATCACCTTAGTTGTGGAAGCGGCTCCGTCGTACCCCCTGCTTTGGTTAAGGGCTACTATTGGTTCCAGCCTGTTGAAGACTGACATCCGTTGAGATGGAACGGCCAATCTTTTGAAGGCCGAATTTCTGGTAGGGGTAGCACTTTTGATGACTTTGCCCATAGCAGGAGTTAGAACAACCAATCTTGCGAAGACCGGTCTTTTAGTAGGAGAAGCCCCTTTGATGACTTCACCTGCCGGAGCTGGAATGGCTATCCGTTTCGGGATAACCCAGATATTGCGGGCCTCTTTGCGGGCCCACTTAAGGTTTGGCTCAGCCTGTTGAAGACTGAGGTAGCAGACTTGGACGACCCGCTGAGAGGGGCCGTGGTGGTTGCAAGTCGATCGAAAACCGACTTCTTCGGAGCTTCCTGTGATGGCATTGGGGCGCTGAAACTCGCTGGCGGGAGCATGGTCCCAAAAAACAATCCAGTGGTAGCCTGAGTCACCTGTTCCACTGGCATTGAAAAGATACAGGCAGCATTTAGCCCGTATGTCACTCCTCCAGCGGGGACGGAGCGGGAATTGCTGTTGCAGGTACACTTGGAAGCCATTGATCTTCTTTTCTCTGCACAGGAGCAAGACACCAAATCTTAGTATCTCAAATCCAGGGGCAACCATAGTAAACCATGATTTGTTTTCGAACACGACACACAAAGTGTGGAGTGGAAAATGGAAAAGGACCCACCGGGTGTGCCAGAATCTGTTGACCGCCGAAAACAGAGACGAACCGCATAGGTCGTCTTGCCTGAATTTGGGGGCAGATGCTATTTGGGTTTATCCATCCACCTCTCCGAAAATGCCAAGTTGATTTATGGCACCGTATAGCGGAAGTTGGGACGGATGCGGCCGTTGCAGCAGACTTCGTCAAATTCCCCCTCATTTGCGAGGGGTTTTTGATTTTGGGGATGCTCTTCCCTGCGGGCGCAAGCCCCTGGAGTTAATTACGTTACCGCATCGCGATAACCACTTTGTCCTGCTCTAGAGGTTCACTTCGTGTCGTGTGTGTTTGTTTTATTTTTGGTTGCCCATGGATTGTATACGGAGACTAATTTATGTTGTAGCACGTAGGGCGTGGATTGGTCAAAATCCTTATATCTTAGATTTGGGTTTGGGTTAATTTAAGGATCGTTGATCAGTTTTGAGATCAAGATCGACTTAAATTTTTACGAGCATTTGGGGGCTCGATTCTTTTCGTTAAAGATACGTTATTCCAATTTGAGACTAAGATCTACTTAACACAGTTTTAGGATCATTTTTGTTTTAGATCCAACAAGAGAGCATTTGGGCTCTGTTGTTTTAGTTTAAGGACGTTTTGGTCCCTTATCGCCGTTTTGGAGGCGAAATCGTAGTTTGAGGATATTTCGGTCTGTAGATCACCATTTTTGAGGTGGGGTTTTAGTTTAAGGACGTTACGGTCCGTTGTCGCCATTTTGTGGGTGATGGTTAGTTTAAGGACGTTTCAGTCCATTATAGTTTAAGGACGTTTCATTCCGTTGTTCATCTCGCATACACATGTATTTGTTACGTAACGAGATGAGCAACGATGATGTGGGGTGCGCCCAGTTTGGGGTGCGGTTTGATCTGGGATGTACACATCAGTTTGGGAAGTGCACCAAAAAGAAATTGGTTGTCGGGAACCGGCACCTCTCTGAAGACGTTGAGGAATTACAACGACATATATCAGAGGTCTAGAGAGATGTACCCTTGAACCAATTCCCGTGTTTGAGGAAAAAGATTATGGTGGATCATCTAAGAATCATTAGTCATTTTTGGAGGCTAAGATTGACTTAAGAGATGTGGGATGAACATCATTTTGAATATCATCAGCTGACAAACCATTAGTCATGCTGGGGACTAAGACCAACTTGGGGGAATGATGAGCACAGAGGGTTCTTGACTCTCTTAGTCAGGTTGGACTAGGTTTGCATCTCTATAATTGCCCAACAGTGTTAATGTGTTGAGACATACCATGCTTACGTGCATTTCATGTGGGCACTGAAATAGTGTTAAACACTAAATTTCTGTGGCGCTCATGTGGTGCACGTGAGGTACTCAATTATGGGTGTTGTCCATTTATTTCCCTTTTTCTCTTTTTTTAATAAGTACTGAGCACTTGGTTATGTTCAGCACTCACGTGTGAGCACGTGAGGTGCCGCAAAGTGGGAGTTGTTCTCTGGGTTCCATTCCCCCTCTTTTTATAGAAGTTTTAAACACTTGATTATTGTAGCGCTCACGTGTGAGCACGTGAGGCGCCCCAAAGTGGGAGCTATTCTATGGGTTCCATTCCCCCTCTCTTTTTTAGAAATGTTAAACACTTGATTATTGTGGCGCTCATGTATGAGCACGTGAGGCGCCCCAAAGTGGGAGCTGTTTTCTGGGTTCCATTCCCCCTCTTTTTTTTACAGAAGTGTTAAACACTTGATTCTTGTGATGCTCACGTGCGAGCACGTGAGGCGGTTTATGTCCTTCTCTTTTTATTCATTAAAGACGCTCATGTGGAGCACGTGAGATCTTATTGTAGTGTTACAAATGAATCACCAATCTTTCCTTCTGAGTGTTTGGAGATTTTGATCTCATGCTAGGATTTTAGAGGATCTCATGCCTCTTGTTTTTGTAAGAATTAAATTCTTATTGTAGGGTTAAACCTTGATTTTCAAAGGAATTAAATTCTCATATATCTCTGTAAGAATTAAATTTTTTGAACTCGGTTCTTTCTCCTAGGTTTTGAATCTGCATGACAGAATCTCCCCGATAAGAATTAAATTCTCAACTTATGGGAAGATCTGCTTCTGCAGATCTCAACCAGAGGAAGAACTAAGTTCTTCGATGAACGGTTAAACCCTTAGAGATGCAAAGAACTGTCTTTTGTTTTTTCCTTTACCTAGTGTTTTAAGGGAACAAGTCTTTTCTTCTGAGAATTAAATTCTCTCACTGTATATTCTTTAATTCTCTTTGGGTAGCTGTCTCTCTCTCTCTCTTTTTGTGTTCCCTCCTCTTTTTTCTGTTTGCTCCTATTTATAGGAGAAGAAAAAGAATCAATTTGTTAAGAAAATCCCTCATTGAGAGATCATGATTGAATTCATAATCAATCCAATTGTTCTGGTGAATTTTATTCACCGTTGGATTTTTAATCCAAAGGCTTTCTGTTTAATAGAGAAGATTTATTATTTGTTTTTAACCAGATTAGGAAATATTTTCCTAAGATAGAATTTTATTCTATCATATGAATATCTTTTATAGAATTTTATTCTATCATAGAATTTTATTTATATGAATATCTTTTATAGAATTTTATTCTATCAGACGATCACCGCTGGATCTTTGATCCAAAGGTCCTTCGCTTAACAAAGAAGATCTTTCTAGTTTAAAGAAGATCAGGAAAATATTTCTCACATATATAGAATTTAATTCTATCGGATAGTTTATCCAAGATTCTTTTTTAGGGAAGGATCTTTCCATATTAGAAAGATTTAAGGAAATATTTTCCAAATATAATTTTAATCTTGTTGTTTAGAATTTAATTCTATCAGCTTTGAAGGTTTTAAGAGCACTCACGTGTAGCACGTGATCCCAATGGGATTAATCTTGTTTGCTTATATGCAACAGCCTAAGAGTGTATCACGTGTTAACACGTGAACCTTTTTGGCTTGTCAACTGTTTGAATGTTGCGCCTATATGCTTTGCATATAGGTGCTCACGTGCTTACACGTGAGGCTCAAATTTAGCCTATCAATTACTTAAACGCAGTGCCTATAAGCTTTGCATATAGATGCTCACGTGTGGGCACGTGAGGCTCCATTAGCCTAGCAGACGTTTTAACTGCATTGCCTATATGCGTTGCATATAGACACTCACGTGTTAAACACGTGGGGTTGTTTCAGTGGGGAATTTTCCCCCACCCCTTTTTTGTAAGGAAACACTAGGTTTATAGATCCATAAGGTTTTTTCGCTGTGCTGATTAGTCCTGTGGTTCATCAACAAGTTTTACACGTTATGATTTTTATCTACCAATAGATATGGATCAAAAGTAGGGGAAGACGCTAAATCTTACCGTTTTATTACTTGCTTTGAAAACTAATGGATCAAAATACATACGAGATTTAATTTTACTTTTCATTAAGTTTATTTTATAACACACACATGATTGATGCATCGACAATAGGCTGAATTAAGTATTATCCGGCTATGTTTTAGAAATGTTGGCTAAAAGACCAAATCGAACATTATGATTTCATAGTAGAAGGTAACATAGTAGATAAAGTCTTTTTATGCTTAATTGTTGAATAATATGTTGTTAATAAAGATCTACTCTAAAATCCCCTTGCACAAATCCACATTGTACATGAGGTTGCTATGCAAGAATTTGTATTGTACAGTCTCCAGAAGAATGTGTAAGCCCTTGCACCCTATTCTACCTCATCACCTTGATTGCAGAGATTCACACTGTGACATGGCCTTCATATCTAGTCGATGCCATCATTTTGGTGTGGATAGGTTAACATATAGTTCTCCATGATTCTCACAACGAGAGTCGAGAGATTCATCGGATATTCTAATCTTCTCATAGGATAAACTACAGTATAAAAAAAGTATATTTTGGTTGTCAAGAGAGTGGCAACGATTTATTTTAGCTCCTTACATTTATAGACATCTATAAGCAGTAGTTTCACCTTAACTAGCGTAGTAACTTCCTACATTCCTTTTTTCATTTGTGGCCGCATGGCTCAACCGATTACACATGGTGCACCACATTGTAGTGCACGTTTGTGAAGTGATAAGACTGTTTAAGTTGCTATCTTATTATCTATCTGAGAAGTATTGTCGATCGATAGCTTTTCTCTCTCGGACATTGCAAAAGGTCGGAGTCATGATTCGGTGGAACAAAATTAACATAAAAGAAAATATTATAAAAACCGTGATCTGTCCATTTTGAAACCGACGAACCAGGTTAACCGGTTGTAATGACCGGATGTAAAGTTGCATGACGTGGTTGTAAAGCGGAAAATTTGTACGAAATCACATGTGCCTAACAAAAAATTAAAAGTCTTCTTCTCCAAACCTCTTTAAAGTTATCAAACCACTTTAAGAGTCTTCTGCTCAATTTTTTCTCATCGTTGCATTCCCTTTTCAAGCTAAACCCTAAATTAGCATGTCTATTTCAGTTTTGAGTTCCAACAGCGGGATTTCGAGGCCCACCATCAAGATCGTTTGTGGATGTGGATTGATGGCTAAGCCCTACATTTTGAGAACTTTAAAAAACCATGGAAGAAAGTTTTGGAGGTTCTCTAAATGGAACCAAGATGGAGATTGTGGGGAATTTGTATAAGATGACCAACTTATAATTCGGGGTTTTTCTAATTCACATGTTGGATCTGAAATTGCAAGCCAAGAGAGCTTAGGCGATGATGAATCGGCAATGCAAGAGGGGTATGTTATTCAAAACTCACGACTTTCAACTGAAATTAAAGTGATGGGGTCAATGGAGAAGAAGATACTTGTGTTAAGGTTGGTGATGTGCTTTCTTTCTATTTTTTTCCATTTGTGTTGTGTATTTTCTTGGACATATGTAATGAATGCTCCTTCATGTTTTCGGTTTATGATGCGTATTTGATCAATTTATTCGCTTTTCTTCCACACCTGATGCATTTTAATTTACAAAGTAGAGTATTATCATGACAAGTTAATGCAACTCAGAAAAAAATTCTCATTTAGAAAACAGAAGGTCCCATCTAGAGACCCGAAATTCCCATATAAAAGAACAAAAGGCCCACTTGAGGAAAAATTCCGGTGTCGAGTACATCTGAAATCAAACGTCCCACTTTGTAATATTAAATTCTCACGCTGTAAACCTAAAGTTTCAGTTGATAAGCAGAAAGTTCCACTTAGGGAAAATTAAAGTCCCACTAAGAAGAACTAGAAAGTTCTTGATTTAAAAGCTTGTAAACAAGAAAAGATAATTGAAAACAAAATCAATTTATTCTCATATCTTCATACTTGATGCTTTTTAATTTACAAAGTATTATTATGATAATTTAATGCAACTCAAAATTTCCCACTCAGAAAACAGAAGGTCCGTCTAGGAAATCGAAAGTACTACATGAAAGAACAAAAAGACTCACTTGAGAAACAAACAATTCCAGTTTCAAGTACATCTGAAGTCAAACGTCCCACTCAGTAAACTTAAAGTCCTATGTAATAAATATAAAGTTCCAGTTGATAAGCAAAAGGTTCCACTTATGGAAAATTAAAGTCTCACTTAGAAGAATTTGAAGGTTCCTGATTTAAAAACTTGTAAACAAAAAAAATGATCGAAAACAAAACAATACTATCCTATGTCTGATTTTGTTCCATCGACTGTGTACGATCCCAAAAGAAGTCCCGTGATACAAATTGATGACAGAAGTACCACTTAGTATACCAGAAGTCCCACTTAGGAACATAAAGTCCCTATTAGAAGAACAAATAGTCCCGTCTGGAGAAATCCCTAGAGAAAATTCGTTTTAAAGAAGTAAAAATATTGAGTTCCACTTGGTAATCAATAGTACCACTTACAACTTTTATATTTCCACCTGGAAACTTTTTAGTCCCACGTGGAAATGTGTCAATTTCAAACATACTTGCAAACCAAGCAGCAAACAACTAGGGCATACTACATAGAAATTTGCTTTAACGCATTCGATAAGCATTTCTTAATATAAAAAGGAATATTGGAGTATTACAAAAGGACCGAAAAAGGGAAAAAAAAAACCCATTGGGGTATTACAGTAAAAAAAACCAAGTCATTGATCGCTATGACATCAAACACACTAAAAAAGCTCCAATCATCCAGATTGATGGTGGATCCATCCCAAATCAACCGTGGTAATCGATTACATTTCCGGAACCAAATTGTGCACTGCTTTCTTTACATCCTCTTCTCTATTCTAAAAATTCAACCGTACTGATTTGATCTATGGTGATAAAATAGCTTAAATAAAAAAATTAAAATTGTTTGAAGTTCATCTGAATCTCGATCATAAAATTTTAAGATGATTTTTTATTTGTGCATTAATTTGTAAGTTTATGATCAAGAAACAAATGGCCTTTAAATCTGGTAATTTTTTGTACGTAGACTAGTTATGTATTTTAAAATATATCCGTAAGGTTGAAATTGAATTTTTATACTTAGATATTGAGAATTTAGCATTATTAGATTCAAATAATTATATTAAAAATTTATGAACCAAAAAATATTACAACAGTACGGAGGTAATCTACAATGTTAATATATTAAGTTTTTAAATTAATGGGTATTATAGTTTTCGGTTAAAAAACTTAATTTCCTTCGGCAAAATCCATGTACTTTTAAATTTATGCAACAATATATTTGGCTTGATTGTTGTAACGTTTTCAACTAAGAATAAAAAGTTCTTAAGTGGAACTATAAATTTACAAGTGGAACTATTGATTTACCAATTTAGAATGAACTTTCACTAAGAATTTCTTTACGTTGTACTATTTGTTCTTCTAAGTAGGGCTTCTTGTTTACTAAATGGGATTTTCAGTTGACTAAATGCGACTTTCTAAAAAATTCAAATTTTTTGAACTTTAAGACCTAAATAGCTAACTTTTTTTTAAAAACTCAACCATACCAATTTGATCTATGATGATTAAATAGCTTTAATAAAAAAATCAAACTTTTTGAAGTTTATGTAGTTCTCGATCATAAGCTTTTACGATGAATTTTTCTTTGTGCATTAATTTTATAAGTTTATGATAAAGAAACAAATGATCTTCAAATCAAGTAATTTTTTGTACGCAACCTATTTATGTATTTTAAAACATATTCGTAAAGTTGAAATTGAATTTTTGTACTCGGATCTTGAGAATTTAGCCGTTATAATTATTAAATTCAAATAATTATAATAAAAAATTTATGAACAAAAAACTACAGCCGTACGGATGCGATCTGCGATGTTAATATAGCTTACACAAAAAAATAATTTGAAGACCATTTGTTTCTTGATTATATAAACTCACAAAATTAATACACAAAGTAAAAATTATCTTAAAATTTTATGATCGAGACCTAAATGAAATTCAAAAAATTTGAATTTTTTTATTTAAACTATTTTATCGTCATATATCAAATCGGTAAGGTTGAATTTTTTTTTTAAAATACCTATTTAGACTCAGAGTTCAACCTTAACTAACGCATAGCAGCCTTAATAGTTTTATATATTATCTAACCAATCAAGGTTGAAATGTGGGTCATAAATATATTTTTTTCTTTTAATTTGAACCGTACCGATTTGATGTATGATGATTAAATAGCCTAAATAAAAATATTCAAATTTTTTGAAATTCATCTGAGTCTCGATCATAAGCTTCTAAGAATTTTTTTTTTGTGCATTAATTTTGTAATTTTATGATTAAGAAACAAATGACCTTCAAATCTAGTAATTTTTGGTACGCGGCCTATTTATGTATTGTAAAAAATATCCGTAAGGTTGATATTTAATTTTTGTACTCAGATCTTGAGAATTTATCCGTTTTAATTATTAAAATCAAATAATTATAATAAAAAATTTACAAATAAAAACAAAATTATAACCATACGGATGCGATCTACGATGTTAATATGGTTTACACAAAAAAAATAATTTGAAGACCATTTTTTTCTTGATCATAAACTCACAAAATTAATGCACAAAGTAAAAATTATCTTAAAAGCTTGTGATTAAGACCCTGATGAACTTCAAAGAATTTGAATTTTTTTATTTAAGCTATTTTATTATCATATATCAAATTAGAACGGTTGGAATTTTTTTAAAATACCTATATAAGATCCACAGTTCAACCTTAACTAGTGCATAACTGTATTAATAGTTTTACGTGTTTTCTAACCAATCAAAGTTGAATAGTGGGTTATAAATATGTATTTTTATTTTTAATTTGAACCGTACTGATTTGATATATGCAGATAAAATATCCTAAATAAAAAAATTAAAATTTTTGAAAGTTCATCTGGGTATCGATCATAAGCTTCTAAGATTATTTTTTCTTTGTGCATTAATATTGTGAGTTTATGATCAAAAAACAAATTACCTTCAAATCAGGTAATTTTTGGTACGTAACCTATTTATGTATTTTAAAATATATCTGTAATGTTAAAATTGAATTTTTGTGCTCAGATCTTGAGAATTTAGCCGTTATAATTATTAAATTCAAATAATTATATTAAAAAATTTACGAATAAAAAAAATTACAACCGCACCGATGCGATCTACGATGTTAACATAGAATGCTCAAAAAAATCAAAAAATTTGAAGATCATTTGTTCCTTGATCATAAACTCATAAAATTAATGCAAAAACAAAAATGCATCTTAAAAGTTTATGATCGCGGCTTAGATGAAAAAATTTGAATTTCTTTATTTAAGCTATTTTATCATCATATATCAAATCGGTACGGTTGATTTTTTTTTTAAAATACTTATATAGCACTCACAGTTCAAGCTTGACTAGTATATCAATCTTAATAGTTTACATGTTATCCAACCAATCAAGATTGAACTGTGTGGCATAAATATATATTTTTCTTTTTAATTTGAACCGTGCCGATTTGATCATTGATGATTAAATAGCCTAAAATAATTCGAAAAAATTCAAATATTTTGAAGTTAATCATAAGCTTCTAACATTATTTTTTCTTTGTGTATTTATTTTGTGATTTTATGATCAAGAAACAAATGGACTTCAAATCATGTAATTTTTGATACACAACCTATTTATTTATTGTAAAAAATATCCGTAAGGTTGATATTGTATTTTTATACTCGGATCTTGAGAATTTAGCCGTTGTAATTATTAAATTCAAATAATTATAATAAAAAATTTATGAAGAAAAACAAAATTATAATCATACGGGTATGATCTATGATGTTAATATAGCCTACACAAAAAAAATTTTAAAGACCATTTATTCCTTGATCATAAACATACAAAATTAATGCACAAAGTAAAAATCATCTTAAAGCTTATGATTGAGACCATGATAAACTTTAAAAAATTTGAATTTTTTTATTTAATTTATTTTATAATCATATATCAAATCGGTACGGTTGAATTTTTTTTAAATACATATATAGGACTCACAGTTCAATCTTAACTAGTGCATAACTGTCTTAATGGTTTTACATGTTTTCTAACCATCCAAGATTGAACTATGAGTTATAAATATATATATTTTCTTTTTAATTTGAACCATACCGATTTAATATATGGTTATAAAATAGCCTAAGTAAAAAAATTCAAATTTTTTAAATTTCATCTGGGCTGTTAGTGATATATGCCTTAGAGGCCATTATTGTTCATACTGGTTTGTATATTACATACTAGAAACTTGGGGTATACAAGGATATACTAACAGTCTTGCTCGAAATGGTAGTATGCTGCCTGGTTTGTTTCTATCTCAATATATGCATGTGTTTCTTTTAGCATATCGATTATACATATTGGTAGAGCCCTTAAGATCTTTGCTTGATTACCAGGGTTGTGATGGCAGTCACACTAGTGGAGGATGGGTAGTTTATAAGCGCATCCCTATACAGGTCCCTGGTCGTAGAATTATCGAGACGGGGTATCGATACTCCAGATTAGACTAGTGTATACGCTTCTCATCCCAGCATGGGAGATGGTCTACGCCACAACCATTAGTACGCCATACTGGAGATAATATGCAGATGCTCATTGGGTTATGAGTACACTGGACAGGACTCATAGGGAGCTGCTGGTGGGTATTATACCTATCGTCGAGTAGCAGTTCCCAGGTGACATGAATACAGTTTAGTCCGTCGAATTGACACTGCTACTTCGCCCGAGTGTATTCCCACTGTTCTTAGATTACTACTCTACCACGGCTCAAAGGTGTCACGACCCGCAAGTACGGAACGTGACTGGCACTTAAATTAAAAAACGTCTAAAGGCGTAACGTAATCTAAGTAAGCCAAAGCCCAGAAATCTAAACCATTTTTAAAAAAAGAGTGAAGGAATATTTATTTAAAAGTTAACATATAAATTCACTTTGAAAATCGTAGTAAGTATTTTTAAAAGCATCAAGTCTTTCCCAAAAATTTCGGCGGAGTTTCCTTTGTAAATACTGGCCCCAAACGAGTACAAACAGGAATATACATAAGTATTGAATAAATGCATCCCAAGCGGGAGCTAGCTCTTTGCCAATTGGAGGAAACAACCACGCAAGTAGTCCAAATATACAACACCGAAGGCGAGAATCAAAACTTAGAAAGAAAACCAACATCCTCAAGAAAACCAGAGAAGAACCATAATAATACAAGCGCGCGTATCTAAGGTCGAAAGAATAAACAACTGGTTTTCTAGGTCTATCAAATATACAAGTCTGGTTGATGGAGCTTACTAGATACAACTGAAATAAAAATAAAAGTACAGAGGTGGTCACGATGCAAGTGAACCCACCTACCCAAGCAATCACCCGGAAAGAAGCAGTGTGCCGGCAAGACGCAACGAAACCTGTACGGCAAAACCTGCAAGAAACTGTGGCACAACGGGGTGAGTTGCCAACTCGTGAGTAGAAGACATCACCGAGAAGAAATCGCATATATGACTATCTCCTAGATCATACAATAAAAATACACAATACTATAACAAGAGTGACAGCATATCATAAGTGTGATATAAAAGTACTCTTGTCCGTGTCAAGAGTAATAACATATCATATGTATCATGTATGAAAGCATCATCCAACGTGTGTCCAGCAATGACACACAAAAAGCACGATAAAACCTGAGTGTCCATCATCACCGATACTCGAAATATCATGAAACTCGTGTCCAACATCGACACGTAAATCCTCATATCTCAGGCTTCGCATCCTAAGATCGGCCCTTATATACATCTCTCTCATAACTCTGAACGGTATCCTCTGGATATCCGCCGAGTTTTCATACAATCACCGGTAGGTAGTGCTCCCCTGCCAGGCTCATCGTCATCCCCACAAAATCACTCTCGCCCCGGGGTACCTTACCGGGTCCACCATGTACCCGCAGACGGTTCCTCCACTCCTCGAATCGGGTCTCGAAAACAACTCAGAACTGAGAAAACATCATGGTGGACGCTACTCATCATATCAAGGAAAACCGCATCTTTTTCTTTTAAAATAACCATAAGTTTATAAAATTCACCTGCGGTTTCCTAAATCCAGAAATCTCATGGAAGATCCGAAATCTCAAAATCACGAGTCAGTGAATAGTGAATATCGGCATAAAGCCCCACGATATTGTATAACAGAATGAATGTATAAATGCATGAAGTATCTAAGTAAGAAATGCAATATCTAAACTAGCATATGAAAGAAAGCGTATTAGTACTATATTGAAACTACCAGCTGGCAAATTATACCAATGAAGTAATGTTTTCTAATGTGTACGTGACATGGAAATTACCGATGATGATGTGTGTGAGCCGGCAAGCAAGTGTACATGGAGCATACGCATCATCGGTAATGGTGCTGGTGTCCTGACAACAGAGATTCATAATAACTAAAGAAAACCCATGTATAAGCATGCAATGCGATGAGAACAACATGAATATACGGAAAATGAGGTAGTAACCGCAACATTGAAGAATATACCTTTCTATATACGAGTCATACAGTTTTTGGTGTTTGAAATAGCACGAATCGTGGTTTTAGAAAAATAGGGGCTACGGGGTCTTTGAGAAAAGATACGTCTTTTTGAACAATCAGTCGTATCCCTCGGCCTGTTTTTAAAAATACTCACGATTCGTTAGTTTTGAAAATAAGTATGACTCGAGCCCAGTCTATCATCTACCTAATCAACTACAGGACTAAACTAAGAGACTAGTCGAAAGGGTATGGAAATCCACCTAAAGTCTGAGTCGATATATCTAGTAGTCGGTGATCCCGCCTCAATAGCGTCACATACGGTAAAAATATATAGTACGACATTCTCGAGTTAAGAGTGCGGATCAATCATCATATCTATACCACGTACGGTAAAATTCATCGTACGTCATCCCAAAAATCGGGGAACGGGTCAAATATCATATATACCTCATTTTCTCATATGGTATCGTTATCGTAAAATCATGAATTAGGGGCACCGTTCTAAAGTCTAGTACATTCCAATATTATCAAACATATATCCACGCGTGTATAAAAACACATCGTCCAACGATCCACTATAATATCATGTCATATATCATATCACGACCCAATCACATATCACAATCTCACGGCATCATGCCCGATCATATCGGCTCATCTCCAAGTATCATATATTGGACTCATCATCCGTGTATACGTATATGTATGTATGTATGTATGTATGTATGTATGTATGTGTGTGTGTATCAACGCATCCACATATCTATATATATATATATATATATACACACACACACACCCATAAACATATCACGTGTGTGCATGTGTGTGTGTGTCAACCTTTACTCTAGGGTTTCGCGACTAAGAAACTAAACTAAAAGCATTTTCTTGCTAAGTATTCATGTCTCACAATAATACATATGAATATATAAAATATTCGCATCCTACCCTACGAAAGTGCGAGGGTGCTATACGCCATCCACCCGACTTCCCTCATAGATATACATCTGCTCACCTTGATCCTTACTTGCAAAAGTCGATGTCGCCATTATTTTCATTGTTATCCGAAGTCCATGTGAAAGTGCCTACATATATATAAACATACAGTATTGTAAACAGAAATCGCGTACGGAAATCAAAAAGGCACACGAATCACACATAGGTTAAAACCTATGGTCTACGCATGCAAAAGAACCAAATAACCCTCGAAATCGATGTGCAAACGCCAATCGATCGAAATAAAACACCCATATCAGAACTTAAGTCATGAACAATCATGAACCCCAAAACAGAAACATAGAAAACTTGCTCCATATTTTTGGTCAGGTGAATTGGGGATAAACAAGCAGTATAGTGGGATAGTCTATGGGGTATGTGATCTACAGAACCAATTCTAACACCATCACCCACGATTAAACCGGCGAGATCAACCAAATTTCCGGCCTGTCCGGTTTTCCTGGATTGGTTTGGGTTCGTATTCTCAGAGTGGTCTTCTAGTGCTCAATCTAGGTCAATAGAGTTGCTTGTTTTTCTTGTAAAGATCTCAGGTCACTCCAAATTTCCTGTAGGCATCACAACTACAAAACCGGCACGAAAAGTATTCAATTCAAGTTTCATGGCCTAGGCTCTGGTTTGATCTAGGTTTTTAACACCAAAGGGGGTTCTAGTCACCAATTACACCTCGATTTCACCATCACAACTCAAGAATCCCCTAAACTTCATCTTGGAATTTTCAAACATCACAAAATTACATCAACTTCACTCTAAACTTCACTAGATCATTAGGAAATCTAAAAACTAAACTAGAAGTTTAGGATTTACCTCATTTGGCAACTCAAGAATTTTCTTGAGTTGCCCCAAGTGCTCAAAATCTCAACTTGTTTGGTCCACCATACTTGTAGTGAGTTTGTGCACATATTTAATGAAGGGGATACAAAGTTTTGATGTGGACTTGGGGGTGTTGTGAGGAGGTAGAGGAGGTGGAGGGAGAGGGTAGCCATGAAGAGAGAAGGAGAAGAAAATGAAGTGAAAAACAATGAGCCAAGGTCAAAGAGACCCCTCACCCTCTCTCTTGCCCATACCTCCTTGCCATGCCACACATATTCTTTATTCTTTTTCTTTTCTCCTTTGTTTTTTAAAATAAAAACCTTAGTCAAACCGATACTTAAAAGAAACAATGAAGAATTAAAGCCATGGTCAATAGAAATGTAACAAGTATTTTTACAATATGACATGGTGCATGTCATGTGCATAATCAAGCTTAATGCATGATTAGTGATTATTAATTAATTTTAGCCATAAACTTGTATGCAAATAAGTTCTAAAATATCCAAATCGACTTAATACACTCAAAATCAATAATCATGTAGAATTTTCAAATATCTCCTGAATTATCGGTATATAGTTATACCATATCATTAAAACTAACCTCCATACTTTAAAATATTCATAATATTCATTATTTGATTTATTTAAATTCCCAAATATAATATTTTATTTTCTTGAAATGTTACAATCTTCTCGCCTTAAATAAATTCGGTCACCGAATTTAAATTAAAACTCCCCCAAATACTAAAACATTTCAGCAAAACAATCAAGTCGTCGGGGCTCCGAAATCATCAATACTTAAAACACATCTTAGCGCAATGCATACGCATGAAAACGAGTATATAACTCAAAATCAAAACTCCATCAAGCATCACGAAATTATCAGAGTAATGGTGAAGATACCAATATCAAAGTCCAATACGAAAACCAACATGATATATATCAAAACTATAACATGTACGCATAGTTGTAAACTCGTCAAAACATCTGAAAAGAAATGCATGCCAACCTTTTTTCAAGTCGCTGTGCGATGCGCGTATCACGGCACAAGTAGTGGACGTTTATTGTAAGAAAAATAACTATATATATATATATATATATCATTTGTTTAACATACACGTCCCGCCATTTTGAAAATAATTTAGAAGGGTTTCCTTTGTAAAATGTTTCGTGTCATCTCAGACACATAGGAAAAATTATTGAGACTGTAGCTCCTTTTTGGAAATCACTTTGATAACTATCGATGCATGCAAAAACACCTAGGTACTGTTCTCAGAACAGTCCTGCTTGGTTACAAAACCAAATAGTAAATATCATAAAAATGTATTGCTCGAAGGAAATCACACTCAATAGTATATGTAATAATGCCACGTGCGTATGGCGTGCACAGAAATCAAAATCAATGAATGTGCCATATATGTGCACAGAAACAAAATCTAAGTACAACGGGTGTGCACGAAAACATCTGTCAGGGGCAACGGGTGTGCCTGACAACAATATCAGGTGCATCTAATATGCACTAAGAATCCTGATTTAGTACATCTGGTGTGCACCAAAATCGCATCAAGCGTGCCAAGTATGTGCAAGAATCCAAATCAAGTACACAAGGTGCATGAAAACAAATATCGAATATCACAATCGAAATTGATGGTATACAACACACCTCCATCCAAATCAGGTATACCGTGGTATATAATCTCACAACCATGTGCATCAGCATGCACTATGTTGAATTAAAGTACTGAAAGTGCATGAAAACTACACCGAAAGCATAAGTCAAATCACATACATACCATAGGCATGAAATCAAAATCAAAAATCTCGAACGACATCAATTCGAAATCGAGTGCAACTGTGGTGCACGAAAACTCAATCATGCAAATAAATCGCCCAAAATACCAAAATCCAAAATGACGGACACGTGATATTCGAATCACCAAATCGCAAATCGTGAACACTGTCGTCGATATGTCCTTCCTTCAAAGTCGAGAAGGTGTCGGTGGATCCAAAGCTAGCAGAGCAAGATATCTACTTGCCTCTTGTTCATGGTCTGGCGCCTTGTACCCTTAGGCTCTCGTCTCTCACTGCGGATTACCAGTTACATAACTCATCGGCTCAATGGCCCAATATAGAAATGATGACGGAAATAGTTCCGCTCTGGCACATCCTTTAAAGATCTCTGGCCAACTATCATGGTCACTCATAATAGTCTCGTTGATGATGCCGAACTCTGGCCTACTGGGTGTGCGTGATACGACCGATCCTGGGTCCAAATATTCTCGTGTAGTATTCCAGAAAGATTCTTGTCGGGGTCTCTCCCAAATCTCGTTTATGCCGAACTGCCCGGATGTTATCACCCTTTACTAAATCTATTTCTTGTTCCGGAACAGCTGCATACTCATCACGACTTCTTCGGAAAGGTATATCCATATTCAACTCCTTTGGATGCGTATCACATCTCTGATGTCAACGGAGTGGAACGTCATCTCGTCAAAATCTCATGCGAACCTCTTACTCCACTTTTCTCTAATGTGGACTAATTCGGACTCATCTATTCATAGCTGTATGGACTGCGCTACAAATGGCTATATTCATATCTAGAGTCTCCCTTCCGAAACTACGAACTCGACAGCTCAACATCTTGTGGTAGGTATCGGGCCAACTACGCCCTCGGAGACTCTTCCAAATCGTCGGAGGAATACTCTTCATTCTTCTGTTTTCTATCGACTCTCAACATGCCTGTGTGAAGTCCTCTCTAGCTGAAACTAATCAATCTGATGACCTCTCGTCGGGGTGTGCAAACGAACCACATGTCCTAGTCATTCATCCATGGGTGACTAGCGATCTTCTATCATATCCCTAAGTATAAACTCATGTTGCAAAAGCTTCAAATATCTGGGACGATATATTATCAGTCGCAGCAACAGCTGGCTCATTCGTTCGCACGCTAAACAATGCCTCAATTCTCAAGAATAGACGATACATTAACGGTCATCACATTATAGCCAGCCTCTAGCAGTGGCCCAATCCTCTGGTGCTGATCTGAACGTTCGAGAAATCTTAGTAAAAACAATCCATCAAAACGCTCATGTCACGAAAAACACAATAAAACGACATATCTATGCAATCATGTGTCACCGGAATTACGCCCTGGTCAGTCCTCGTCCAAGACGAGCTCATGCTGACCGCAACTCTGGCCGCAGCTCTCATTGCCCGTGCAACCGTGGTAACAGAAACCACAATCCGACATCGATGAGGATAGATCAAAGGAACGAATAGAATACGGTGCAAAGAAATGTACATCCTAAGGTTTCTTAAGCGGAGTAGCGTATCGTAAATATGTTGTGGAACATACACACGGTACGTCACTCTACTTAAGTCACCTACTCTATCAACCAAAGTCAACCTACGCGACAAAAGTTCGGGTCTAGTACCCCCTCGACCAAGTCTAAGTTCTGTAAGGCCAAGCCTAGGTTCCGAATATATATATATATACGCCCTAGACTCTGCATAGTCAAACCTAGACTCGAACCAAGGTTAAAACTAACGCTCTGATACCAACTTTGTCACGAACCGAAAGTACGAAACTTGACTGGCACTTAAATTACGAAACGTCTAGAGGCGTAACATAATCTAAGTAAGCCAAAGCCCAGAAATCTAAACCATTTTTAAGAAAAGTGTGAAGGAATACTTATTTAAAAGTTAACATATAAATTCACTTTGAAAGTCGTGGTATGCATTTTTAAAAGCATCAAGTCTTTCCCAAAAATTTCGGCGGAGTTTCCTTTGTAAATACTGGCCCCAAACGGGTACAAACAGGAATATACATAAGTAATGAATAAAGTCATTCCAAGCGGGAGCTAGCTCTTCACCAATTGGTGGAAACAACCATGCAAGCAGTCCAAATATACAACGCCGAAGGCGAGGATCAAAACTCAGAAAGAAAACTAACATTCTCAAGAAAACCAGAGAAAAACCATAATAATACAAGCGCGCGTCTCTAAGGTCGAAAGAATAAACAACTGGTTTTCTAGGTCTATCAAATATACAAGTCTGGTTGATGGAGCTTACTAGATACAACTGAAATAAAAATAAAATTACAACGGTGGTTACGATGCAAGTGAATCCACCTACCCAAGCAATCACCCGGAAAGAAGCAGTGTGCCAGCAAGCCGCAACGAAAGCTGTACGGCAAAACCTGCAAGAAACTGTGGCACAACGGGGGTGAGTTGCCAACTCGTGAGTAGAAGACATCACCGAGAAGAAATCGCATGTATGACTCTCTCCTAGGTCATAAAATAAAAATACACAATACTACAACAAGGGTGACAGCATATCATAAGTGAGATATCAAAGTACTCGTGTCCGTGTCAAGAGTAATAACATATCATGTATGAAAGCATCATCCAACGTGTGTCCAGCAACGACACACAAAAATCACGATAAAACCTGAGTGTCCATCACCGACACTTGAAACATCATGAAACTCGTGTCCAACATCGACACGTAAACCCTCATATCTCAGGCACCGCATCCTAAGATCGGCCCTTATATCCATCTCTCTCATAACTCCGAATGCTATCCTCTGGATATCCGCCGAGTTTCCATACAATCACCGGTAGGTAATGCTCCCCTGCCAGGCTCATCGTCATCCCCACAAAATCACTCTCGCCCCGGGGTACCTTACCGGGTCCACCATGTACCCGCAGACGGTTCCTCCACTCCTCGAATCG
The DNA here is from genome assembly GCA_030015575.1 of Agapanthus africanus. NCBI lineage: Eukaryota > Viridiplantae > Streptophyta > Magnoliopsida > Asparagales > Amaryllidaceae > Agapanthus > Agapanthus africanus. Next base: position 4,998,025 of record CM057339.1, read on the forward strand.
GGTCTCAAAAACAACTCAGAACTAAGAAAATATTATGGTTAACGCTACTCATCATATCAAGGAAAACCGCATCTTTCTCTTTTAAAATAACCATAAGTTTATAAAATTCACCTGCGGTTTCCCAAATCCAGAAATCTCATGGAAGATCCGAAATCTCAAAATCACTAGTCAGTGAACAGTGAATATCGGCATAAAGCCCCACGATATTGCATAACAGAATGAATGTATAAATGCATGAAGTATCTAAGTAAGAAATGCAATATCTAAACTAGCATATGAAACCAAGCTACTAGTACTATGTTGAAACTACCAGCTAGCAAATTATACCAATGAAGTAATGTTTTCTAATGTGTACGTGACATGGAAATTACCGATGATGATGTGTGTGAACCGGCAAGCAAGTGTACATGAAGCATACACATCATCAGTAATGTGCTGGTGTCCTGACAACAGGGATTCATAATAACTAAAGAAAACGCATGTATAAGCACGCAATGCGATAAGAACAACATGAATATACGGAAAATGAGGTAGTAACCGCAACATTGAAGAATATACCTTTCTATATACGATTCATACAGTTTTTGGTGTTTGAAATAGCACGAATTGTGGTTTTAGAAAAATAGGGGTTACGGGGTCTTTGAGAAAAGATACGTCTTTTTGAAAAATCCGTAGTATCCCTCGGCCTGTTTTTAAAAGTACTCACGATTCGTTAGTTTTGAAAATAAGTATAACTCGAGCCCAGTCTATCATCTACCTAATCAACTACAGGACTAAACTAAGAGACTAGTCGAAAGGGTAAGGAAATCCACCTAAAATCTGAGTCGATATATTTAGTAGTCGGCGATCCCACCTCAATAGCGTCACATACGGTAAAAATACATAGTACGACATTCTCGAGTCAAGAGTGCGAATCAATCATCATATCTATACCTCGTACGGTAAAATCCATCGTACGGCATCCCAAAATCGAGGTACGGGTCAAATATCACATATACCTCATTTTCTCATATGGTATCATTATCGTAAAATCATGAATTAGGGGTACCGTTCTAAAGTCTAGTACATTCCAATATCATCAAACATATATCCACGCATGTATAAAAACACCTCGCCCAACGATCCACTATAATATCATGTCGTATATCATATCAGACCCAATCACATATCACAATCTCACGGCATCATGCCCGATCATATCGGCTCATCTCCAGGTATCATATACTAGGCTCATCATCCGTGTATATATATATGTATATGTCTATATATATATATATATATATATATATATATATATATATATCAACGCATTCACATATATATATATACATACATATAAACATATACACCCATAAACATATCACGTGTGTGCATATGTGTGTGTGTCAACCATTACTCTAGGGTTTCGCGACTAAGAAACTAAACTAAAAGCACTTTCTTGCTAAGTATTCACGTCTCACAATAACACATATGAATATATAAAATATTCGCATCCTACCCTACGAAAGTGCGGGGGTGATATACGCCATCCACCCGACTTCCCCCGTAGATATATATCTACTCACCTTGATCCTTACTTGCCGAAGTCGATGTCGCCATGCTCTTCCTTGTTATCCGAAGTCCACGTGAAGGTGCCTACATATATATAAACACATAGTATTGTAAACAGAAATCGCGTACGAAAACCAAAACGGCACACGAATCACACATAGGTTAAAACCTATGGTCTACGCATGCAAAAGAACCAAATAACCCTCGACATCGACGTGCAAACGCCAATCGATCGAGATAAAACACCCATATCAGAACTTAAGTCATGAACAATCATGAACCCAAAACAGAAACATAGAAAACTTACTCCAGATTTTTTGTCAGGTGAATTGGAGATAAACAAGCAGTACAGTGGAGTAGTCTATGGGGTATGTGAGCTACAGAACCAATTCTAACACCATCACCCACGATTAAACCGGAGAGATCAACCAAATTTCCGGCCTGGCCGGTTTTCCTGGCTTGGTTTGGGTTCGTATTCTCAGGGTGGTCTTCTAGTGCTCAATCTAGGTCAATAGAGTTGCTTGTTTTTCTTGTAAAGGTCTCATGTCACTCCAGATTTCCTGTAGGCATCACAACTACAAAACCGACACGGAAAGTATTCAATTCAAGTTTCATGGTCTAGGCTCTGGTTTGATCTAGGTGTTTAACACTAAAGGGGGTTCTAATCACCAATTACACCTCAATTTCACCATCACAACTCAAGAATCCACTAAACTTCATCTTGGAATTTTCAAACATCACAAAACTACATCAACTTCACTCTAAACTTCACTAGATCATTAGGAAATCTAAAAACTAAACTAGAAGTTTAGGATTTACCTCATTTGGCAACTCAAGAATTTTCTTGAGTTGCCCCAAGTGCTCAAAATCTCAACTTGTTTGGTCTACCATGCTTGTAGTGAGCTTGTGCACAAATTTAATGAAAGGGATACAAGGTTTTGATGTGGATTTAGGGGTGTTGTGAGGAGGTAGAGGGAGAGGGCAGCCATGAAGAGAGAAGGAGAAGAAAATGAAGTGAAGAACAATGAGCCAAGGTTAACCTTCTCTCTTTCCCATACCTCCTTGCCATGCCATACATATTCTTTATTCTTTTTCTTTTCTCCTTTTTTTTGTAAAACAAAAACCTTAGTCAAACCAATACTTAAAAGAAACAATGAATAATTAAAGCCATGGTCAATAGAAATGTAACAAGTATTTTTACAATATGACATAGTGCATGTCATGTGCATAATCAAGCTTAATGCATGATTAGTGATTATTAATTAAGTTTAGCCGTAAACTTGTATGCAAATAAGTTCTAAAATATCCAAATCGACTTAATACACTCAAAATCAATAATCATGTAGAATTTTCAAATATCTCCCGAATTATCGGTATATAACTATACCATATTATTAAAACTAATCTCCATATTTTAAAATATTCATAATATTCATTATTTAATTTATTTAAATTCCCAAATATAATATTTTATTTTCTTGAAATGTTACAAAAGGAGTCGTGCAAACAGGTAGTAGTTGGGTGCAGTCCCGAAGCACTTGGAGACAGTGGCGGTTAGATAGGATTCGTCTCTCCCGGTATGGGGGTTGATATCGCGATGTATTCGGAAAGCCATTACACAAAGTCCCTGGTCAGGGCAAGCGAGATTTACCGGTAGGTGCTCCAGTAGTTTCTCAGGATATTTTGGGCTACACTCCGGCATGACTTATTGCGCTATCAGGGTCTAACGATTACCTCACCCTAGGCCGGATATGCGATAGTCTTAAACGAAAAGACCGGACTGTACGGAGATTGTCACAGATAGGATCGGTAGGAGTTCGGATGAGTTTTCTCATCGGCCTTCTTATCGACAGATATCTGGGTAGCCGTTACGTGCAGCTAGTACCGCTGATGTGCTTGTGGTTAAACCCACTGCTAGCGTAATGTCGATTTTTTAGAGTCCCACACAGAGGGTTTCCCTGCATCGGGCAAAAGATGTAGAGGCCGTATGGTTTTACGGCAGGGCTTCGATCGCATACGTGTACTTATGCACGTATGATGTTCGGGCAGATAATACTAGTGGGCTTTGGTTTAAGCCGGATCCTAATATTATATTGATGGATTATTTTCGTCTCTTTGTATTCGTATTTTTCGAAATACGGATACGGGTATGTATATACGGATGAGAGATATTCTTGTAATTTGCTCAAGTATACTTCTAGAAGAAGACACCTCATTTCTATTATAATCATTTAGGTTAAATACTTAATGAGGTGGAGGATGAGTGTTATTTGACAAAGGATAAAGCATGGCTACTTCATGACTCACTAGGTGACTCATGGATGACTATTGAGGCAAGGTGGCACTTTGATATTTTGTGAGATATTTTTGTGAGATGTTTTGTGGTGAATTATTTGCCTCATAGTCATCACAAGACTTAGCCATCTTCACTCAATTATCTCTTGAACACTCTCTCTCCTCCAAATCTCCTTCTTCTTCCTCTAACCCTAAATGTCTCATGTATTGAGAAACCTATGGTATTTAGGGACAAACTAATCCATCTTCACTCTCTACATCATCTAGGATATCTAGTTTAGCGAACTAGGTGCCTTAGTTATCTCAGATTTGAGGTTGGAGCTCGGACTATAGACTCTCGAGTGGATCGTCTTTGACTTGAGAGGACCGACGAGGAGGCTTGATCCGTGTACGATCCGAGGAGCCTATGACGAGGAGGAGGACAACAAGAAGACCCGAAGGACATGGTTCTGTGAGTTATAACTTTCCATCCGAGTAGTTAACCTCATACAGTTTTTCTAGTTAGGGTTTAGTATCGATCCTAGAGTTCAAGTCGGTGTTGCGAAGCCCGTAAAAATTGTTTTTTTGCGTATTCTACCTCCCCGCGAACCCGCGAGGTGCGCGACATCGACTTACAGTGGTATTAGAGCCTACTAAACCTTAACAAACTGATTTTGTCTCAAAGAATAATTTATAACCGCAATCAAGAACGGCGTCGCTTGGTAGCTAGCCGGTGAATACAGGTCGGTCCACAGGAATGTTGTGTATTTCCTAATTGTTCTAACGAGTTAATTCCAAATGGTGTTTGGATCTTTATCACTAAAAACTAAGTTGATCTAAACTAGGATTAACATCTTGCTAGGGTTAGGTTTAGATTAAATTTGGAAAGTCAATATTCCTTACCGCTTTCTATGCCCTATTTAAGATCTATGAGGTGTTATGGTAACAATTAATAAAGGGGATTAGTACCATCGGTAAGAAACGATCTCTAGGTTCCTGTCCTTCCTTTCTTAATTCTTACCCTAACCTCCATGGAAAACACGCTCAACCTGTCGTTTATACTACGGTATCACCGCTACCTCGTGGGATAGGATGCCGTAGGGAGCGGTGTGCATGTATGCATGGAGTCCTGTAAAAACGTGTGATGGGAAAGAAAGGGGTGAGAGATCTTCATCTCTCAAGCCTTCCCCAAATCTAACCCTAACAAGTGATGAGACTACTCACCCATTAGGGAATTGAAATACAAGTCCTAAACTAATTAATTAGGGCAATTAATGAAATCTAAACTAGGGCAAGAAAGAAATTACCTAGGGCATGGAAATAAAATTTAACTAGGGCAATGAAAAGAAAACTTACTCCTAATTTTTATTTGATGCTCTCTTACTTCTTTACAGAAATTTACAGATCTGAATTTAGATAGATGAAATGAGGCACAAGAAGAGGCATACCTCCAAAAGAGATTTAGGGTTTCTATTTATAGATCATAAAAACCCTAGGGTTACAATTGATTCACATCTGTATTTACAATTTTACCCTAAGAAAACCCTATTTGCTGCACCGACGCACCGACACCACCGACACGCGCCTCGCACGCACCATAGAAATTTTCCACCAATACGGGCGACGCACGGCCGCGGAACCGCGGCCAAAACCCCTGTTTGGCTGCTGATCCGCGGCCATATAGGGAGCTTATTAGTTGGTTTTTCCTGGGCTGTTTCCTGTTGCTTTTTACTTCTTGTTTCTTTACTTGGTTTCTCAGATTGTCTTCTAGTTTTCTTCCAGATTTCCACAGTGAACAATATCGTGGACTTTACCGCTTGCTTCGTGTCGAAGTCTTGAACCTTGCGCTGCCTTTGTTCTTTGTGAAATTGTCTATTGATCTTCGTTTAGTCTTCAAACTGTAGGCTTGATCAAGATTCTGTTGCGCCACGGCAGCGCCCCGGCCGTCTAACCGAGACCAAAATGCGGAATCAAAATTTTCTTATCTTTTAAACTGGCGCTACCGCGGACAATATACCCGGATCGAAACCATTAACCTATACTAGCTAACTAGAGATGGGGTTTGAGATATACCGAGTGATCCGAGTCCTCCGGTCTTCTCGTCGTCGTCCCGATCTCCCGCGGAAACTCCGGTCGTCGCCTCCTTGCCGGAAGGGCACCACATCGTCTGTATCTTTTACGGGCTCCCACCTCAATACCGAGGCAACTCGGGCACGAAGCTGGCAAGTCGACGTGCCCAAGATTGGCTGTAGAATGTGTAGTGCTTTGTCTCTTTGGGGTTATATTGCCTTGATGGAGGAATGAGGTTGAGAAATGAACTTGGGAATTTTGGTAGCAATGGAAAAATGATATGAATGATAATTTTTCCCACCCTCACCAAAAAGATCCTCTCTCTTCTCTCCCAAAAATGTGGCCGGCCAAAACTTGCTAGGAAATGGTGGAGGTAAAGAATTTGTAGCATGAAGGGAGGTGATGGTAGGAGAAAGAGAAAGGTGACCACATCCAAAGACAAGAAAACATCAACCATACTTAAAACCCATACCCACTCAAATCTCATTAATGCACCATTATGGATGAAAAACAAAAATGCTTATCATAATGAATACAAGTGCAAGAAACCCCCTCCACAAAAGTTATTTGCACAATTGCAAATAACCCCCTCCATCGGAAAAGTCCGGCAGGGAAAGAACAAAGGAAAACCGGCCGGAACGGAATGCAAACTGGCAACTCCAGAAAACTGGTCCCGTAATAAATTACAGGAAAACCCCGATACTGTGCATACACACCCGCATCTGTATTCCGTCCGGATACAAATGCAATGAGACAAAATCTACACTGTACTAAACTAGGATCCGGCTTAAACCAAAGCCGGCTAGTAATATCCGTCCGATCTTGATCCGTGCAATACCGCACGTATCCGATCGAACCTTGCCATATATCTATACGGCCACTAGTACAAAACTGTCCGATCCTGATCCGTGCAATACCGCACGTATCTGATCGGACCCTGCCATATCTCCATACGGCTTCTACAGCGTTTCGCCCGAAAGCTGAGTAACTGAAAGTGTGGTGGACTCTAAAGACTCGTCAATACTATGGTTGTGGATTTAACCACTAGCACGTCAGAGGTATAAGCCAATACGTGACGGGCCACCAGCTATTGACCAAAAGGGACGTCGATGAGCGAACTCATCCTGACACCCTACTGAGCCTGTCAGTGACAATATCCGTACAGTCCGGTCCGTTCGTCTATGAGCATCGCATGGCGGGCCTAGGGGGTTGGTAAAAGTCAGACCCCCAAAGGTGGTACAAGTCGTGTCGGAGTGTAGCCCAGAACGCCCTGAGATACTACTGGAACACCCACCAGTAAATCTCCTGCCTCGGCCGAGGGCTTTGCGTAATGGCTCTCCTAGACACAGCGCGACCTCACCCCCAATACCGGGAGAGACGAACCCCTGCAGATCCGCTCACTGCCTCCATATGGCTCGGGACTGTACCCAACTAAAACCTGTTTGCACGACTCCTTTGAGCCGTGGTAGGGTAGTAATCAAAGCACAGTGGGAACACACACGAGACAAATGACGATCTCAGGTCGATGAACTAACCTGTACACATGTCACCTGGGAACTGCTATCTGACGTATGGTATAATCCCAACTAGCAGGTTCCCGGCGAATCCTGTCCGGTGTACTCATAACCCAATGAGCACCTGTATACATCTTAGGTGATCCAACTGACACCAGTGGCTTGTGAGACCGGCCACCGCCCCTCGTCGGGGTCTCGACTGTATACACTAGTCTACTAATGGAGTATCGATGCCCAGTCTCGAAACTCCCACGACTAGGGACCTTTTAAGGATGTGCTTATAGACTCCAGCTCTCACTTATATGATCCCCCTCATACTGCTGGCAGTCAAGCAAGAATCTTAGGGGCTCTATCAACGTGCAATAGCGACCTGTCAGGTCACCTAAAGCAGTACACGATGATAAAGGTAAACCAGATAGCATACTATCATCTCGAGTAAGACTGTTCTACCGGGATAGGTCCTCCCTCAATCATTGCAATCACGTGCCTGTGATCCAATAATTGACTCTGAGGGCACTATCTCCAACAATCTCCCACTTGCACTCAAGGCTAATTATTGCGATGTCGCATACTCACAGCCCGTGTGATACCGAACACCCAACTTCTCTACTAGTCAGTCGCACAAAGCCTGTTTGCGAAACTATTGCGTTCGAGGAATAGCCTCAGTGAGTGGATCCGCCTAGATGTTTCTTTCTATGTCTCTCTAAATCTCAAGTTCGCGGAGAATGCCATCTCCCGAAATGAGCAATACCAGTCTTAGAATGTGTCTAGATGTCTGATGGGACTTAGCTCATAAATGAACTCCAAATCCAAACTTCTTAGACTGTATCGACAACTGAACTTAATCAGTATCCTGCGCCATGCCTCCCTCAGTATTGCCTTGGATCACCTGTCCAAAATACTGCCCCTCGTCAGAAGGAAAACTATAACTCTGACAACCTCCTTGTCGTCCATGTCACCTTGGAAGCCTGGAGTGATAACCGTCTCCTAAAGGAGGCAGCCGTTATCATATCCCTAGAACATTCACTTATGTTCTAAAACTGCTTCCGACTGTTCCTCCAGGATTGGATCAATATCAACTTATTCCATCTAGTGCAAGAACAACATCTGGTGTGGTACTTGACATCTCATGATTGACTCAATTGCCTAAGCAAGTGATCTGCCAATCATGCACACCCCTCTCTACTTTAGTCTATAAGACACCTTTAGAGAGGGTGACTCCATCAACTGCAGGTACACTACCGTGCCAGGAGTCGTCCATTCTAAATACTCATAGAATGCTGTCAAGGTACCCAGATTGGGAAACTACCCAAATCTAGATCTAAAACCATAGATCTAGTAACCAGAATGTCTGATATAATATCCAAGTCCTGTGTGGAGAAACTACTGTGTGACAACCAAAGTATAACCGATCGTAGTATAGGAATATCACTTCCTACTCTGTGTATGTCATCCAAATACCATGACAACACACCCTACTACCTTCTCAACAGATCCATCCCCTATTCTGATGACGTCAAACCTATGACTGTCACATCAGAAATAGATGATCTATCTCCGCTATATCTGCTTTAGTCTATAAATAGACATAAGCCTGATGTCCACCAATGCTTCCGCTGCTCCCACTGACTACGAAAACCCTCTGGCAGAGTCATATAGACGTGCACTTCTAAAGCTAGTTTAGAACGACGCTATACTCATCCTCCTGCCGGGTCTCGCAGCCTGGAACAACAACAATGGCAAGTGTGGGTAAACAAGAACTTCCCTGTCACCGTCCTTGAGGCTACCGGAGTACCTCTCGGGTGCCTGAAGTTACCCACCTTATCTGCGGAGTGGCCAATGGAATGTCAAACCAGATTGAATCTTTAGGTTCCTTATCAGATCTTCAGTAATCGTTTGCGGTTCTGGAATCACTTCCAGTTCTACCATACTCCCACTGCTGTTTTTGAAAAAATCCATTTTTAATAAAACTGTGGCGAGTCTAGAACAATATTTCTATTGATCTGCCAGATGGTAGAAAGTCAACCCTCGTCATAGCCTGGGTCAACCCACAAACAGCCATTACAGAAACGTGCCTTGAGTTGTCCAGTGTCTGGTTTTAATCATAAGCCGGACAACTCCCCGTACCTTAACATCGTTAAGATATGAACTGTTCTATATCCAATATAGAACCAGAGGCACTGATTTAATTGAACCAGATTCAAATCATGCAGCTGTCTCCAGTGCATGTCAACTAAATGGAGAGAGGCCGATCAGCGTTACTCAACTTAGGAATGCTTCCAATTATGAGTAACCTGAAAGAGAAGCAAGTTCTCATTACTATCAACTGAATACCATACACAAGTATCTACATCTTCGATTACCTTGAAGAATCCCGATACTTGCAATACCTGGTTCTCTACTCTATTCTTATACCAATAACTCCTCAAAACTCAGACCTTGTGTTTCTACGAAACATATGTCTAAGAACTAGAGAAGTTAAAAGTAAACAGAATATAGTATAAGGACCAACCCCTCTGTCCCAATGGACACTGGACAACATACAATACTCTGTATAAGTCCGCTGAGTCTAACAACTCTTTCACTGTGCGTCGTAGGTTGAAAACTGTACTTATGGTTAAGAAGAATTACACCGCTGTTTGATGCTCCTTACCTAACCATCCACTGATATAGGTAAATGTCATCGACATAATATCAAAAAGGTATATCTCACTCTATGAAAATATACGTACAGATATATCAATTTGAACTTGGTGCATAACAACGGATATTCAAAACCAAATATTTGCCGACCGGCAAACAACCCAGGTGGCTTCCTCAAATATCACCAATTACAACGAATCCCGATATAATGAGGATGGTCACCTAATTCCCAATAACTTACTCCCACTTATCATCTGTAAAACCATACAGATGTGAGAATCATACCTGGTAAATACATACCCTGGAGTAAGTATCTAATCGGGAAAACAGTTTTCTTTTAACATTACACAGTGAAACTGAAACATTGAAATGTTTCGGTGGGGTATTCCGGTATTCTTAGTAATGCCTCTTTCATTATCCAGATTCACAACTATAACCGTATAATTCTTTGCCACCTCTCCAAATCCCTTTATATGTCTTTAGTCATTACCGTCTGCACACCCCTTTAGGCCAAATGGTTTTCTTCCTTCCCTACCGTTCGGCACCAGCCTATGGTTTGGAAGAAGACTATCCAATAAGCATAAAAGGTGTACTGTCCTAATCCTAGGAGCACTCGCAAAGCGAGAGAAGGTGAAGATAAAAGACAACCGAATAAACCTTATTCCTATTTCTCCTGAACCAGAATCCATCCCCGAACTGGAACAAGTTCCTTTCGAGTTCGTATATAACCATACGATGGAGTATCCAATAAACTGTGGATCTTCGTAGTGATACGGAGTGTTCTGGAGAAATACAAAGGTGATTTAGGATTGGCGAAGAAATACTTGGTTTGGTCGTGAATATCAGTTGCAATTTACTTTGCCCTCTTACTAATCCCTTGCTTTGTCTTAATCTTAATACCTTCTGCACACCATCGTTATGCTAATTGGTTTTCTTCATTCCCCACCGTTCGGCACCAGCCTAAGGTTTGGAAGAAGACTATCCAATAAGCATAATAAATGTACTATCTCCTAAACCAAGGAGTACTCATAATGAGAGAAGGTGAAAAGAAAAAACAACTGAATAATCCCATTCGTTTTTCTCCAGAACCAGAAACCATCCTCGAAGTCCTTCGAGTTCGTATATAACCATACGATGGTTTTGTCCAATGGAAGTGGACGTTCGTAGTAATACGGGGTGTCCTGGAGAAAAGGGTAAAAGTAGGAGTGGCAATGAGGTTTGCAACTCTGACAATCCAAAAGCCAGTGTTAAGAAGGTTCGGTCAACTTGGTCACTGAGTCATAGTCTAGGTTCGGGTCAATGGTCGCTGCCAAAGAGAGAGAGAAAAGAAACACTCAGCGTGCACTCTAACCTAGATCAGAATGGTTATCACTTTGTCTAATCTGGAAACCTCCCACTGTACCTCAAATTCTCCTCCAAACCTGAAAGAAGAATTAGTCGGGATCACCCGAGGAGTAAACCAACTCATCAGTGGGAATCGGGATCCAACTATCATCGCATGATAACGTGACGGAATCCACTCACGTCACCACACTCCAGAAGGTATGCGCATATCTGGCAAGTTTCAGTTCTTTTGAAACTCCCGATGTAGGTTTTTACCCCTAGGACCCAAGTGACCTTGACAATGCCAACAAATCAAAGAGTCCTAGTCAAGTTCTACCCGTCATTATCTTGATTGCGTTAAACCCACCCGTACGAGTCCTTGACAATGCCAACAAGACCGTACGACTGTCCTAACCAATCCACTTATCCATGTGACAGAAAAGCATTACATAGCTACCGAACACTACGCCACGGCAATGCACGACAAACGCAGCACGAATACTAAGTAATACTAATCTGAAATGACGGAGGGCTACGACTGGTTTTTGGCGAAAAACCTTTAACGTAATGAACTTGATATCGTTGAAGGAACTGGATAACCTTTTTAGAAAATATAGTGACGAAAACCTTTACTAAAGAGGTCACTCCCGGTGAAGGGATCTCGGCTCTTTCCCCGTAGAATGAGGTGCAGGATATTCCAGCTGAATACCACGATGCAAAGCAAAAGTAATCGGCTATAGTGAAGTTAATGCCCTGATGCAAACTTCTGTCCAAGGGGTCACTCCCGGTGAAGGGATCTCGGCCCTTGCCTCGTCGACTGAGGAGCAGGATATTCCAAATGAATACCACGATGCAAAACAAAAGTGAACGTCCTTGCAATAACAGCTTTTTGAAAAATGTTCCAACAACATCAGAATAGGTTTATTTATCTTGCATTGATCCGAATCAATGCAGTCCCATCAATTGATCACACCACAAAGAACGAAAATATACTGACGTACGTATATGCCATCCGCATTCGCCACTGGGTCCCGTCATCACCCGTTAGGTTAGCTAACTAACGGCAGAGCGGGGACTGGACTAGCGCGGATGAAAAACATATACAACATCTACTAATATATATACCAATATATAGTATTTCGCTCAAGGCGTGATAAAATGCAACATCACAGAAATGAACAGCATCACAGAACAATACAGATATCTGGAAGCCCCGGGTTTCATAGAGCCGCTGCTGAAACCCGACGTTCCCCTGGTCGTGTGGATAGCCTGTGCAATGAAATCCTAGACCCCTACGGGCGCGGCAAGTCACCCGCCAAAACCTGAAGCGAGGCAGCCCCTTTCAGCACCGTGAATGGACCACCCAGCACTTCACGGAATCCGGTAACTTGGGCACCCCTCCTGGGTCAACCTGTACCCCCTATGAGTGCGGCGAATAGCCCGCCAATTCCAGACTGAAGCCCCCTCCGTCTCAATGCCCTGAGATGCGGGCCCGTTGCCTTCTAGAACCCGGCTATCCGTGCACCCCTCCGCGGGGTAACCCTAGTACAGAAAGTAAAATATACATACACCGGGTACATCGACCGCAACCAGGTCGTGCCCCAAAAGAATAATACAAACAGACAGTGACGGCAGTCCACATGTCGGACGCTCGCCCCGCAATATCAAATGTACATATAAAACAAAACTGTACTAACATTGCATCCAGGCTATCCCCCACGACCGATCCGCAACAACACAGCATAAACATAGAACATCAACGTGAAAATCACGTTCGCAAATCCGTCTAACCGGGCTATAGCAGTTAGACCGGATTTACCGATCAAGTGATATTCACGGTCGCAGATATAATGTAAATACTGTGTAATAATGTGTTTAGAATATCCGATCAATCAAAAATTAACAAGTGGGCCCCCAAGCAATACTGTAGCACTCACAGAAAATCTGGGCCCAATATTAATATTCCAAAACCCCCAAAATCAGTCCACAAGCCCACTGGAAAATTTCGACCCATTGATCCCTTAAACCTGCGGCGGATCCGCGGCAACAAAGGGGATTTTGCCGCGGATCAGCGCTATTCCTGAGAGATCAATGTCTCGAATTTTCCCAGATCTCTTAGAACTTCTAGTACATCAATTTTCTACAACCTGAAAAAATTTTCGAGCCCGGAAAAAATCGACAGAAAACTGATGCATGCAAAATGGGGTTTTTGGGATTTTGGTCGATCGGATAAGTAAAACGCATTAGAACAAGCTAGGCAAGGTTAATGGCGTGGCTCTGATACCATGTTGCGCCACGGCAGCGCCCCGGCCGTCTAACCGAGGCCAAAATGCGGAATCAAAATTTTCTTATCTTTTAAACTGGCGCTACCGCGGACAATATACCCGGATCGAAACCATTAACCTATACTAGCTAACTAGAGATGGGGTTTGAGATATACCGAGTGATCCGAGTCCTCCGGTCTTCTCGTCGTCGTCTCGATCTCCCGCGGAAACTCCGGTCGTCGCCACCTTGCCGGAAGGGCACCACATCGTCTGTATCTTTTACGGGCTCCCACCTCAATACCGAGACAACTCGGGCACGAAGCTGGCAAGTCGACGTGCCCAAGATTGGCTGTAGAATGTGTAGTGCTTTGTCTCTTTGGGGTTATGTTGCCTTGATGGAGGAATGCGGTTGAGAAATGAACTTGGGAATTTTGGTAGCAATGGAAAAATGATATGAATGATAATTTTTCCCACCCTCACCAAAAAGATCCTCTCTCTTCTCTCCCAAAAATGTGGCCGGCCAAAACTTGCTAGGAAATGGTGGAGGTAAAGAATTTGTAGCATGAAGGGAGGTGATGGTAGGAGAAAGAGAAAGGTGACCACATCCAAAGACAAGAAAACATCAACCATACTTAAAACCCATACCCACTCAAATCTCATTAATGCACCATTATGGATGAAAAACAAAAATGCTTATCATAATGAATACAAGTGCAAGAAACCCCCTCCACAAAAGTTATTTGCATAATTGCAAATAACCCCCTCCATCGGAAAAGTCCGGCCGGGAAAGAACAAAGGAAAACCGGCCGGAACGGAATGCAAACTGGCAACTCCAGAAAACTGGTCCCGTAATAAATTACAGGAAAACCCCGATACTGTGCATACACACCCGCATCTGTATTCCGTCCGGATACAAATGCAATGAGACAAAATCTACACTGTACTAAACTAGGATCCGGCTTAAACCAAAGCCGGCTAGTAATATCCGTCCGATCCTGATCCGTGCAATACCGCACGTATCCGATCGAACCTTGCCATATATCTATACGGCCACTAGTACAAAACTGTCCGATCCTGATCCGTGCAATACCGCACGTATCTGATCGGACCCTGCCATATCTCCATACGGCTTCTACAGCGTTTCGCCCGAAAGCTGAGTAACTGAAAGTGTGGTGGACTCTAAAGACTCGTCAATACTATGGTTGTGGATTTAACCACTAGCACGTCAGAGGTATAAGCCAATACGTGACGGGCCACCAGCTATTGACCAAAAGGGACGTCGATGAGCGAACTCATCCTGACACCCTACTGAGCCTGTCAGTGACAATATCCGTACAGTCCGGTCCGTTCGTCTATGAGCATCGCATGGCGGGCCTAGGGGGTTGGTAAAAGTCAGACCCCCAAAGGCGGTACAAGTCGTGTCGGAGTGTAGCCCAGAACGCCCTGAGATACTACTGGAACACCCACCAGTAAATCTCCTGCCTCGGCCGAGAGCTTTGCGTAATGGCTCTCCTAGACACAGCGCGACCTCACCCCCAATACCGAGAGAGACGAACCCCTGCAGATCCGCTCACTGCCTCCATGTGGCTCGGGACTGTACCCAACTAAAACCTGTTTGCACGACTCCTTTGAGCCGTGGTAGGGTAGTAATCAAAGCACAGTGGGAACACACACGAGACAAATGACGATCTCAGGTCGATGAACTAACCTGTACACATGTCACCTGGGAACTGCTATCTGACGTATGGTATAATCCCAACTAGCAGGTTCCCGGCGAGTCCTGTCCGGTGTACTCATAACCCAATGAGCACCTGTATACATCTTAGGTGATCCAACTGACACCAGTGGCTTGTGAGACCGGCTACCGCCCCTCGTCGGGGTCTCGACTGTATACACTAGTCTACTAATGGAGTATCGATGCCCAGTCTCGAAACTCCCACGACTAGGGACCTTTTAAGGATGTGCTTATAGACTCCAGCTCTCACTTATATGATCGCCCTCATACTGCTGGCAGTCAATCAAGAATCCTAGGGGCTCTATCAACGTGCAATAGCGACCTGTCAGGTCACCTAAAGCAGTACACGATGATAAAGGTAAACCAGATAGCATACTATCATCTCGAGTAAGACTGTTCTACCGGGATAGGTCCTCCCTCAATCATTGCAATCACGTGCCTGTGATCCAATAATTGACTCTGAGGGCACTATCTCCAACAGATTCTTCCATTTGTTGGTCGTAGTCTCACTTTTGTATCGTCTTTTATCTTTTTCACTGTTTTTGTTCCGAGAACCTGTAACCTGCAACTATGTAGCAGACATAGGTCAAAAGCACCTGTTTATTTGTAAAATGACTAAGAATGGGGAATATAAGAATGCAAAATTATGGTATGAACACCAACAGATTGGACGAAGTGTAAAACTACGAAACCGAAATAACTCCGAAACACGATACCTAGAATCCAAGTTTCTGTCGAAATTTTCAGAGCCTCTAAAATTTTTTTAAACAATTGCAGAGTGCTTCTCTCCTTTTAACATGAACACCGCCTAAAAAAAAGGCACAGATTCCAAGTTTTGGCTGGCCATAGAGCCATTTTTCCCGGCCTGGCCGGTTTGTAATGGGAATTGGGTCTTGATTTTTTTGGTGTTGTTCTATTCTATTGGATTAGGGTTTCAGGTGTTGTTTGTTTTTGCCAAGATTGCATGTACTGTTATCTCTCTGTTGTGGCAATACGGAGTATTTCGAGGTCACGATTTTAACGTTGTTTACATGTTTCAGTTTGTTATATGTGTTTCGAAACGTCCGCTAATCGCTATACGTCGATTAGTGGGGATTGCACATATCTGTGTTATTGCTATTGTGATTTGTGGATATGGAATATTGGATCGTCGTGGATAAATAGCTGAGGGATGTGAGAAGAGAGTTTTCTTTCTTTCATTCGATGTAAATTTGTAAAGTGATGTAATATTATTTTGCGGGGCACATCCGGGTTAAGATTGTAGCCGCCGTTGTATTATTTCTTTTACTGTTTCTGCTCCTAGGATAGACCCAAGATGGGTGCACAAACTACCGGGTTCTTGAAGTGCCGAGTGGATTACTCATTTTACTGAGGGAGGTTGCTTCATTTCGGGAATTTAGCGGGTACACCCGTAGGGGTCTAGGGTGGGGTTTTGGCTATTCATCACGGCCGTGGAATCCGTCTTTCATTACAGGCTTAAACGAAATGCGGAATTCCTAGTATATCTAATATGTTCATCTGTTATCTGGAATGCCTATTATTGCGTGAGACGAATGGATATTATATATATGCTATATAGTAGACGTTGCTTATGTTTTACACCCGCGCTAGTCCAGCCCCCGCTCTGGCGTTAGTTAAGTAACCTAACGGTGTTAGACGGGGCCCAGTGGCGAATGCGGATGGCATAAGTGTACGTGGTATTTTCATTTCTTTCTGCAATAGTAGGTGTAAATGATGGGATTGCATTATATGATTAATGCAAAGCAAACAAACTAAAACTGAATCGTTGGAACAATTTCAAAACCACTCGGTTTTTTCAAAAAGCAAACTTTTAAATGCGGAGCCTAAACCACTCCTTTAAAAGCTATCAGGTTCCTTCAATTAAATCAAGTTCATTACGTTCACGGTTTTGCCAACACCATTCGTAGCCCTCCGTCATTTCAGTTGGATATTCAGTAGTATTCAAGCTATGTACTTTGACCTTCGCCAAGGCATAGTGATTGGTAGCTGCTGAATATTCATCTGTAGTATAGATAGATGCGTTGACTTGGGACAGTCGTACTACTATTTTGGTCTTCGTCAAGGGTAAGTACGTGTGGGTTCAAATTAACCTGGAAAATGATGGGTAGAACTTGACTTGCGACTTATGATATGTTGGCATTCGTCAAGGTCATAAGAGCTTGGGGCAAAAATCCACATCGGGAGTTTCAAAGGAAACTGAAATTTGCTAGTGTTGCATACCATTTGGAGTATGATAATTTTGGTAGGATTCCTTCAGGATTATCACACAATGATATTTGGATCCCGATCCTACTGTGAGTATCCGCTACTCCTCGGGAGATTTTTTCACTAAAACAATCAATGTTATAAACCAAGTAGGTGTCTAGAACGGTGTTAGCGGGACTACGCCTACAGGGAAAAGAGGTTATGTAATTAAGGAACTTCACGAAAGCATTGGAAAACCCCCTCGAAGTACCAACACCAGACTGGCCGAAAAGTTAAGCAAGTATTGTAAGAGTGAGATTAATCCTGACTAATTCTTCTTTTATGGTTTGAGCAAGGATTCGAGATACAGTGGGAGCCATCCTGTTTAGATAAACTAAAAACCAATCTAAACTTGCAAGAGCATCATGCTAAGTGTTCTCTCTTTTTCTCTCTCTCTCTCTTAATTGCAACGTCCAGGTGACCAGACATAGGTTACAGCTAGATAATAAATTGACTGAGCCAGACTATATTGATTGGCAAAAGTTTTTCCAGATGTCCATTACCTATGACAAGCTGGGCCACCTCCTTACTACTAAAGCCCTGCCGTCCCAGGTCCAGTTTCCACCGTCGCGGATGTTGATATCCGTAAGACAAGGGAAAAATACAGTGCGAATGCCAAGTGCCTCGTGTTGGCTTCAATGGATACTGAACACCAGAGGCGGCACGAGAAGATGGACTTAGCTTTTATCTTCCTCCATAACAAAGATTTATATGGAGAGCAATCTCGTATCGCAATATATGAGACCTCGAAAGAATTGCTTCAAGTAAGGTTGGCTGCCGGGTTATCTGTAGGAGGCCACATCCCTACAATGATCAGCTATATTAAAGAGCTCACGGACCTAGGGACCACATTGGAGAACGAGTTATGTATTAACTTGATTCTAAAGTCCATACATTCTACTTACACCCTGAAGGAAACCAGGGAGACACCCGCTCTGCTTATTGGGAAATCTTTCTCTTCTAGATCTAAGGCGAAAGCCAAGGGAGAGAAGAAGAAGGCCTCCACCAAGCCGACAGGCGGTGTCAGTAAGGTAGAAGGAAAGGGAAGGGAAAAAGTTTTGGGGCTAACAGTAGGAAAGGAGGGATGTTCCTATTGTCACGGAAAAGGGCATTGGTAGAAGGAATGTAGGCCTTAGAAAGCCAGAATCCAGGATTCATAGAACGTTGTAGCTTCGGCTTCGGGTGTGTTTGTGATTAAAAACTGTCTGTCAATTAACTTTACTTCCTGGTTACTAGATACCGGATCAGGATCTCATATCTGTAATTCATTATAGGCTTTGAGAAACCGTAGAGTTATTAGGGCAGGTGATATGACTCTCAGGATTGCTAACGGAATGAGCGTAGACGCTGTATCCGTAGGGCAATATCACCTAGGATTAAAAAGTGGGCAGATATTGATTTTACGTAACTGTTTGTGTATACCTAGTCTAGCTTGTAATATCATATCTGTATCTTTACTTTCTAAAGAAGGATATGATTTTACATTTGTAAGCGATGTTGTCAACATCCACCTAAATCAAGCTTTGATTGGGTCAGGTACACTAGATAACGGTATATACGTGTTAAATCAAGCTCGGGTTTTCAACGTCCAGAACACACTTAAAAGAAAGTCTCCAGAATTAAATCGGGCTTTCTTATTGCATTGTAGACTGGGTCACATCAATAAAACACGGTTGACGAAATTACATAGAGAGGGATATTTGGATCCGTTCGAATATCAGTCTTATGCAACTTTTCAATCTTGTCTCAAAGGAAAGATGACAAAGACTCTGTTCGCTGGACACGAAGTAAGAGCGAGCGAGCTCTTGGGACTCATACACAGCAATGTGTGTGGTCCAATGTCTACACATGCACGAAATGGTTATTCCTATTTCATTACTTTTACGGATGATTTCTCTATGTATGGACATGTCTTCTTGATAAAACATAAATCCGAGGCCTTTGAGAAATTCCGAGAATATAAGAATGAAATAGAAAAACAAACCGGCAAAAATATCAAGACACTGAGATCTGATCGAGGTGGTGAATACTTAAGTGCCGAGTTCCTGGGTTACTTAAAAGAGAATAAAATTCTCTCTCAGCTTACTCCTTCTTACACACCACAACACAATGGTGTATCGAAAAGGTGGAACCGAACCTTATTGGATATGGTATGTTCCATGATGAGTAATGTTGAGTTGTCGCAATCCTTCTGGGGATATGCACTAGAATCAGCTGCATATCTTTTGAACAAGGTTCCTACCAAGACTGTGCCTACCACGCCATATTAGATATGGAGTAAGAAGAAACCCTATCTTCGGTATCTGAAGAAATGGGGATGTCCAGCTTTTGTAAAAAAAGCAGCATGCAAACAAGATCGAGGCACGCTCAGTACTGTTTAAATTTATGGGATACCCAAAGAACTCCATGGGGCATCTTTTCTATTACGCAGAGGAACAAAAGGTCTTTGTTTCTCATCATGCCCACTTTTTGGAAAATCAATTTTTGGAAAAAGAAACTAGTGGGAGCGCAATAGAACTGGAAGAAATTCTAGAACCACAAATTATTACCGAAAGCATAATAGAACCAGAAGTTTTAAAAGAACGGGACATCCCCGCGCCACTCCGCAGGACTAGTAAGCAGTCTCATCCGCCCGAGAGATACTACGGTTTTCTCATAGACGGGGATAGAGAAGATTGCATCATTGACAATGATGATCCAACTAGCTTCCAGTAAGCCATTCATAGTGGTGACTCGGTAAAATAGCTGGATGCAATGCAGACCGAGATAGAGTCCATGTACACCAACAAAGTATGGATTTTGGACATTGCTCCAGAAGAGGTAAAACCCATAGGCTGCAGATGGATCTTCATAAAGAAGATTGGTGTAGATGGACAGGTTGAAACCTATAAGGCTAGACTTGTTGTAAAAGGTTTTTATCAAAGACCTGATTTGGACTATGATGAAACATTTTCTCCAGTGGCTATGCTCAAATCCATTCGGATCCTTCTTTCCATTGCTGCCTTCCACGATTATGAAATTTTGCAGATGGACGTAAAGACCGCTTTTCTGAATGGACATTTGGAAGAGTGGGTCTATATGGATCAGCCAAAGGGTTTCATTCAGAGTAAGAGCAGCGGGAAAGTGTGCAATTTGCTTAAGTCCATTTATGGACTAAAGCAGGCATCGTGGAGTTGGAACATCTGTTTCGATGAGACGGTCAAAGAATTCAACTTTATCAAAAATCCATATGAACCATGCATCTATAGTAAGATTGTAGGGAGAACTGTGGTATTCCTCATCTTGTACGTGGATGACATTATTTTGATAAGAAATGGCATTCTTTTGATAAGAAATAACATTCTTATACTACAATTAGTCAAAGGATTCTTGTCACAAAGGTTCTCCATGAAAGACCTGGGTGATGCCTCCTATATTCTGAGGATCCAGATCTATCGTGATAGATCTAAAAGGATGTTGGGACTTTTGCAGTCCAGGTACATCGACACCATACTAAAGAGATTTAGTATGGAAGATTCAAAGCGCGGTAGTCTACCGGGTTGTCACGGAATCAACCTCTCCAAAGAGATGTCTCCCAAGACTGATTTTGAAAGGGCTCGCATGTCGATTATACCCTACGCTTCTGTGGTAAGCTCTATAATGTATGCGACGTTATGTACCAGACCAGATGTTGCTTACGCACTTAACGTGGTAAGTCGGTATCAGTCAAACCCAGGAAAGAACCACAAGATAGCGATGAAGAACATTCTCAAGTACCTGAGAAGGACTACGGAGATTTTCTTGTGTATGGCGGAAAAGACCTTCAGATCGAGAGCTTTGCTGACTCCATCTTCCAGAGTGACAAGGATGACTCCAAATCCATGTCGGGTTATGTCTTTACCCTTAATGGAGGAGCGGTTTGTTGGAAGAGCTCCAAGCAGGACACCGTTGCTGACTCGATGATGGAAGCAGAGTATATCGCTGCTTGTGACGCCGCGAAAGAAGCAGTCTGGATGAGAAAGTTCCTAACAGAACTTCAGGTGGTTCCATCCATTGTAGATCCAATACCTCTGTATTGTGACAACAACGGCGATATAGCTTTAGCGAATGAACCCAGGTCCCATCAGAAGTCCAGACATATCTTGAGGCGGTACCACCTAATCAGAGAGATTGTTGATCGCTGGGAGATCGAGATGTGGAGAGTTGATTCGGAGAACAACACTGCAGATCCACTCACAGAGACCATCCCTCAGACACGGTTCGAGAGGCTATTCGAGATGATAGGTCTGCGATATGCCAATATATGGCCTTAGTGCAAGTGGGAGATTGTTAGTGATATATACCCTAGAGGCCATTTTTGTATCATACCGGTGTGTATATTACATATTCGAAGCTTGGGATATACACGGATATAGTAACAGTGTAACAACCCTGAACTTTCTTTACAGAATTTTTTCAAAATACAGAAAGTAATACCTTAGACTGAGCAAAAATTATAAATTTAAATTGCTTTTGAACAGCAAGAAAGCACTTGTAGCTCACTGATAAAGCCTTGCATTGCTGTGACATAGCCCCTGTGTTTGAATCCCCTCAGCCACATAATATTTTTATTGATTTTTTCTTTCAAACTTTTAGAAGACCAAACTTTTACACGTGCAATACACGTAAAATGAAAATTCAAACTAAAAACAAACATGTGGAAAATGTTATATGCACTGAACCTGACACGTGGTAGCAATCCAACCCCAAACCCAAACAAAATGACCGGCGAGATAGGGCGTGGGCCGGCGGCGCCGGTCCCCCCGTAAGTAAGCCCCAAATTTTTTCTCCTGGCACCCTTTGGTATACTCCACTAACCCTAGTCTGTTTTATTTCCCTGCACATTTCCAGAGAATTAAAATGAGCCTTAAAACCAAATTTTAATGCATTTTTAATTCTCATTTCAATACCCTAAACCCTAATTTCTCCTATAAATACCCCTACACTTTGGCCCCTTCTCATTCTGAAATCCATTGCCAAAACTCTCTAAAATTTCTAAGTCCAAAAGTAATACAAATGGAGTTAGCCAAGGTCAAAGTTCCGGCGACATTTCGGGACAAATCCGGCGACAACGCGACTCCACGATGCCTTCGAAATATTCCTCTACTTTTCCCCTTTCTAATCAATCAGTAAGTTCTCTCTCCCCTTCTCCATTTCTAATCTAAAACAATCTCTTTTCAAAACTCGTCGAAAGTGGAGTTATTCCGACTTCCGATTCTCTTTTCTTTAAAAATTCAATTTTTCTTAAACAACAAAATTTACCATCTTTTCATATATTGTTTAGCAACCATAAAAAAATAATTTGATCAAGTTTCAATTCAAAATTTAATGTTAAACAAATTCTATTTCAATTTTTCGGTAAAATTCCATCAAGTTTGTATACGACATTACTTTATCATTTTACTTATTTTACCTTTAGAAATTGCACGAGATAATAACCTACCTCATCACAACACTTATCTTGACATAGCACGATGGCTTTGTAACAATTTTTGTGGGACAAAACACAATTTACATTAAAACACCTTAAACTATCAAAACCCGTATTCTTTAAATTGTTTTAATTAATTCCTTGCAAATAAGGCTCTACAACCCATTTTGGGGAACCCGATCGGGATGGTGCGGTTTATCACACGTCCTCAGGATTAGTAGAGCAAGAGACAGACCTCCTCACGGAGCATTCGATCTCGATGGAATTTTTATTACAATTTCTAAGAAAACAGGATTTCTATTAATAAATAAATTCTATTTTTTATAATTATATATATATAAATATTATCAAAATATCTATTTTAAATATAATATATATTCCATGTTTTCTAATCAAAAGAAAAGAATCATAAAAGATCATGAAAATACCATCACATTCAATATAAGTCAAATTACAAGAAAATATCATATACTATTCAAAATTAGGTTTATATCCACTAGAATATTTTATTTTATAAAAATTACAACTATGAAAACCCTAAAGACGATAAATAAATACTTGAGGTGTATTTTGAGAATATATCAAAACAATTTTTCATAAAACCCTCTCAAGTTATATTAATTTATAATAAGGACCCTAGTAAACATAGGTTTAAGCGGAACCAGTTCTCTTGAGCCTCACGGAGCTGGAGAATCTGGGTGCTTGCCTATCTAATGTATACAAACTAAAAACGGTGTTATCAATACGGTAATTGTCTTGGAAAAAGACACAAATCCTGCCATCCATGTGCAGCAGTTATCGATAACTCCAAAACTAATTCAGGACTTCAATTCGTTTTAAAATGTCTGACTCAGACATAGTCTTGGTCTAATCTAAAATCAACCAATCAATCTATCCTTGAATATTATTCAAGTATAACTCCAATTCAACATGAATCCATTTATACTAGAATTCAATCTATATCAACATGAACATGATTTGACCGAACCATGGATATACATTAGACTGGTCTACATAACTATACGTTTATATCCTCTCCGTTTACATGAAATACTGATATCATGGTTTCGGCAAGTCTTACATCTATAATTTACTTCAATACAATCAATATAAAAGACATTAAGAGGTTTTAAAGGGGTAGACTGGCACAGAATGTGTTAAAAGTGGCATAAGATGGTCATTAAAAGACGTAACTATTCATCCATTGTCGTTGTTCCGTGGTTTTATCGACGGAGCCTTCTACTACGGGTTACCATAGTCCACGGTGTAAATTGGACTCCTCTCGTATACACTGGCATATTCTGTATCAACCTACAAACAACTGCGTTAGTATAACAATCAAACATTATACCAGTTACATCATTTTATATGTCTATTCTATTTCTATCTCTCTTTGGGACTTACCGAGCAATTGTTCGCTGACGACATTCCTATTTCTCTTTTTTCTTTGGAATGTTGTCAGGAGGACCCGATTCTGAGAAGTTTGAGACCGGCCAGGAGCAATTGGAGCAGACCACTGAGCAGCACAACCACTAGGCTTCACTTGTACTCACTTTTCTTTCAGTTCATGCCATTGTTTAGGCATCGTTTTCCAGTATTGTATTTTACTTTCCAGTTGTATTGTAAAGAATGTTTAATCAATAAAAGTTGTTGTTCATTTACATCTCTTGTCATTTTCTTGTGTACTTTATCATATTGCTTATTTACGCTTAGCATGTTTGCTTCTGAGTAAATGCGTAGCGGGCCAGTCATGTCTCCTTACCATACACCGAGAAGCAGGGCGTGACAAGTTTTGTTGGCGGCTCATGCAGATCAGTGCTGCATGGAACCCTACCACGCAAGTCCGTTCTGCATGGACATGCAGGTCAATTCTGCATGAAGTCCTAAGCAATATAATACAAGAATCAGCAACTAAAAACATTCTTTACATTTCATATTCCTTGAATCTTACAATTTCATATTCTTTGAATCTATCCTAACCCTATTTTTTCTTTCAAGATTATGGATTCTCCAAACAATATCAGCACAAACTTCAACAATACACCACCATCTCTTCCACTTACGCCTACCGTTGCAGCTCCGATTAACGAGCAAACGGTATTGCTTGAGGCAATCTGAAGCCTCCTGAAAGGACAGCAGTAGCAGACTGCTATATTATTGAACCGCCCAGAAGCGGAAGCACCCGGAGTGAAGCAATTCCGGGTATTGCACCCGAAGCAATTTTCTGGGAAAGAGAGCCCTTAGGAAGCTGAAGAATGGGCTCAGAGTATCGAAGATGATCTGGCAGCAGCACAAGTGCTAGAGATTGCCTGGGTTAGAGTTACGAAGCTGCAACTCACAGATAACGCCAGAGTTTGGTGGAAGGCGGAAGAAAACCGTCTTGACCAGCCGATCGAATGGAAGACTTTTCGCGAGATGTTCAACGAGAAATATTTTCCCGAGACTGCCTGATTTGACATGGAGCAACAATTCATCCACCTGCAACAAGGTTCGATGTGGACCAAATATGTGGATGTGTATGATGCTGATTTTACCATGCTCTGTAGATTCGTGGCACATTTGATACCGATGGATGAGATCAAGTCCAGACGATTTCAGCAATGGTTAGATCCGAAGATCCAAGCAGCCTTAGCTACAAGGGATTTCCCAACCCACGACCTAGCTCTAAAATATGTCCATCGATACGAGGCAGTAGTGAAGAAGAAGGGCAGATCTCAATCTGCCGGTGTGAAGCGCCCTGCCACCCAGATGGCAGGAGGAGCCTCTTCAATACCAACTTTTGAACCCAGGAGACCGGAAGTAACAAATAACCGGCCAAGTCCATGTTCCCCTCCGAAAGGCGGCCAAGACATGAGGACGTCTTGCCTGAGATTCGGGGCAGATGCTATATGGTTTTATCCGTTTACTTCTCCGAAGATGCCAAGTTGATTTATGGCACCGTATATCGGAGATTTAGATGGATGCGGTCGATGTAGCAGACTTCGTCAGATTCCCCCTCACTTGAGGGGTTTTTGATTATGGGGACGCTCTTTCCTGCAGGCGCAAGCCCCTGCAGTTAATTACGCTACCACGTCACGGTAGCCACTTTCTCCTTCTCCAGAATTTCACTTCGTGTCGTGTGTGTTTGTTTTGTTTGTGGTTGCCCGTGGATTGTATACGGAGACTGAATAATGCCGTCGCCCGTAGGACGTGGATTAGTCCAAATCCGTATTTACTTAGATTTGGGTTTGGTGTTTTAGTTTAAGGATACGTTATCCGTGTTGAGGCTAAGATCAACTTAAACGATCGTTAAGGATACGTTAGTCCTGTTTGAGACTAAGATCAACTTAACGTGGTGATCCATTTAATATATGGCTGTCGGGAATCGTCACCTCTCTGACGTCGTTGAAGGATTACAATGATAGGTGTCAGAGGAGTTAGGAGATGTACCCTTGAACCAAAGTTGATTTGGAGTTTTATAGTCCATTTGAATGTTTAAGGATATGTTAGCCGTGTTTAGGGCTAAGATCAACTTAAACGGGATCGTTTAGATCCGACAAAAGAGCATTTGGAGGCTCTATTGTTCCAGTTTAGGGACGTGGTGGTCCATTATTAGTTTAGGGACGTTTCGGTCCGACATTAGTTTAAGGACGTTTCGGTCCATCATTAGTTTAAGGACATTTCGGTCCAACATTCCCATTTTGGGATGAATATTAGTTTAAGGACGTTTCGGTCCAATATTAGTTTAAGGACGTTTCGGTCCAATATTAGTTTAAGGACGTTTCGGTCCACGAGTTTAAGGACCCCGCAGTCCGTGTTGATGTGTGGTCGTCGGGACCCGTCACCTCTCTGACGTCGTTGAAGGATTACAACGATAGGTGTCGGAGGAATTCGGAGATGTACCCTTGAACCGGAGGTAAATTGATTTAAGAGGGCAATTTTGCTCAGTCAATTTAATTTGAGGACTTACGGCCACGATTGGGCTAAGTCCAGTTGAAAAATGTTCAACACTTCTATTTGTTTTTGTTTGGGCTCTGCCCATAAAGGTTGCAGAGCATCAATTTATTTTGGGCTCTGCCCATTTATTGCTTTGCAATTTAATTAGGCATACTAGGTCTTTTGATTTGGGCCTGGCCCTTTAGGAAATGCATTGCATATTCAGGCGCTTTGCACTAATCAAAGAGCGCAAGCGCCTGTGGTGACGACACGTGTCATGCAAGCGCAGTGCGCTGCGTTAGTGCGCTGCGCTTGTGCTGCTGACACATGCCGCACTCTGGTGAGTTGCGCCAATTTCAGAGATCAAAGCTCTATCTTAAAGCGTATAGCGCAAGTGGTTCAGATGCTGACACGTGGCGCTCTCTGGTGGCTTGCGCCAACCCAAGAGCGCAACAGTGCAGATTTACATGTGCAAAGCACTATTAATTTAAGAATCTTTTAGATTCAAGAACCAAAGGTTCATAACAGAAGTGCAAAGCACTGTTTGCTTTCTTGATCTAATTTTGATCAAAGAAAACAAGTTTCTCTTGTTTTTCTTATCTCAGAGAACCAGAGGTTCATAAAAAGTGCAAAGCACTATTTTTATTTGTTTTTTATTGAAGATTATTGATCTTGTTCCTAGATCAATGATCTATTAGAAAAAATTATTCTATTTCAAAGGTTTTTACCATTTTTCCTCTTGAGATTTCTTCAGAGTTCTCTCTATTTGAAATTTTTGATTTCTCACAAAATGTTGATTCCTTTGAATTGAGGTCTAGGGTCCTTTTTATAGTGCCCATAAATTAGTTAAATTTGTTAAAGAGATCTTTCTCTGAATGATTTGGGGAATTTTCCCCACCGTTGGATCTTTAATCCAAGGGCTTCTGTTTTACAGAAGAAAATCTTCTTGTTTTAACAAGAACAGAAAGATTTCTTTAAAATCTTAATTCTGTTTGGCGTAAATGCCCCAGCGCGTGACACGTGTCGCGCAGCGCACAGCGCAGCGCAACTGCGCTGGCGCATCTGCGCTGACACGTATCGTGCAGCGCATGCTTGCGCAACTGAAGCGTTGCTTCCTTTAATTTTGCTTTAAATAGAGCTTTGCTCTGATTGGGCGCCTTCTTGGGCGCTGCGCTGACGTATCAGCGCCTGACACGTGGCACGTTGCGCCCGAGATTTGAAGCGTTGCTTTAAAATTTGAATTTTGAATTTCAACAGAGCTTTGCTCTGATTGGGGAAATCAGAAGTGTTGCTTCATTTCCCGCCTTGGAATTTGAACAGAGCCTTGCTCTTTTGGGTAAACAAATGCCCTCCACTGTTGCGCTTACGTGGCTCCAAAACATGAGCGCAACGGTGACAGAATTCCAACCGTTGCGGTAACTTTCGGAAGTTGAGAGGGCACTTGGTGCCTATAAATAGGACCTTTGGTCCTTCACAGATGATCATCATCTCCAAAAATTTTATTTTCAGAATCTCAGAGCCCTGCTCTTGCCTTTAAGAACTCTCAGAGTTAGATTTTTCCCAAAAGAAACTTTTTAGGTAAAAATTAATCTTGAATTAAATTAATTTCAATTAATAGAGTCTTGCTCTCATAGATCTTTTGATCTAGAGAAAACCCCTTTGGGGTTTTACCAACAGAGCCTTATTCCTTTGTTTAAACACTTTTAAAAGTTTAAAATTTTAGAGAATTTTAGGTAGATGGCATTTTATGGAGCTTTGCTCCTTCCAAATCATATAGAAGAACTCTTAAGAATTCTTTATGGATCTTGGAAGTTAAAGATAGCATTTTATATTATTATTATAATCATATCATCTTTTCAGAGCAAAGCTCTCAATGTTCTGAGGGAGTTTTCCTCAAATTCTCCTCATTATTGATTTTGATAGATGTTACTCCTGTCTGCAGAGCGTTGCTCTCGAGGAGTTTTAATTCTCTGTGTTTTTCTCATTGCTGATCTTCCAATGCTGTTTCCTTCAGGGATTATGGCGGTGCGTCTATACAGTCTGCACGAATTCATCACCTATGAGGATATCCGTGCCCAGGGCCGTCAGCAAAACCAAGAGTTTACAGATGCCCAGTGTGCGGAGGTCATGGGTCGTCTGAACGCACGTGTTGGTTGGCTGCTCCCCCGCCGCTCTGCTCTTTTGAAAGTCATGCTGGGAGCAATTTGGAGAGCACTCCCGGGGTTCCACGAGGCCCTACCGCTCAACGCGCTGGATGATGCCGAAGACAAGGTGCATTCAGTGTACCTGTCGGGGCTGATCTCGAAGAAACGGCGGGATAGCCTCGTTGACATCCTACATCAAATTTTCCAGCAGACGACGATAGTCGCTGCTTATCGAAGGCTGGGGGGGTTTGCCAAGGATCTTGACACACAGGAGCGCGAGAGGCTGCGCACAAGAATAATCAGAAAGGCCAGAAGAACTCTGGATGGCCTTCCTTTTGACTTCCTCAATCTGTGCCCCGGATCTGAGGTTATTCCATTGTAACAATATTTCTCGTTTATTGCTTTATGATTGTAAGAATTTTCGGCAATATTAATGGAAAAACTTTATCCCAGCTTGTCTTATTTTTCGTTCTGAGTCTTTTGCCTATGCCTGAATGAGTGTGTCTCGAACGCTTGTAAATCGGATGTTCTTTTGTCGCTTTCTTCTTTCTTCTATTATCAGCATGTTGACTTGATAAACACATTTGACCGATAATAGAGTAAGCGTCTAGATTTTTCAAGAGAGAGCGATGGCTTAGGCCTCAGGTTCAGATCTGCTGCCTAAGACTTTTCAACTCTATGAGCCGTGAGGGTCTCATAGAGAATTTTCTCCCTACGGATCGAGAGGATCTCGTAGGTGTATTTTCTCCTTAGGAATCGTGAGGATTCCTAAGCGCGTTCTCTCTTACAAGTCGTAAGGATCCTATAAGAGAATTTTTCCCTCTTACGAGTCGAAAGGACCCGTAAGCGGTTGTTTCCCTCCTTGTCGAAACTCGACTTTGGAGAGTGAGACCCGTGAATAGTATGCAGGAGACCGTTTTAGACCAACTTGCAGGGTCCCATTGTTCAGGAAGCAAGTTTTTTAATCCCTGCTGCCTGAGGCTTCATCTTGCAGGTTGAGACGAATCGGGAATTTTCCGCGGAGACACTGGTTTCTCTGCGAGCCGACGCGAATCAGGAGGCTCTCGTCAAGGATGTTTGTTTCCCTGAGTTGAGGTATTTTCCAAGGATTATTTGTTTCCCTGGTGTTGAAAGGAATCGAGAATTTTCCACGGAGACACTGGTTGCTCTGCGAGTCGATGCGAATCAGGAGGCTCTCGTCAGGGATTGTTTGTTTCCCTGAGTTGATGTATTTTCCAAGGATTATTTGTTTCCCTGGTACCAAGGTTTATTTGTTTCCCTGGTGTTGAAACGAGTCGAGAATTTCCCACGGAGGCACTGGTTGCTCTGCGAGTCGACGCGGATCAGGAGGCTCTCGTCAAGGATTGTTTGTTTCCCTGAGTTGAGGTATTTGCCAAGAATTATTTGTTTCCCTGGTGTTGAAACGAGTCGAGAATTTCCCACGGAGGCACTGGTTGCTCTGCGAGTCGACACGGATCAGGAGGCTCTCGTCAAGAATTGTTTGTTTCCCTGAGTTGAGGTATTTGCCAAGGATTATTTGTTTCCCTGGTGTTGAAACGAGACGAGAATTTCCTACGGAGGCACTGGTTGCTCTGCGAGTCGACGCGAATCAGGAGGCTCTCGTCAAGGATGTTTGTTTCCCTGAGTTGAGGTATTTGCCAAGGATTATTTGTTTCCCTGGTGTTGAAGGGAGTCGAGAATTTCCCACGGAGGCACTGGTTGCTCTGCGAGTCGACGCGGATCAGGAGGCTCTCATCAAGGATTGTTTGTTTCCCTGAGTTGAGGTATTTTGCCGAAGACATTGGTTTCTTCGGAGTTGAGATGAACCGTCGAGGTTTGGCTTCGTTTTCTGGCGGAGCCTGTTGGGAAAGTATGATTCCCTCTTTGTTTGCGCCCTTGGATTGTATACAGGGATCGATGTGATCTTAACTGTAGGGCAAAAGTTTTATCATCATTTTTTTTGTTTTATTTCCGCGATGCTCTATCATTTCAACTTTTATATCGCGAAGGTCGCGATTGCCCAATCATTTCGGCTATTTTTCGCGGTGCCCAATCATTTCGGCTGTTTATTTTATTTTTACTCGCTGTTTTTTATTGCGAGTTGCCCAATCATTTCGGCTATTTTGCATGCATACATTTTACTTGCTGCTTTTTATTGCAAGTTGCCCCATCGTTTCGGCTATTTCGTATGCATGTGCGGCCTACTGGCTTTTCGCCGTAAACTTGAAATTAGACACCGATTTCGGCATCAGCACCGCTACAACTGGGATATTACCAGGAGCGAATCATCATTTGCCTCTGTCGATTTCGACCAAAGGTAGCTTAGCGAACAAGGTTAAGGTCCTGTCGACTAAGACTTTTGACTTCATGAGCCGTAAGGGTCTCACAAAGGTATTTCTCCCTACAAGTCGTGAGGATCTTGTAGGTGTATTTTCTCCTTAGGAATCTTGAGGATTCCTAAGTGTTTGTTCCTCTGTAAGTCGTAAGGATCCTACAGGAGGGTTTTCTCCTTGTAAATCGAGAGGATTTTCAAGGGTTGTTCACCATGCGAACGTATCCCCAGTCTCGGATGGGACTTGATTAGGGAAATGTTTATTTGCGTCCGTGGATTGTATACAAGGGCCGGTATTGAGCCACTTGTAGGGTAATATCGGAAGTTGTGGGGATTGCTTAAGCACAGGTTTAGGTCTCTGTAACTTAATACTTTCAAATCTTATGAGCCGTGAGGGTCCCATAAGAGAGTTCTCCTTACGAGTCGTGAGGATCTCGCAAGTGTATTTTCTCCTTAGGAATCGTGGGGATCCCTAAGTGTGTTGCTCCCTTGTGAGTCGTAAGGATCTCACGCGGGTGGTTTCTCCTTACAAGGTCGAGAGGACCCTATAAGTGTCTTTTAACGAAGTTGCGCCCTTTCGGGTTTTCACAAACACTCGCCGATAGTCCTACTGTTTTTACTCACAGAGCCCTTTCGGGTTTTCATCCGTGCCCATTTTGCTTATGGACATGCCGTTTTTTTTTATTCTTTTTATTTTCTTCTTTTTTTTTACGAGGTCGCGCCCTTTCGGGTTTTCACGAACACTCGCCGGTAGCCCTGCTGTTTTTACTCACAGAGCCCTTTCGGGTTTTCATCCGTGCCCTTTTTTGCTTATGGACATACCGTCTTTTTTTTTATTATTATTATTTTCTTCTTCTTCTTTTTTGTCAGCCTATGGATGCTGCGGTATTAGTTTAAGGACGTTTCGGTCCTATTGTTAGTTGAAGGACGTTTCGGTCCGTTGTTAGTTTAAGGATGTTTCGATCCGTCATGGAGAAAGCTGGCTACTGCTTATAAAGCTTGAGCTTACGAAGATAGCGAGCGGACATAGTCGTCATCATCTATCATTGACCTGGGCTGTGGCTCAATAAGCGTAGTATTTCTTTAGGAATCGACCATTTATTGGCCTGTAAAGCCTTTCACCGTGCATGTCCATGAGTAGATAGGCCCCACCCTGGTAGACCTTATCTATGATGTACGGGCCTTCATAGTTTGGCTCGAATTTTTCCCGCTTGGTGCGATTGGGGATCATAGGCCTTTTGACCACTAGCACGAGTTCGCCTTGGCGGAATGTCCTCGGCCGGGTCAATCTTTCGTATGAGCGCGTCATCTTTGCTTTATAAGCTTCCAGATTTTGTTGCGCTATGAGCCGTGTTTCTTCAAGGGCATCAAGCTCCTCAAGCCGAAGGTTAGCATTTTCTTCGTTCGTCAACTCGTAGTGGACTGCCACTCGCAGAGAGGGTAACTCTATCTCGAGGGGGAGTACTGCTTCCGTACCGAATACCAACGCGTACGGCGTTGTGTTCGTGGCCGTCTTGAATGTAGTTCGATACGCCCAGAGAGCTTCTTGCAGTCTCTCGTGCCAGTCTCTCTTATTTCGGGACACCGTCTTTTTCATGATTTTCGTCAGGGTCTTGTTGAAGGCTTCAGCTAGACCATTAGCTCGCGGATTGTAAACTGAAGAATATCTCCAGTCTATATTATGCTGCTGTGCGAAGCGACTGATCTTGTGGCTTCTGTAGGCTGGCCCGTTATCGGAGATAATTCGTCGCGGAGTTCCAAACCGATATATGATGTGCGTTTTGAAGAAGTGGAGGATATTCTCCGTCTTCACTTCCCTCAGCGGTACTGCCTCTGCCCATTTGGAGAAGTAGTCGGTCGTCGCCAGGATGAAACGATGTCCCATGGACGATGCTGGTTCGATGGGGCCGACTATGTCAGTTCCCCACATTTCAAATGTCCAGCTAGCCACTGTCGGGTGTAGCAGATTTGGATGCTGATGGATGAAGTCCCCATGGATTTGGCATGAGTGGCATTGCTTCGCATATTCGAGGAAATCCTGAATCATCGTGGGCCAGTAGTAGCCCATCCGTTTGATCTTCAACTTCATCTTTGGGCCTGCTTGATGAGAACCGCAGATTCCGTCATGAACTTCCTGGACGACTCTTTTGGCTTCGTCAGGTCCCATACATCTCAACCACAGAGAATCGAATGACCTCTTGTATAGAGTATCATTGACGAAGGCGAAAGACAGAGCTCGTTTCATGAGCTGATGTCTTGTGGACGCTTCTTCAGGCGTTCGGTGGGACTTAAAGTAGTCTATGAAGACTTCCCTCCAATCCTCAGCCTTTTCCTGGTCTTCTATTTGCAAGGTCGTCTGTTCAGTCGCTCCCTTCTCTTCGGATGATTCCGGAGATATTTCTGCTGGGGCAAGCACCCGACGGCTTTGTACCACGATTCTAACGTCATCGAGGTTCTCGTCAGCCAGCTCTTTAGCAAGCTTGGCCAACGCATCTGCTTTGCTGTTTTCTGCGCGCGGTATGCTTTCCAAAGTATAGGAGGGAATTTGGGTCAACAGTTGTTGCACCTTTTCACCGTACTTCACCAACTCCGGTTTGCACGTTTGGTAGTCGCCGTTTACTTGACTAACGACCAGTTGAGAATCTCCGTATATGAGGAGGTTTTCAATTCCCATGTCAATGGTGATCTCGAGGCCTGCTATCAAAGCTTCGTATTCGGCTTCGTTATTTGTCCTCGGCTCTGTTAAGGAGAAAGCGAAGCGCATTATCCCTCCTTGTGGAGTCACGAAGATGAGGCCTACCCCCGATTTGATTATAGGGGTATTTTGTTTGCGCTTTTTCATGGAAGATGCTCCATCGAAATAAAGTTCCCATTGGGTATCACCATCATCGATCGCGTCAAACGCATGTTCGTCTGGAAAATCGCAATTTAGAGGAGAATCGGCGGCGATCGGATGCTCAGCGAGGAAGTCGGCGATGGCCTGGCCTTTCATTGCTTTGAGAGGTTGATAGGTTATCGAGAACTCCATCAAGAGCAGAGCCCATTTAGCGAGTCGTCCCGTCAATATGGCTTTTGACATTAAGTATTTAAGAAGGTCCGCCTTCGAAATGAGAGGGACCTCATGTGCTAATGCATAGTGCCTGAGTTTTGTTATCGCGAAGATCAACGACAGGCAGTGTTTTTCGATGGGGGAGTAGTTGCTTTCTGCCCCCAGTAGAACTCGACTTAAGTAGTAGAGTGCTCTTTCCTTCCCCTGGTCATTCTCTTGCGCCCACAATGCGCCTAAAGAACCTTCGAGGGCGGTCGTGTAAAGAATGAGAGGCTTTCCCTTAACCGGAACAGCCAACACTGGTGGATTTTGCAAGTACTGCTTAATTTCGTCTAGCGCACCTTGGCATTTTTGATCCCAAACGAACGGGGTTCCCTTCTTCATCAGGTGACTGTAAGGGCGGCACTTGCCAGAGAGATTGGCTATAAATCGCCGTATATATGCAAGCTTCCCTTGGAGAGACCACAGCTGTTTGAGAGTTCTTGGCGGAGGCATTTCCATGATTGCCTTGATCTTCGACGGATCTATCTCGATGCCTCGATGCCGGATGACGAATCCCAGGAATTTGCCTGAGGAAACTCCGAATGCGCACTTGAGAGGGTTCATCTTCAAGTTGTATTGTCGAAGGCGTTGAAATATGGTTTTCAGATGCTCGAGGTGTTCCTCGTACGATTTGCTTTTAACCACGAGGTCGTCGATATAACATTCGACGATTTCATGTATGAGGTCATCGAAGATCTTCGTCATGGCCCTCTGATAGGTGGCACCGGCATTCTTTAAACCGAAGGGCATTACCTTATAGCAGAATATACCCAAAGGAGTCCTGAAAGCGGTGTGCTTCTGGTCTTCGGGATGCATCTTTATCTGATTATACCCTGACGAGCCGTCCATAAAGGAGAAAACCTCATGAGTGGATGTATTGTCTATCATCAGTTCAGTGACTGGCACCGGGAAATCATCCTTCGGGTGGGCTTTATTGAGATCCCGAAAATCCACGCATATGCGCACTGTCCCATTTTTCTTCATCACTGGGACGATGTTGGCGATCCATTCCGGATATTGAACCTCCTGAATAAAGCCAGAGTCGATCAGCTTCTTAACCTCGGCGTTGATGCTCAGCTCAAGCTCGAGCCGCATTCTCCTCAGCGCCTGTTTGACTGGCTTGACGTCCGGGGATATCGCCAATTTGTGCACAGCAATTTCTGGATCTAGTCCTGGCATCTCGGAATAGTTCCATGCGAAGCAATCTTTGTGCTGTACAAGGACGTCTTTTAACGAAGCCACCTTCTCTTCAGACAGCAGCTCACTAATGAATGTCGGTCGCAGGTCATTCGCCGTCCCCAACTCAATTTTCTTGAGGTTATCCGCCGTGGTATGGATTCCATCTTCCAGCTCTTCCGGTGCTGGTGGAAATTCTGAGATCACCTCATCGTTGCTATTTTCGAAGCACCAGGGAAGGCTGTCCATGTTCTCGGGCTCTTCTTTTAATATTGTTATCATGTGATAAGTGCGAATCCACTTCCAATCCCAATGTGGGGTTGGTTCTGTTCTTGTGGCTTTGGGTTCGCGCTTCTGTGGCGGCGCTACCCTCCAGTTATCAGACAGAGCGAATTTGCCAAGCTGATACTGATCTTCCATCCAATTCTTGAAGGTGAAGCAATCTTCAAGAGGATGCCCTATTACTTGATGGTAAGAGCAATAGTTTGGGTCAGAGACTTCGCCTGCTTGCTTGGGGTGCTTGGACTCCGGCAGTGTAAGCATTTGATGTTTTAGAGCAAGATCAAGTATCTTCTTCGTCTTGTCCCAAGGAAACGAGTACGCTCGACCCATTTTCTTCATGAGGGACAGATCAATAACGCTCGACTCCCGCTTGCGTGGCTTCTTAGTCCCGCTTTGTTGCTGTTGAGCGCCTTTTTGGCCTTTCGACTTGTTTCTGCTTCTGCGTCGAGCCTTCTTTATAACAGGTTGACAAGGAGTGACACTTTCATCTTTGACGGCCTATTGAAGGAGGCGTTGCGTTTTGGCTTTCTCGTAGATGGCAATTTCGCGGTTATGGTCGTCTCGGACTTTTTGACCAGCTTCCCTTATAAGCCTGTCCATTTGTTCTTCAAACGACGGACTGGGCACTTTTGCATCAGGAACTTTTACTGGTTCAGGATTAGCGTCCTCCTGTTGAGCATCTGCTTCTTCATTGAAGTCATGCACTACGTAACAGTCGCGGAGCAGCTCTCGTTTCTTGGGGCAAATGTATCCGAGCCCGATTGTCTCCATCCTTCCACTAGGCAGCCTGTGCTGAGTTCCGGGGACATTCAAGACCCTGTCATAGAATTTGGCCTTTCTAACGGTCTGTTTGAAGGGTATCCCTTGGCGCTTCAACAACTTCTTCAAGCCTTCTGTATAATATTTGGGTAGACGGATGGGTTGAAGTCTGTCCAGCATAGGATCCGCCCCGTGCCAGATTTCTTTCTCCACTTTGTTTTCTTCAGAGCGGTAGAATAGAATTTCCTCCTCGCCTTCTCGCCTGGGCGGGACATAGAACGTCTGCAGCTCCTCTACGCTGTCGATGTCGAGCGCATCCAGTTCTTTATAATGTTTAAGCGGCACCATGGCAACTTGCAGACTTTGCTCTTCATCAGCGGAAGCTCGTATTGAAGGTCGAGCAGAGAATACAGCATGGACTTCATCCTCTGAATCACTGCCAAAGATCAATGTAGGAGCAGATGGTCCCGGCTTAGTGTATTGGGGCGGACCCGAATAAACTATCTCCTCTTCCTCCTCGGTATCACTGCCGAAGACAGGGATGGTAGCGTTAGTTTTATTCTCCGGCTTATGACACCTTTCCGTGTCTTCGAAATTCGGCAAGAAATATTTGGCATCTTCATATTTGCGAACTTCATTCACGGAAAACGGATTCAGTTCTCCCATCACGATATGCTCGAGACCATCCCTAAAATATTTCATACACTGATGCTGTGTAGAAGGGATGATGTTATACTTGTGTAACCATGGTCGGCCGAGCAGAGCGTTGTAGCATGTCCTGGCATCTATGACGTGGAATTTAATATCCGTGACGAGCAGTCCGAAGCGTAGCGTTAGTATCACAGATCCAAGAGTCTTTGATGATTGGGAGTCGAAACCGGAGATGGTGATCTCGTCTCGAGCGAGGTGTTGAACGCTCATACAGATTTCCTTTAAAACCCGCACATTGAGTAGGTTAACAGACGACCCGTTATCGATCAGGATTTTGCCTATCTTTATATCATGGCAGTATCCTGAGATATAGATGGGGCGATTGTGTTCGCACGTCCCAAGGAGAAGGTCTTCATCGCCAAAAGTGACATCTGCCGTGTGCACTTCTTTCAGTTCATCCTTCATCTTTTCTTCGGCCAGGAAAGCTTGAAACTGCTCCGGGTCCTGTAGTGCCTTAATTAACAAATCTCTCACCTCCTTTGATAGTAAAAGGGCGTCAAGAATGCTGATCGGCGAGGGTAGCTTCCTCAGATGCGCTAAGACGTTGTAATCTACTTTATTCTTCTTTGGCGGGTCTTTGGCAGTTAGCTCTTCCATGACTTGGTCATCTAGGGTGATGTCCTCAGAGACCTTTCCTTTCCCTTTATCTTTCTTGTTTGAGGGTCCAAGATTCTTTTCAGGTATCGTCCGATTGCGCAGCTGGATATTTTCGCAGACCTTCGGCTCTTCTTCTTTTCCTGAGGTGGACTCTTTAAAGAGGGGGCTAAGCTCCAGCTCCTCATCAGAATCGCTCCCGAATGTGAGCACTTGTGATCCCCCAGCGTTGACCATGCGACAATTGCTGGAGGTTCTGTTAAGCCCTTCGGTCGTACCGTTTTGCTTTCGGCGGGTCTTGCGCTTTTCCCGCTTAAAATGCTGCCGGTGAGCAACATATCCTTGCCACCATCTATCGAAAGCTTTGCACTCTTCAGTGGGGTGCGAAATCTTTCGATGATATAAGCAATAGGAGGGGTGCATTTCCGCTTCTCCAGTAACGCTTCCTTCAGAGGATGGTAGTTTCATACCCATCGACACGGCTTTAGCAAACCTCTTCCTCATCTTGAATTTGATTTTGTCCGCAGTGGGTGTGCTTTGCTCCAGCGGGAGTATCTCAATTCTTTCGTCAAGGCGTTGGTGTTTGGCCTTTTCGAATATGACCGCCTCGCGCTCCCGATCAGCTTTACTTTTTAAGAGAGCTTCATTAAGGAATGCGTCAATTACTTCATCCGACGGCCCCGAAATTTTTGGTTCAGGATCTGCCCCCAGCTTTTCAGTACAAGGAGTCTCCTCATTGTTCGTGAGCGAATGGGAAATCATATGACATCTCGCCACATATTCCTCGGATTCATCAGATGAACTTTCTCCTTCATCTTCCTCTTGAAAGACGTGATTGAGGAATTCTTGGAATGTAATGGGAGTCCGTGCCTTCTGGTTGTATTCCTCTAGAGCATCAATTTGTTTTTGCAAGTCCATGCGCTTGTCGCCAGGCTTCACGGGCTTCTTTGACTTCTTTTTCTTCTTCTTTGAAGATTTCGACGGCTGGTTATGAATGCTTGGGCCACTTCCATCGATCTTTTGAGTTGGACGAGGCTTCAACATCCCTTCAATGATCTGCGGCTCCAACGGGTTCTTCCACTTGATCGTTGGGCATGTTTGAAGATCATTTAGCATCCTTTTTGTCTTGGCTGATAATACGACCTCCCAAGGAGCTTCTTCAACGACAGAGCATGTTGCCCCCGGCGTATTCATTCCCTTAGAGGTGTGGGGCTGCGGTGGATTCACCTTCCATTTGTCGGACAATGCAAACTTGCCCTGTCGGTACTGATCTTCAAGCCAATTTTTGAAGACGTAGCAATCCTCGATCGGATGACCCAGTACTCGATGATAAGGACAGTAGTTGGGCTCATTGACATCACTTGGTTGCGACGGACGTTTTGGATCCGGCAGATTTATGAGTCGGTTACGCAACGCTGGCTCGAATAACCTTCTCGTTTTATCTCGGGGAAACGAGTAAGGACATCCCATCCTCTCCTCAAGGGCTACGTATGGGCGCATATTATTTTGACGAACGACCAGCTTCAAGATGTTCGGTTGCTGTTGAGCATTAGCGACAATGATCGCTTTTCCTTTTCCTTTCTCATTTCGGGAGTCCGGCTTTGGAAGAGGAGGTTTATGGCCCATTTGATCCATTTGCGCCAGCTTGTCGATTAGTGCCTGGAAGGTGGTCGGCTTGAAGAACATCATAAATTGCGAGATGGTTGCTTGCGGATCGAGGGTTCCCACAAACATTCCTACTGCAGGAGCTTCTTCTATGCGCTGCTCGCATTTTGACCATAAATTTCGCCACCGTATAGCATATTGGACCCATGTTTCGCCCGGCTTCACCCTGGCATTAATCAATGCCGTTATCAAGGTACGCTCGCTGGCACTCGCGAAACGTTGGGTAAATAGCAGTTCCATTTCAGCAAAGGTCTTGATAGAGTCATTCGGGAGCTCGGAATACCACTCGAACGTCGTATCTGACAAGCTACCAACGAACTGGCGGAGTAACAGTTTATCATCACCGCCAGTGTTGCCACAAAGCGCCCTGAACTGGGCAACATGCTGGTGAGGATTGCCAGTCCCCTTATACATATGGAATTTTGGTATCGTATAACCTGGCGGGTACTTGATCTGGTCGTACCAGCCCGGATACGGTCGTCCCGTTTCTATGACTTGACCCGCTGCTTCAGTCGCTTGATGAACCCGGATCTGCTGAGCTATATATTCGTCCAGGTCGGCTTTGGAGATTGCCTCCTCCTTGGCTGTTGACAGAGCCGGAGGAGGATTCGACGTTTCTCCCCTATCATCTTCAAGGATGATCGGGGGATCTTCAGCAGGTGGATCTTGTTGAATCATCATACCCACCATGTCCTAGAACAGGAAGGCCATCTTCTTTATGCTGGCTGCCTATTCCGCAGCTTCTTTATCCTTCTTCTCCAGTATGCGACGAAGGAATTCGGCGTCAGTTTCTTGTTCCTGACATTCATCCGAGGACGTTTCAGGGGTTTCTTTTGGCCCAGTGAGTGCGGCTATCACGGTCATCATCTCCTGGAGCTTTTGCTGTTTCTCCTGAGCCTTGGTCACTGACCGTGTAAGTGGTCTATGACCCGTGGATGCACGGCTGTCCTCCTTTCCTGACGCCATGTACACTGTATGAACTATTATGCCCCCGGACTTAGGGCGTTTAGGTTCACCACCTTTGGCATTTGCCGCGGGCGCGGGGGTTTTCTCCGGCCTTCTTCTTTTGTGGGCCGTTGAAGTTGAAGGGGCCGTTGTAGTGGGCATCCTAGTGATTGTTGTCCTCTGCTGTTTAATAGGACGGTCCTTTTCTTTTTGCACCTTCGCCTTCTTCTGTTGACGAGAGTAACCTGGGTCAATCACGGAGTCTTGAACCCTCCGCCAAACTTTGTATATTTTTTAGGACAGCCGTTGAGGGGGCTGTTCTTGCTGTGTTTCCGAAACTCTCTCCGCGGGCGGAGGAGATCTTTTCAATGTAGCGGTTGGAGAGTTCTTACGTACCCTCCTCAGCAGTTCAAAGCTGTTCCCAGTTGGAACAGCAGCGTTGACCTCCACCACTGGAGCAGGTGGAGTTAACCCTGAGGGGGAGTTGCCCCCTGTCTTCCTTACTCGCCGCCAATGGCGACGTCGAGCATGACGAGCCGTTGGGACTGGCTCGGAGATAGAGACGTCTTCTTTTTGCCCCTTGTCCGGTTGAGGCGCTGCTGGTGTTAAGCTCTTAAAGACTGAGGTTGTCCTTTGAGGGATGATATTCAACC
The DNA here is from genome assembly GCA_030015575.1 of Agapanthus africanus. Lineage (NCBI taxonomy): Eukaryota > Viridiplantae > Streptophyta > Magnoliopsida > Asparagales > Amaryllidaceae > Agapanthus > Agapanthus africanus. The sequence goes on from CM057339.1 coordinate 5,039,380, forward strand.
TGTCGAAAACAGATCCTCGAGCAGGGGCAGGAGCAGGAATAGTCAGTCTTAAAAAGACTGACTCTTTGACAGGGGAAGCCGCCTTGACGACTTCTGGAGCAGCGGTTATTGCCTTCCTTGGGATAGCCACCTTAGAGTTCATGGGCTTCCTAGCGGGCCCCTCGTAGTTCTGATCCAGCCTAGCGAAGACGGAGGCTGTTGGTTTGGTAGTGGATGACTCGTTGACAGGGGTCGTCGTAGCAGTGAGCCGGTCGAAGACCGACTTCTTGTTCGCTTCTGGTGCAGGCATTGGCATAGAGAAGCTTGCGGGTGGGATCATGGTCCCGAAAAACAGGTCGGTGGTGGCCTGGGTCACCTGTTCTACCGGCAGAGCGAGGAAGGAGGCCGCTTGGGGCCCATATGCTACACCTCCAGGTGAGGTGGAGCGTCCGTTGCAGTGGTACTTCGAGCAGCTGGTGCAGTTAGAGGCCATTGATGCTTGAGTTCTACGCCAGGCAAAAGACCAAATCTTAGTAACTTGAAATCCAAATGCAACTGTTAACAAACCGCGATTCGTTCGCAAAGACGACACACGAAGTGTGGAGTGGAAAGAGAAAAAGGTCCCACCGGGCGTGCCAGAATCTGTTCCCCTCCGAAAGGCGGCCAAGACATGAGGACGTCTTGCCTGAGATTCAGGGCAGATGCTATATGGTTTTATCCGTCTACCTCTCCGAAGATGCCAAGTTGATTTATGGCACCATATATCGAAGGTTTAGATGGATGCGGCTGATATAGCAAACTTCGTCAGATTCCCCCTCACTTGAGGGGTTTTTGATTATGGGGACGCTCTTCCTTGCAGGCGCAAGCCCCTGCAGTTAATTACGTTACCGCGTCACGGTAGTCACTTTCTCCTTCTCCAGAATTTCACTTCGTGTAGTGTGTGTTTGTTTTGTTTGTGGTTGCCCGTGGATTGTATACGGAGATTGAATAATGCCGTCGCCCGTAGGACGTGGATTAGTCCAAATCCGTATTTACTTAGATTTGGGTTTGGTGTTTTAGTTTAAGGATACGTTAGCCGTGTTGAGGCTAAGATCAATTTAAACGTTCGTTAAGGATACGTTAGTCCTGTTTGAGACTAAGATCAACTTAACGTGGTGATCCATTTAATATATGGCTGTCGGGACTCGTCACCTCTCTGACGTCGTTGAAGGATTACAACGATAGGTGTCAGAGGAGTTAGGAGATGTACCCTTGAACCAAAGTTGATTTAGAGTTTTATAGTCCATTTGAATGTTTAAGGATACGTTAGCCGTGTTTAGGGCTAAGATCAACTTAAACGGGATCGTTTAGATCCGACAAAAGAGCATTTGGAGGCTCTATTGTTCCAGTTTAGGGACGTGGTGGTCCATTATTAGTTTAGGGACGTTTCGGTCCGATATTAGTTTAAGGACGTTTCGGTCCGACATTAGTTTAAGAACGTTTCGGTCCACTATTAGTTTAAGGACGTTTCGGTCCATCATTAGTTTAAGGACGTTTCGGTCCATCATTCCCATTTTGGGATGAATATTAGTTTAAGAACGTTTCGGTCCGATATTAGTTTAAGGACGTTTCGGTCCGATATTAGTTTAAGGACGTTTCGGTCCACGAGTTTAAGGGCCCCGCAGTCCGTGTTGATGTGTGGTCGTCGGGACCCATCACCTCTCTGACGTCGTTGAAGGATTACAACGATAGGTGTCGGAGGAATTCGGAGATGTACCCTCGAACCGGAGGTAAATTGATTTAGGAGAGCAATTTTGCTCAGTCAATTTAATTTGAGGACTTACGGCCACGATTGGGCTAAGTCCAGTTGAAAAATGTTCAACACTTTTATTTGTTTTTGTTTGGGCTCTGCCCATAAAGGATGCAGAGCATCAATTTATTTTGGGCTCTGCCCATTTATTGCTTTGCAATTTAATTAGGCCTACTAGGTCTTTTGATTTGGGCCTGGCCCTTTAGGAAATGCATTGCATTTTCAAGCGCTTTGCGCTAATCAAAGAGCGCAAGCGCCTGTGGTGACGACACGTGTTATGCAAGCGCAGTGCGCTGCGCTTGTGCTGCTGACACGTGCCGCACTCTGGTGAGTTGCGCCAATTTCAGAGAGCAAAGCTCTATCTTAAAGCGCATAGCGCAAGTGGTTCAGATACTGACACGTGGCGCTCTCTGGTGGCTTGCGCCAACCCAAGAGCGCAACAGTGCAGATTTACAAGTGCAAAGCACTATTAATTTGAGAATCTTTTAGATTCAAGAACCAAAGGTTTATAACATAAGTGCAAAGCACTGTTTGCTTTCTTGATCTAATTTAGATCAAAGAAAACAAGTTTATCTTGTTTTTCTTATCTCAGAGAACCGGAGGTTCATAAAAAGTGCAAAGCACTATTTTTATTTGTTTTTTATTGAAGATTATTGATCTTGTTCTTAGATCAATGATCTATTAGAAGAAATTCTTCTATTTTAAAGGTTTTTACCTTTTTTCCTCTTGAGATTTCTTCAGAGTTCTCTCTATTTGAAATTTTTGATTTCTCACAAAATGTTGATTCCTTTGAATTGAGGTCTAGGGTTCTTTTTATAGTGCCCATAAATTAGTTAAATTTGTTAAAGAGATCTTTCTCTGAGTGATTTAGGGAATTTTCCCCACCGTTGGATCTTTGATCCAAGGGCTTCTGTTTTACAGAAGAAAATCTTCTTGTTTCAACAAGAACAGAAAGATTTCTTTAAAATCTTAATTCTGTTTGGCGCAAATGCCCCAGCGCGTGACACGTGTCGCGCAGCGCATCTGCGCTGACACGTGTCGCGCAGCGCACAGTACAGCGCAACTGCGCTAGCGCATCTGCGCTGACACGTATCGCGCAGCGCAGTGCTTGCGCAACTGAAGCGTTGCTTCCTTTAATTTTGCTTTAAATAGAGCTTTGCTCTGATTGGGCGCGCCTTCTTGGGCGCTGCGCTGACGTATCAGCGCCTGACACGTGGCGCGTTGCGCCCGAGATTTGAAGCGTTGCTTTAAAATTTGAATTTTGAATTTCAATAGAGCTTTGCTCTGATTGGGGAAATCAGAAGCGTTGCTTCATTTCCCGTCTTGGAATTTGAACAGAGCCTTGCTCTTTTGGGTAAACAGTCCAGATTTTGCTTCTACTGCAAGAGAGATGGACACCTGTGGAAGGACTGTAGGCGTGCAAAAGGCATGTGCTTAGTTTGTGGCGCATCCACTCATGGAATTGGAACATATCCTTATAGACGCAACCTAGTTCTAATTCACATCACTTATCCGCAGCGGCCAGTTATCCAGGCTCCTGCACCTCGTCTTGCTCTCCCAGATCCACCTCCACGTGGACCTCCTGCACAGCCTCCTCGCCAATTCCATTGGCAATAAGGAGCATGCCTCGAGAGCAGAGAAACATGCCTCAAGGACAGAGGAATGTGCCTCCAGCTAGGAGGAATGTATCCCGGCATCAGGCTTTCACATTAGCGACCGTAAAAGCCGAGACTGTATACCAAGGTAACTCTGGTAATCCCCTTACATCTTTTTCAATCTTTCCAAAACTTTTGCATTCTTTAGTTCTATCACCACCACTGTCGTCAAACTTTTCTTGAATCTGTTATACTTTCCTTCTATAAATTTCGAGAATAAAATTTATATTAAAAGGGTAGAATGTAACAACCCTGAACTTTCTGTACAGAATTTTTTCAAGATACAGAAAGGAATAGCTTAGCCTGAGTACAAGTTATAAATTTAAATTGCTTTTGAACAGCAAGAAAGCACTAGTAGCTCACTGGTAAAGCCTTGTACTGCTCTGACATAGCCCATGTGTTCGAATCCCCTCAGCCACATAATATTTTTATTAATTTTTTCTTTTAAATTTTAAGAAGACCAAAAGTTTACACGTGCAATACACGTAACATGAAAAGTCACACTAAAAACAAACATGTAGAAAATGTTATATGCACTGAACCTGACACGTGGCAGCAATCCAACCCCACACCCACACAAAATGATCGGCGAGATAGGGCTTGGGGCTGGCATCGCCGGCCCCTCCCCCCCGTAAGTAATGCCCTAAATTTTTCCCCTGGCACCTTTTGGCCTACCCCACTGACCCTAGTCTGTTTGATTTTCCTGCACATTTCCAGAGAATTAAAATGAGCCTTAAAACCAAATTTTAATGCATTTTTAATTCTCATTTCAATATCCTAAACCTTAATTTCTCCTATAAATACCCCCCTACACTTTGGCCCTTCTCATTCTGAAATCCATTTCCAAAACTCTCAAAAATTTCTAAGTCCTAAAAGTTGTACACGTGGAGTTAGCTAAGGTCAAAGTTCCGGCGACATTTCGGGACAAATCCAGCGACGACGCGACTCCACGACGCCTTCGAAATATTTCTCTACCTCTCCCCTTTCTAATCAATCAGTAAGTCCTCTCTCCCCTTCTCCATTTCTAATCTAAAACAATCTCTTTTCAAAACTCGTCGGAAGCGGAGTTATTCCGACTTCCGATTCTCTTTTCTTTAAAAATTCAAATTTTCTTAAACAACAAATTTACCATCTTTTCATATATTGTTTAGCAACCATAAAACAATAATTTGACCAAGTTTCAATTCAAAATTTAATGTTAAACAAATTATATTTCACTTTTTCGGTAAAATACCATCAAGTTTGCATACGACATTATTTTATCGTTTTGCTCATTTTACCTTTAGAAATTGCACGAGGTAATGACATATCTCATCACAACACTCATCTTGACATAGCATGATAGTTTTGTAACAATTTTTGTGGGACAAAACACAATTTACATTAAAATTCCTTAAACTATCAAAACCCGTATTCTTTAAATTGTTTTAATTAATTCCTTGCAAATAAACCTTTACAACCCATTTTGGTGAACCCGATCAAGATGGTGCGGGTTATCGCGCGTCCTCGGGATTAGTAGAGCGAGATGCAGACCTCCTCACGGAGCATTCGATCTCGATGGAATTTTTATTATAATTTCTAAGAAAACGAGATTTCTATTAATAAATAAATTCTATTTTTTATAATTATATATATATATATATTATCAAAATATCTATTTTAAATATAATATATATTCCCTGTTTTCTAACCAAAAGAAAATAATCATAAAAGATCATGGAAATACCATCACATTCAATACAAGTCAAATTACAAGAAAATACCATATACTATTCAAAATTAGGTTTATATCCACTAGAATATTTCATTTTATAAATATTACAACTATGAAAACCCTAAAAACGATAAATAAATACTTGAGGTGTATTTTTAGAATATATCAAAACTATTTTTCATAAAACCCTCTCAAGTTATATTAATTTATAATAAGGACTCTAGTAAACATAGGTTTAAGCGGGACCAGTTCTCTTGAGCCTCAGGGAGCTGGAGAATATGGGTGCTTGCCTATTTAATGTGGAAAAACTAAAAACGGTGTTATCAATACGGTAATTGTCTTGGAAAAAGACACAAATCCTGCCGTCCATGTACAGCAGTTACCGATAACTCCAAAACTAATTCAAGGCTTCAATTCGTTTTAAAATGTCTGACTCAGACATAGTCTCGGTCTAATCTGAAATCAATCAATCAATCTATCCTTGAATATGATTAAAGTATAATTCCAATTCAACATGAATCCATTTATACCAGAATTCAATCTATATCAATATGAACATGATTTGACCAAACCATGGATATACATTTGACTGGTCTACATGACTATCCGTTTATATACTTTCCGTTTACATGAACTACTGATATCATGCTTTCGGCAAGTCTTATATCTATAATTTACTTCAATACAATCAATATAAAAGACATTACGGGGTTTTAAAGGGGTAGACTGGCACAGAATGTGTTAAAACTGGCACGAGATGGTCATTAAAAGACGTAACTATACATTCATTGCCGTTGTTCCGTGGTTTTATCGATGGAGCCTTGTACTACAGGTTACCATAGTCCACGGTGTAAGTTGGACTCCTCTCGTATACACTGGCATATTTTGTACCAAGCTACAAACAACTGCGTTAGCATAACAATCAAACATTATACCCGTTACATCCTCTTATCTGTCTATTCTATTTCTATCTCTCTTTGGGACTTACCGAGCGATTGTTCGCTGACGACATTCCTATTTCTCTTCTTTCTTTGGAATGTTGTCAGGATGACCCGACTCTGAGAAGTTTGAGACCAGCCATGAGCAATTGGAGCAGACCACTGAGCACACAACCACTAGGCTTCACTTGTACTCACTTTTCTTTCAGTTTATGCCATTGTTTAGGCATCGCTTTCCAGTATTGTATTTTACTTTCCAGTTGTATTGTAAAGAATGTTTAATCAATAAAAGTTGTTGTTCATTTACATCGTCATTTTCTTGTGTACTTTTTCATATTGCTTATTTACGCTAATCGTGTTTGTTTCTGAGTAAATGCGTAGCGGGCCAGTTACGTCTCTTTACCATACACCGGGAAGCGGGGCGTGACAAACAGTCTTGCTCGAAATGGTAGTATGCTGCCTGGTTTGTTTCTATCTCAATATGTGCATGTGTTTCTTTTAGCATATCGCTTATACATATTGGTATAGCCCTTAGGATCTTTTCTTGATTACCAGCGTTGTGATGGCAGTCACACTAGTGGGGGTTGGGTAGTCTATAAGCACATCTTTATACAGGTCCCTAATCATAGGATTATCGAGACGGGGCATCGATACTCCAGAGTAGACTAGTGTATACGCGATCCCAGCAGGGGAGATGGTCTGTCTCATAGCCATTAGTATGCCGTACTGGAGATAGTATGCAGGTGCTCATTAGGTTATGAGTATACTGGACAAGACTCGTAGGGAGCTGCTGGTGGGTATTATACCTATCGTCGGGTAGCAGTTCCCAGGTGACATGAATACAGCTTAGTCCGTCGACTTGACACTGCTACTTCGCCTCGAGTGTGTTCCCACTGTTCTTAGATTACTACCCTACCACGGCTTAAAGGAATCATGCAAACAGGTAGTAGTTGGGTGCAGTCCCGAAGCACTTGGATGCAGTGGCGGTTATATATGATTCGTCTCTCCCGGTATGGGGGTTGATATCTCTCTGTGTTTGGAAAGCCATTACACAAAGTCTCTGGTCAGGACAAGCGAGATTTACTGGTAGGTACTCCAGTAGTTTCTCAGGGTGTTTTGGGCTACACTCCGGCACGACTTATTGTGCTATTAGGGGTCTGATGATTACCGCCCCCTAAGCCCGATATGCAATACTCTTAGACGAACAGACCGGACTATACAGAGATTGTCACAGATAGGCTCAGTAGGAGTTCGGATGAGTTTGCTCATCGGCCTTCTTATCGACAGATACCTAGGTAGCCGTTACGTGTAGGTAGTACCGCTGACGTGCTTGTAGTTAAACCCATTGCTAGCATAGTGTCGAGTCTTTAGAGTCCCACACAGAGGGTTTCCCTGCATCGGGCAAAAGATGTAGAAGCCGTATGGTTTTATGGCAGGGCTTCGATCACATACATGTACTTGTGCACGTATGATGTTCGGGAGGATAATACTAGTGGGTTTTGGTTTAAACCGGATCCTATTATTATATTGATAGATTATTTTCGTCTCTTTGTATTCGTATTTTTCGGAATATGGATACGGGTATATGTATACGGATGAGGAGTATTCTTGTAATTTGCTCAAGTATACTTCTAGAAGAAGACACCTCATTTCTATTATAACCATTTAGGTTAAATACTTAATGAGGTGGAGGATGAGGTATTATTTGACAAAGAATGGCTACTTGATGACTCACTAGGTGACTCATGGATGACTATTGAGGCAAGGTGGCACCTAGATCTTTTGTGAAATATTTTGTGGTGAATTATTTGCCTCATAGTCATCACAAGACTTAGCCATCTTCACTCAATTATCTCTTGAACACTCTCTCTCCTCCAATGCTCCTTCTTCTTCCTCTAACCCTAAATGTCTCATGTGTTGAGAAATCTAAGGTATTTAGAGACAAACTAATCTATCTTCACTCTCTACATTATCTAGGACATCTAGTTTAGCGAACAAGGTGCCTTAGTTACCTCGGATTTGATGTTGGAGCTCGGACTATAGACTTTCGGGTGGATCGTCTTTGACTTGAGAGGACCGACGAGGAGGCCCGATCCGTGTACGATCCGTGGAGCCTATGACGAGGAGGAGGACAGCAAGAAGACCCAAGGACATGGTTCTATGAGGTATAACTTTCTATCCGAGTAGTTAACCTCATACAGTTTTGCTAGTTGGCTTAGTATCAATCTTGGAGTTCAAGTCGGTGTTGCGAATCCCGTAAAAATCGTTTTTTGAGTATTCCGCCTCCCCGCGAACCCGCGGGATGCGCGACATCGACTTACATGGGCCTCTGTCATAAGTTTCTAAGATTTTTTTTTTGTGTATTAATTTTGTGAGTCTATGATCAAGGAACAAATGGCTTTCAAATTAGATAATTTTTTGTACGTAGCCTTTTTATGCATTGTAAAATATATCTATAAGGTTGAAATTGAATTTTTGTACTCAGATCTTGATAATTTAGTCGTTATAATTATTAAATTCAAATAATTATATTAAAAAATTTACGAACAAAAACAAAATTACACCATACGGATGCGATCTACGATATTGACATATCAAGTGTTTAAGTTAATGGGTATTATAGTTTTCGGTTAAAAAATACTTAATTTCCTTCGGGAAAATCCCAGTACTTTTAAATTTATGCAACCATATATTTGGCTTAATTGTTGTAACGTTTTCAAGTGGGACTAAAAAGTTTTTAGGTGGAACTATAAATGTTACAGATGAAACTATTAATTTACTAAGTTGAACTATTGATTTACCAATTTAGAATGCATTTTCACTGAGAATTTCTCCAAGTGGTACTATTTATTTTTCTAAGTGGGACTTTTTGTTTACTAAGTTTGACTTTATGTTGACTAAATGAGATTTTCTAAATGGAAATTTTTGATATGAACTGCATCCATAATATGTCAAATTAGTGCTCACTTAAAAGAGAATTTCAATACGAATCTAATAAACCGAGTTTAAGTATTCTGACACCGTATGTTAAAGTCATGAAATTTTTAAATTGGAGATTTATTTTACCACGAATTGGACCAATTGGGACACGACGCGTGTCTCTTTCAAAAAGGTTGACAAGACAAAAGAGGTATTTAATACTCTCTTCTTTCTCTGTCATATGTATGCATGCTCATTCTTAAAATTTTAAAGTTCCACTTGGAAACATAAAAATACCAATTGGAAAGAAAAAAGTTTGGCATATAAAAACAATTGGTCCATTAAAACAGCAACAATTGGTCCATTAAAACAGCTCATTCTTAAAATTTTAAAGTCTAACCTTGGGTTTTTTTGGGCGCTGGATTCGTCTTGAAATGCTAAAACAAATAATAAAAGTTAGGCATCCTTGTTTGATCCATTAAAACAGCAACATCTATCTGTTCATCTTTCTTCATTTTACTCCGCACCAAACGAGTCAAACCATATAAAAACTTTATTATTGTCAAATCATCAATGCAGTAAACAGTTGAAAGCACTTTCTTAGTTTAATGCGGAACAATTGTAACGGTCATGGTTTCTTTTCGTAGGAGCCAAACAGGCCGATGACATTATTAGAGATTGTTTGGCTCTTGGAATCAAAAAATATAAATTGGTGCGTTCAATATTCTCATTTTTGTCTGCTTGCTATTCTCGTTGTTTCATTTCTCTGAATGTTTGTGAAATATGGTGACAATAAAGGCTAACCATCATAGGAAATTCTGTAACCAGTGTAAAGTTGTAGAAAATCATCACACTAACAACCAAAATCTTCAAGATTATCATAATTTGAAGATCGGGGAATCCAAATAGGTAATTCGAGAACAATAATTATGGTCAATTAAATAATTTAAGCATGCAGGAATTTTCAACAACAAATTGAGCTTAAAACACTAAACCTAAAAGTACAACAAAAAACGTAAAGCCCTAAATTATAATAATATTATAATTTTTAACCTAATCCAGAATCCAAAAAGAAAAGGATAGAAAGTGCCAAAGTTGCAACCCCTCATAATTTTCATAAAGGGAAGATAATTTTTTGAATAATAGCAGTAACTTGATGCAAGCACGGTTCTAACCTAGATCTCCATCTCAGTTGCAATAAGCTTTTACTTGTAGGCCAAAGTGTTCCCTTGAATGGTCAAGACCACGGCTTTTTAATTTGTCGTTTTTTGGTTATTTCCGACCAAAATGCTGGGCTGGGTTCAAAAAGCCCATCTCATTAATCTAACCTACTTTCTTTTTAAAATAGTTTAGTTAAGGGTTGTTAGAGGCTTTTTGATTAAATTAGAACTTTTGAGAGTAGAACATTTTGGTAGGATTTTAATAGAACCGGGAGTCATTTTTATAGGTGTAAATCCCTTGTTCTACGATATACCGTATTTAAGTTTTGGTCCCACTAAAATTTCTCCATTTATTTCCCAATTTAAATTCTTAAATATTTTTCAAATTCTTTTCCTTTAAACCTTAATCTATTTTCCCTATATAATTTTCAAATACTTTTCCTTTAAACCTTAATCTATTTTTCCTATATAATTTTCTTACCCCACACCCTAATTCCTTTACCCACTCCTCATCCCTTACCTAAGCCCACATAACTTTTCTCTGACCCGACCCCCACTTCTTCTTCTTCTTCCTCTTTCCTACCCTTTTTCTCAACATGCCCCTCCTTCCTCGCAACCGTCGACACGAGACCCGCTCTCGCCTATGTCTCTGCCTCGTCACCAACCAATGCGAGATCCCCTCCTCCAGATCCCCGCCTCTTTCCCTCTCGTTCTCTCTTTCTCTCTCTCAACCAACAAACACCGCCTCTTCCTCGCAACGAGCGCCTGCGAGACCCGCTCCATCCACGATGAATCCTTACCCCAACTAACCCCGAGATCTCAGCGCCGGCCTCCTCTCTTCCCTCAATGTCTCTCTCTCACCCTCTCTTAATCTCTCGCTAACTCCCAAGAACCCTCAGCCCCCATTAAACTCCACCACCGGCGACCCCACCGTTTGAACCATCCCTACCACTGTTTGAACCGTCGCCACCACCGTCCTCCGTCGAGCCCCAGGTCACCTCCACCACCACCGACCACGCCGCTTGCATCCTAACCGAGCTCCTTCTCGCTTCCCCCTTCCAAACACTCGCAACAACACCTGAGCTCCCCACTTCTTCTTAACAACCACGCCATCGCCAACGAGCTCGAGCCGCCACGCACCACCAACTCCTCCAGCATCTCCCCCATCGTAACCCAACTCCCAAGCTCCACCATCGCCGAGGCAATCTACCTTCAGCACCCACCACCGCCGTCAAGTACACCTCCATCTCCAACGCTGAGCCATCACCTCCCTCCAAGAAGGCGGAGCCCTTTGTCTCTCTCCCTCTCTCCTCGAAATCACCGACGAGCCACCTTCACTGCCCTGTGTCACCTGCGTGCCCAGATGTGCCACGGCTTATGCCCGCTTCGTGCCCAGCACCGCACCACCCTCGTTCCCACTCCCGTGTCACGCCATGCCACACCCGTAGCACGCACCGAGCCAAGACCGTGCCCAGTACCATGTCACGCCCGCGTCATTACTATGCCTACTACCATATCACGCCGCGTCGTCACTGCGTCTAGTACCGGGTCATCACGCATCGTGCACGCGCCATGCATCGTGTCCAACATTACACCGTCTCGTGTGTTGAGACAAATCCTGCATGTTGTGTCGCTTTTATATCAGCGACTGAAGGCAAATGAAATCTCACTTTCTTTAACATGCTACGTACATAGATCTATAAATTCATGTTAACATTACATTAATTCGATTATTGCAAATCCGTGTTACATAGTATGCTATCATATATATTTTTGTATGTCATCATCGTATTAATTCTAAAGTGTTAGTTTTGAGCACAATCAGATCTAAAAACGTCATATTAATATCGTGTGGAAGTTGTAAATATTAGATACTGTTTTCACAAGTTAGGCAAAACCAAATTCAATTCGAAAATTCTCGATAATGTGTGTTGTTCGTTCGATGAGGAGAACTGAACAAAAACCTCGTCGATCATGCTCAAAAATTTTACCCATATTTCCTTTTGCTACTTATTAATATCGTGTAGAAAACTGAACTCAAAATAACGAAGTATCGCAGGTGAAACGATGTCCCAAAGAGGTGACGCTAAATCTGGGTTTTACCGTACATGTCGTGGTGTTAAATTAATAACAAATTAGATACATATCGGAATGTAATTTTCTATAGCTCATATCGAAGATGACTCTATAAGATAGAACTCCCTATAGTTTATCCTTTGATACTGATAGATCACAGCAACAAAAACTGATTTGGAATGCGGCTCTGGACTGCAGTCCAGAGCAAAATTCCATTTTGACACCTGATTTTAAGTGAATGTGTAGCGCTGTATGAACATGGAATTATGTGTAACCTTATACCGTTGTAAATATAATCCTATTAGCTAACTATAGGTTTTTGTTTTGTTTGATTTTACTACCGTTTGATATTTTAATTGCAATTTAAACTGTCGAAGTGTACTGCAGTCCCACGCAGGGACGGAACGTATGCCCTGACCTTGAACAGAACGTATCTCCGAGCACACAATGGATATTGTTGATCCGTCTGATACGTTGAAAACCTAATTAAATGATCTAAATTTCACTCAACTGTAGTGTTGCCTAATTATAATCCTAACAGGGTGAAAAATGTATTACGAATTGGACTTTCAGTTCAGAAACTGAATTTCCAGCGATGAAAACTTAAAATGAAACGACCGCATCTCGTAAACCTGAAACCCGATTGATCTGGAACCAATTTTGCTAGATCGTTGTTTGAATTTACTTACTGCCTCTTCTGTAGCATTTTGTCTAATTACGATCATACGAATTAATATGGTTTTCTGAACTCGTAATGCACATTGTGTTTCATATCATATATGACTTGCTATATTGCATCATTCCCGTATTTTTACCCGACCGTGATGACTTTAGTGATAGCGAACGTTCATAGTGATTTATAGCAAACTTTGCATTGTCGAACGTGAGCAGTATTGGATTAGTTGTGTCAAGTATTCCAGCGATAAGTGATTGATTCGTGAAAGTGAACAGTGCAATGAAAGTGAATAAAACCGTGATTTGGCGCATGCTTATACACAAATAGTCCTATACGTATAATTATTGTGATCTGGGGAAAGGGGAAATCAAGGTGGAATTGAACTCGTATTTAGTAAAGTACAGTGACTTAGAGGATGATCATTCGATATTAGTGATACACACACACATTAGGTCGTGGGCCTAGCGGCACGGCTGCAGGGTTATGTCCCGGGTAACAGTGGATCGTAGTCTCAGGCACGCACGAGACCCTTGTTAAACACGAGTATCCTTTTCCACCGATTGATTTCAATTGACTTAGTGACTGATAAGTAGTGACATACACATTGCCTGGTTTGCTGACATGATACATATACCGCATAATTCATTTCACTTGATATTTCTTATTCTCATGTTACTGTATTCTGTCGTGCATTTCACGTTTAATAATATAGTACACACACTATATATTTATAGCTATATGTGTCGCCCTGACGGCCTGAGTGTGCATCAGAGAAAGAAGTGGACCCAGCTTAGGAGCAAGACCCGCCATCCGAGATCGCGGAGGTTTAGACCGCGACATTAGCGCTATCACCTTCTGCGTGCTATAAGAACACTATTATTTGTTTGGTTAGTTATTTCTTTTATGCAAATAAATGTATCCTGAACTCTGTTATTTTAATGTAATAAAGTTGTGAACTGTGATTTCCTTTACTCTAGTATTGTGTTTACTGATTACCATGTAATGTTAGAAACCGAAGTGTGAGTACGGCGGGATTATTTTTTAACCGTAAGAGCATGACTGGTCTAGTCACCCCTTGTATTCTGTATTTTGGGAAGCGAGACGTGACAATATGATTCAAGAATTAAACTAGAACTGAAAATTGAATTATATTAGATTATGTTATTTTTATCGGTGAAGTCTAAATTATACATATAAGCTCAATTAGAAAATATTTAATTGTTTTTAAATGGTTTGTAAAATGAAAAATTAAATTACTGTTTTAGTTATAGAAAATGAGATTTATGTATACTGATAAAAGATAATTAAACCTATTATTCTTTTAGTTTGATCAAATTAGGTTACATACATATTTAATATTTTTTATATTTTCTGATTAATTTTGGGTGTCTTTAAATTAGATGGATTTAAAAGAGAATGAAAAGTCAGTGTTGAATCAATTGGATTTGGTCAATAAAAAATATGGTAAAAAAATTTGAAAACTTACAGAAAAAATGGAGGAGAAGGATTGAAGGGGGGAGGGAGGGGGAGAGAAGGAAGGCTAGGGTTTGGTAGTTCTAATTTTTTATTTTTGTTTCAGTCAAATAGATGGGATAATTTTTAAAGATGGAACAATCATTTTGTATATGAAAATGTTCTAGCTGGAACATTTTTTTCCGGTTCCATTAATGACTAACACCAAATTTAGAATTTTAAGTTCCGGTTCTAATTGACTAATATCAACTAATATATTGTCTCAGTGTATTCCAGTTCTAATTGTTTGTTCCAATTGACTAATCCCCTCTTAAGGATTTTTCAAGTGTGTTAAAAAATAATTTTTTGTGCTAAAAGTGAAAAGCTTTTCTATACCAGGACCCGAAAAACTTAGTCAATTCTAATCCCTATAACATTTTATTTCTAATTTAACCCTCCCCCCACCATCCCACCAACTTCTTACCATATAAGTCCTTATGGTTATTTTCCATCCTTCTGACCGTTAGTTCTAGACTATAGGGTTAAAATGACAAAAATACATATGAACTCTCCTCCTTTTTTTCTCACTTGCTTACTGCATCGGGGGCTGCTTCTGTATCTCCAAGCTTATGCACTTTGCACAATACAAATAACAATGTTCCAATGCTGAGGCAATTTAAAGACGCATCACCAAAGTAATAACTCGCTTCCTTCGTCACTTATCTGCTACAGTGGTTGCTGTTTCTTCAAGTTTTTGTAACTTGTACAAATACGAATCATAACGCTTCAATACCGAGACAAATTCAGCGATGCATCACCACCAACACGAAAAGCTCCAGAAGGCTATAGGAGCATAGAGAAAGGAGTAGATTTTGGAGGTTTTAAGGAAGGTTTAGTTGAGTGAAGGGGCGGAAAAAAATATATATTTATCACAACCTTGTGCAGGTTACTCCTAATCCAAGCATGAACTTTCGTTAACCTGGTATACAGTCCTATTTGATTAATATACAGAGGTTGTATTTGAAAATAAAACATTTTAAGCCCTATTCAGAATAGAGTTAGGAAAACTAGAGTTTATTTTTAAGTAAAGATAGGGTGGATACAAAATATGGTTTGCAAGCACCAAACTCTATTTTTAATAAACTATGGTTATGTTCGTAGAGATGTACGTGTTTGTGGAAATAGAGTTTACTAAACTTAGATAATATTGGAGTTTAGATAATCGTAGTTATCTCAATTTTGGAGTTGAGATAATCGTAGTTATCTAAGCTCCAAAATGGATGCCAAACATGACAAAGTTAGCATTTTGGAGTTGAGTTTTGCTAACTTCATGAAACTCTCCAGTTTAGAAAACTTAACCCCTTTCTCAAACAGAGCCTTAGGGGTTTGTATTTAGATCTGACCAAGTTTTAGGGGTCCATTATAAAAGGCCAAATAAAATAAAATTAGAAAGGGTGAAAAATTACAATAAAAAAGAAAAAAGGGAAAGGAAAAGGAGAAGAAAAAGTAAAAGATAAAGGATTTATGAGATGGCATCTAAAACACGGAAAAAGAGTCCCTGCTATTGGGGAAAAAATAACAGGATATTTTGGATACACATGCTACGTGCAAATAGAATAAACCAATATACATAACCTCCGTTTTATACAAATTTTGACCCTTGATTTCGATTTTGGAAGAAATTATGCCAACCATCCGATAGGCGGGTGATATTTTGCTTCGGACAGGAGAACTCCGGATCCCTAAAACACCCTTTGATAATAAAAACACCCAAACCAAGAAGCGGTAGATAGCGGACCCAAGCCAAGGGAAAAAGGAGGAAGGAAGGAAGGAAGAAAACTAGGGTTTTGGTGGTGGCATCAAAGCGAAGCCTCCCCCCTCAATCCCTTTCATTCTCATTTGATGGAGGAAGAAGAACCGCCATCAAGTGAAGCCCTCGCCCCTCAACCCACCACCACCATTCATTTTGAATCGAATCCCTGCTTGATTCCTCCTCAATGCGAAGACGACGATGCGAATCTGAGGCTAGACGAATCTGAGGCAAAGGAACTCGATCCATCTAGCGATCAATCAGTGCGATCGAGGGAGGAGGAGGAGGAAGAGGAGAAGCAAGAAGAGAAATCTGTTGCTGCTGTTGATGATGAGGAGAAGCCGCAGGTTTTTGAGCAATCAGTTGATGTTGATGAGGCCGTGAACCAAACTGTAGAAATGAAAGAGGAATCAAATACTACGGAGGAGGAGGAGGTGCCGCTAGTATTGCAAGAAGCAGCGCTGGTTGACAACGATGAGAAAGTTGCGCCATTGGAGGAGGATTTGAACAAGGAGCGGCCAAACTCAGCTGATGGGAACGGGAAAGCTGAGGAGAAAATATCAGATTTTGATGGGACGCACCTGAATGAGCAATTGAATGAGGAACTGCCACAATCGACTGAGAATGGTGAGAAAACTTCTTGTTTGCAAGAAGAATCAGCTGAAAATGCATCGGTTGAAATAGATGATGAAGTTCCACCTTCGGAGGAAGGATCAGTTGCAGAAGAAGAAGCCCATGTATTCGATGAGGCCATGCAAGAAAACGTTGAGGAGGCGATTTCAGATAATGATGGGGCACATCTGACTGAGCAATTAAATAGTGAACCGCTACAATCGACTGAGCAAGACGAGAAACTCTCCCCATCTCTAGAAGAATCGGTTGAAAAAGATGAGAAACCCTCATCATTCCAAGGAGAATCGGCTGAAAAGGGCAATGGAAAAGAAGCAAAAGAGGAAGACCCTCTTTTGGATGAGGCCATGCAAGAAAATATCGAGGAGAAGCTCTCAGAATTCGAGGAGACGCATCCAATTGAGAAATTGAACGAAGAGCTGCCACATTTAACTGAAAAAGATGAGAAGATTTCCCCATTGCCAGAAGAACCGGCTGAAAAAGGCGACAAAGTCTCATCATCGCAAGAAGAATCAGCTGAAAAGGACAATGAAGAATCATCCGGGAAAGAGGAGGCTGAGGAGATGGATGTCGATGAGGGCGGTCCTGCAATGGCAGCTGGAAGAAGGTCGGCATCAAACTGGAAGCGCGGTCGCCCTCAAACGGTTCAGAGCAGAAAGCCAAGGGTGCGATCAAAGCCGAAGGAGGATGAAAGTTTGTGCTTCATTTGCTTCGACGGCGGAGACCTTGTAGTTTGTGACCACAGGTGAGTATATTGTTTTTAGGTATAGGTTTTGCTTCTCATCTCTATATTAATGGGTATTTGTTATAGGGATTGCCCAAAGGTGTATCACCCTTCGTGCGTCAATCGTGATGAGGCATACTTTAAAGCAAAGGGCCAATGGATCTGTGGTATGTTTAAAGCAAATTTCTAGATTTATCTAGTTAGCTTCTATTTTTATATTTCATGGTTTGATGAGATCAGGTGTGTGTAAGCCGCTCCCGCTATTTTATTAAAGAGTGATATAACAAAAATGTAAAACCAATGTCATCCATCTTCATATTGAGAACAATAGATACAATGTTGTGAAGCTAGCTTTTTACATACATGCTCTTTGAGGAAATACCTAGATAAGAATTAGAAAGCATTACCTATCTTTCTAAAAAAGTTAATGAGAGCTTCAGTATGTCAGGAACGATGGGGAAACTATGTGGGATACATTAACACATTTTTTGTCATGACTATTGTTACATCGACTTGATTTTCTCCATCTTCCCCTTATAGATGTTAATCATGCTACTCTTGCACCTGATGTTCTCAGCTTGTCACATTGTCATCACCTTATCAACCCCCAGCCCACCACCTTTTGTTTCATGAACACCGTTCATTTACATTACAAACAATAAGCCGTCACCTCCTTTGCTAAGCTTACCACAACCACCTTCATGATCATACCATTGCAACACCAACCTACCTTCTGTACAAAAAAGCTCAATATTTGTGCCAACTTAATTATATGCCATTACAACCTTATAAATAGCCAAACTATACTTACAGAAAGATAGGATTGCTGTAGAAGCATCAGACATCTATTCTTTCGTTAATGAAGAACCTGTTGGCCAAACAACATTAATGCTATCGCTCTGAAGGCAAGTCTTGAAATTGCTCAAGGGTTGCAATCGATCTCAAGGCTACCAATCGCTCTTAAGGTTATCAATCGCTCTTAAGGCTATCAATCCCTCTTAAGGCTTGTATTGTTTGAATGCCGTTAACTCTTATATGTTGATTGTTGACCACATATAACCTCTGTTTAGATGCAGAAAGGACTTAAAAAGCTCTAGGAGCAGATCTTCAAAATTAATAGAGAACTCTAAAGTGAGAAGATAAAAAAGCACGCAAGATCTGTACCCCCCTTTAGGTCTTAATGTAGGCCTAAAGAGATTGTGCTTTGGGATGTGATCTCCGATACTTCAGTCAAGATAGCTCAGTTTTTTTATGCTGGATTTTGGTAGCGAACCAATTACTCAAAATTGGAATGCATCACCTCTCTTTTTAAAAGTCCGATCTTGAGCTATTGGTTTGTGATAGCTTTGATCTTGGTTTCTTGTACTCAATTTTCTTTTTGTAACTATATTTTATTTTAATATATAAAAATTTGGGATTTTTGCCCTCGCCTTTGGCACAAAAGAAGATATTTTTTTGATCCCATGCAGCGTCATTTGTTTATGAACATTTATAATTCGTTTGTCTGACACCAATATCCATTCCAACCTTACCATGATTATCACTAATAATAAATTTCCTGTATTGTTTTTGAATGTTTGCTAATGTTTTCTTCTAATTGTGTCATTAATTTTCTGGGTTATTCTTGATTCGCAGGAACTTTTTCTTTGTTGCTGATATTCGCGGTGTTACAAAAAAGCCATTGCAGTTTTACTTCTTTTAATTTTTATTCTCATTCTCTAAAACCATCTTAACACTGGCTTTCTTTTCTCTCACTGTTCTCAGGTTGGCATATATGCAGTAGCTGTCAAAAATCTGCCCAATATATGTGCTATACCTGTACATATTCTTTGTGCAAAGGGTGCATGAAAGAAGCAGACTTTGTCTGCGTTAGAGGAAACAAAGGTTTCTGTCAGACTTGCATGAAAACAGTGATGCTGATAGAGACGGATAAGCATGCAGATGAGGCCATGGTGAGTTTGATTTTGTCACTTCTCTATACCACGGTCAAAAACCAAAGCTCCTCTACGAAGATCATTGCATGTAAGATCAGAACTGAAATAAGTCACATACAAATATACAATTGCATTGATGATTGATCAAATCTAGATACACAGTTACCATTCTTTTCTGCTCATCTTAACCAATACTTACCACTTCTTTTTGCGGGTATATCCGGATTCATGAGTCAAAGGATATGTAGTTCATAAAAAGATGCCGCAATCTAGAGCTAACACTGGAACTGTATTGTATTAGTTCTAGATTATTTTATTTTATTTTGCTTTCTAGATAGTATGTTCAAATATGCCCGTTATGCTGATAATATTACTTTATCTGCTGTTTCTCTCCCCTAATTGCTTCTTTTGATATGTTTTCCAGGATGCAGTTGATTTTGATGACAAATTTAGTTGGATGTATTTGTTTAAGGACTACTGGGTAGAGCTGAACGCAAAATTATCTTTGACAATGGATGAACTGACAAGGGCTAGGAATCCCTTGAAGGGAAAAAATGCAGCCTCTCGCTATGAGGAACCTTTAGAACTTGTAGACAGTCCTGGCAATGTCCCCGATGACCAAGGTGCGAGTTCATCCGGGTACTCCAGGCGCCATAAAGAAAGCACTTCTTCAAGGAAGAAGGTGAAAAAACGGTTAAGGAAGATGACCAACAGGGAAGGCTCTTTAAAAGAAGCAAGAGGTGAACGCTTGTCCACTCCTGAGGACACTGAATGGGCTTCTAAGGAGCTGCTAGAGTTTGTGGCACATATGAAAAATGGCGATAGATCTATCATATCCCAATTTGATGTCCAGGGCCTTCTACTTAAATATATAAAACAAAATAAGCTACGTGATCCTCGTAGAGAAAGTCAAATTGTTTGCGATTCAAGGCTCCTGGGTCTCTTTGGCAAATCACGTGTTGGGCATCTTGAAATGCTGAAGCTTCTTGAACCACACTTTCTTATACAGGAAGCCTCACCACTTGCCACAGATGACAATCAAGGAGGGGTTGAAGATCCGGACCCCAGTCAAGTGGATGCTGATGGAAACAGTGATGCATCCACGAAACTAACTTTAGATAAAAGACGGAAATCACGCAGAAGAATTGAAGAAAAAGGACTCACCTACCTTGATGATTATGCAGCAATAGATGCTCACAATGTCAGTCTGCTGTACTTGCGCCGTAACTTGATGGAGGAATTTCTCGATGACACCGACATGTTCCATGAGAATGTTGTTGGCTCATTTGTAAGGATAAGGATTTCTGGTTCCGCTTCAAATAAAGATATGTACCGCCTAGTGCAAGTTGTTGGTAGGTTTTCTGATACAAGAGAGATTGCCTTTGTTAGAATTGTGGATCACAATCCTTAAAATTTAAAACTTTATACAGGGGCTGGCAAGGCTGCAGGAATTTATAAGACTGGTAAGAAGGCTACAGATATAACACTGGAGATATTAAACCTAAACAAGAGAGAGTTCATAACTATTGATCTCATCTCAAATCAGGATTTTACTGAGGTATTTCATAATTTACTAGTGACTTTCATATGCTTTGTTTCTGGGTATCTTATTTGCAGTCTTTGTCAACAGTTATGAACATTTATGGGCTTCAGATTTCTATTTCTAGGATCCTTTCTTTCCTCTAGTGACTTAAAATTTTAAGTCACTGGTCAATACCTTAACTCAATCATGTGCACAAATAAGATAATATTCAAAGCCATGCTAGATTCACCTTAATTATTTCGGGCCTTTCGGCATGCCAAATCCATCGTAGAGGAGTAAATGATGTCACGGACTCAGGGGATCATCTTTAAGCATCACAATATGATAGGAAGCTTTTTCTTTCTTTTATATGTTTTATTTGTGAGCTTGTTACTTTCAGTCTCCAACTTCGATAATAGCATGCTTAAACATTTTATTCTATCACTGACCGTCTCAAGTTGAGATCAAAGTGGGTTGCACAAGGTAGTCAATGGCCAGCATAGAACATAAATGGATGTCTACGAAACAAATCCTAAAGAGCAATGTTATAAAATGCTATCTATGTGGCCGCATATCCGTATCCGCCCACTTGGCGCATAGAAATGGGGTTATTTTTTGTAATATGCGGAGCATAATCAAGCTTCTACGCATAAAAATCTATTTCCGCATATTGCAATATAGGGTCGATACATGGCCACATAAAATAATACATAATAGCTTATAAATTGGGTTGGGTTCATGAAATGGGTTTATGGTTTTTAATATATCTGTATATGTACCCATACCTGATAACTTAAAGACAAGTATAAAACTCTTTCCAAAGCAAAAAAATCCTCTCGATTCATTTCTCCTCTTTCTTTACTCTCTTAGGGTTTTTGCTTGTGACAACTTCTCTTCCTCTTTCTGGAGAAAACTCAGGCAAGACAATTTAGGCAAAAAGATATAAATGAAAGCTTATTGACTTCTATTTCTCTGTAAAAGATATATTTTTTCATATTCATGTTTATTTTTTCATAAACTCAAGTTTATTTTTAAATTTTCTTTGGCTATTATTTTCATTTATTTCACCTTCACTATTTCTTGATTTTTGTTTTTGTCTGAATGTTAGTTTTCCTATTATTTGCTAGTAGCTCCTATGTTTCTGTTCGTCTCTAGAAGTTCTTTAATCCATGTGTTTATAGTTTAGTTGTGTATAACATACTTACCCTGAAACATATTGACGAGACCGCAGACTGATTGCTTGGATTGGACATTGACTTTAATAATTTGTTTTGCTAATTTGTGACGATGATAATGCTTTATTTGTTTCTTTCGAACAATGTGCTACCTGTGATCTTGATGTCATGAAATTATTTTCATTTTGATTTTTCTAACTTGGAGATTAATTTGGTGTTATGCTATGAATTTTATGAAATAACATGATACATATATAATTATGGTGCGCTCAATGTTATGGGATGCGATGTCTTTTCATGCGCCTAAGGACTGGATAGCGCATAAGCGTTTACGCGTCGCATATGCGATCACATGTGTTTTGCATTATTTAAATTAAAAATCCAAAAAAATTATTAATGATAAAAAATGAAAAAAATATAGAAAAAATGCTAAACATTTGTTTAAAATACATATTGTCAAATATTGATAATGTAATGAATATTATTGAATTATTAAACAATTGACTTTTTGTTGAGAAAAAGGTCAAAATACCCGAAGTTTTAGGGTTTCTAAAAAAATAAACATCAAAATTGAAGAAAAAACATATCTTTTTGTTGAGAAGAAGATAAAAAGCTTTCTCAAGTTTCTTGCCTAAAAAGGCGATATTTTACCAGAGTTTTGCTGGAGTTTTTATTGGAGAGCAAAGGAGAAGTGGTAAGAGGCAAGCCCAAAGTTGATATGGGGGAGAAAAGAAGGAATAAGTTGAAATAATTTATTTAGCTTTTGGAGAGATTTTATAAATGCATTTAAGTTATTGGGTTTGGGTTTTGGATACGAGTATAATAAAAACCCCATATCCGTTTCATAGCCCAATTCAACCTTAAGTTTGAAATAAATTCATGACTCGGTAATATATTAATATTCCATTGCGGACACTATTTATTTTATACATGTTTTAGTATTATTTTTCATATTTTTCTCTTTTTTTTGGTCATATGTACATATTCGAATTTTATTAATTTAAAAAATACAAATGGCATGTGTGTTTGCATATGCATCCCATAATTCGCTTATGTGCCTTGCGGTCCTCAAGCGCTTGAAAATGAAATCGCTTTTCACATTTCATTGCATTTCTAAATAGTATATGTAGTGCCCTATTTCCCGGAATATGGAAATATGGACCGAAACCGCCAGTGCTTCTATACAAGAGGAAAATCACCTTACCATAGTCACATCTAAGGCTCTAAACATGTCGATAATATCCCAATATATAATACTAATATCATGCTGCAAGAATAACGAGTAATATCGAAAATGGAATCACAAGATGATGATATATCCAAATAAACGAAATATACGATCCAAAATAAAGATATATCACTCCTAACGTCCCGTGATGGCGTACATTTTAATAGCAACTGAAATAAAATAGAAATAAATCTACAATACTATCGGTCTTCGGCAAACTCCTGATAGTTACTCTGATCCTGCTCTGTCTGTGAATCAGTCATTAAACCTGAGATGGCAAGTCTCAGGGATGTCATGACATCCTAATAAGTACTTAATCGTAATGGTGTGTATGTGTGATAGCATGAATATGTGAGTAGTGAAGCCCACGTGCATATGTAGATATGGATATGCCAATAATGGGAAAAAAGCATATAAACAGGTGAAGTCATATTCTAGTGGGTTGCTAAAGAGGGTAATCTAGTCTATCGTGAGTTCGAGTGGGCACATCAACTTTTGCAAGAGTATTCCTAACTCAAGGGTAGAGTCTCAGGGATAGAAAACATGGGCCAAATGTGGAATGAACAAGTGACCGCATAACACCCGGTATCGACAATAGTAATATATTACCGTTTAAAGCCCGATACCAGCTAATGAACATGTGACCGATATAGCCCGGTACGAGCTCTAATGATCGATATAGCTCGATACGAGCTGCCGGCAATGAGACTCCTGAGATCTTGTCGAACGAATGCACACTTAAACTACCCCAACACCCTGCGTATCTATAACTAACATGGTATCAAACTTAATCACTAATTTAGAATGCTGACTGGACTGAAAAATGTAATATCTTGTTAATGGTACGGAATGGAAACTTGTAAACAGGAAAAGATTGTGTCATGACATGTAATTCAGCATTCCAATAGCGATCTCGTTTTAATGCAAAAAACGGCAATCGTGAACATGTATGTCATGTCAAGCAAGTGACGTTAAATAAATAGTCTCAGGTAGCATGTTAAGTACAGTCGGTATAATATGATAATATCAATAATGTAAACAATAATCTACATGAATTTGCAAGTATCTCCATTTAATATCCGGATTTATTATTGAAAAGAATAGTAAACTGATATATGGTTTTAAAGGGTTAATATGATTAATGGGTGCTCAAGGAATCCTAGGGTTTCATCAAGGCACACAATAAATTATGTGATTAATATCATCTAAAGAATACTATATGAAATATAATGATACGTATCTAATTATATTTAAAATAAATACTAATAAAACGAATATAATTATGTACTCTTAATTACTATCGGCGACTAATATACTTGTATGTATAATATGATTACTATGATACCATCACACCTAATATCATAGAGACTTTTAATATTAATGTACTATATTCCAATAATGTATTGAGCAATACGCCAATATTGTATCGACTAAAGGAAAAGAGCAAGAGTATTTACCTGGTGATGAATAGTCACGTCGATACTATGCACAATTCCAAGCTTGATGAACACGGTTAGAGATCTCGACTCGAAATCGAAGTTGAAACCATGGATTTAGGTTTAAGGTTTGAACTAGCTAGAGTATGGGTTAGGGTTTAAGGTTAGACCGGCTAGGTTGGTGGTTGCTTGGGGTTGAGGTTTGAAGGAGGTTGTGTGTGTAGTTTGGTGAACACCGGCGGTTAGGGGGTGCTGGCAAGGGTGGCAGCGGCAAGTTGAGGGAGTGGGTTCTTGGGTTTGTTGAGGGGTGCTCGGGATAAGGGAGGAGTTGATGGGGAGGCCGGTAAGGGTGATCGGTGGTGTCTCGGTAGCGAGGGGGGCCGGAGGAGATGGAGTCTGCAGTTGAGTTTTGGGTCTAGGGTCAGGGCTGCTCGTTGATGGAGTCGAGGTGGAGGGGTAGGTTGCGGTCGTAGGTTTCTTTGGTCGGAGGTTGGAGGCTGCGGGCTCGAAGGAGGAAGAGGGAGGCTTCTTGGGTGAAGGAGGGATGCAACGAGGGTGAAGGCGAGTGCTGGGTCTCGGTGCTTGGGTGCTGACGGGGGTGTTGCCGGCGAGGCGAGAAGAAGAATGTGGGGATGATGATTGATTATATAGTGGTGTGGTTTTAGTTAGGTTGTTAAAGAGAATATAATATAGTTATATAAATATGTGGGGAGAGAAAGAGAGGTCAGCTATATTTTTGGGGAGATGAGAGAGAATCTGTTGAGAGGTGTGATTGGAGAGAGAGAGTTGTTTAAAATATATGTATATAATATATACATGTGTGTGTAATTATGTATAGAAGAGAGATAAAGAGAATAGTGTGGAGAAGATATATAATAGGTTATATATATATATATATATATATATATATATATATATATATGTTAGTTAGGAAATTATATTAGTATAAGTATATGTTTTTATATATGTAATTATATAGGTTTAGTGAAATATGATATGGTTGTATAAATAGGTTAGGGTTAGTTAAATGAGATAAAATAAGGGGATATATATAAGTTTATGAAGAATAATTCCTATAACTCCCAAATTTGTTTTAAAAGATTTTAGAAAGGATGTTCAAATATATATATCGTATGTTTAAAACTATCATACTAAAAATATATCATTTGTTATACATCTAATGTATGACAAAATATTATGTGAATATTTACAACAGATATTGTTTAGATTAGCAAACAAATATTTAAATAATAATATTATAACTATTTAACAAACTTGGAAAACCATAATTATATGCATACATATTAATTAAAATATTAAACTCCCAATAGTAGTAGTAATAGTAATAACCAATACCTCCAAAAAGAAAAGAAAAGAAACGTATGATCGGGTTAGGGTGTTGCAGTATATTTCAGGATGTGCCCACCCAAAGTGTTGCATCTTTGCCATCCGGCACAATGGCAAGTATGCAACTGTGGTTTCCTAGAGCGTTGTTTGAAGAACATTGCACCAACACTAGATCGGTGTAGTACTGTTGTGACAAGTGAGAAGGGTGAGGTAGCATCTGGCAGGTGCCGCATTGGATGTGGTGTTATAATAGTAGGTGTGTATAAGTGTTTATAAGATGGAGCAATAGGCTTCATGTAAGCGAGTGAAATTAGGTCAGCTTCTTGTAAGTTGTAACATAGAAACTTATCCGGGGAAAAATCGATTGAACAGGTGAATAAGTTAAAAAAAATTAGGTGAGAATGAGATGGTATGAAGTTAGGAACTTTGACATACAGAAAGAGAGGGAACAAGAATGGTGTGGGAAACTTGTAGAAAACATGTTAGAAAAGAAGTTTTCATATGAAAAGTTTGGAGTAAAGTAATTCTTATAAAACTTATATTAAGAAGGCAAGGATTCTAAAATCGACGGTGCTTTATGCAGTACAAGTAAGATTCCATGAGAATATGATAATAGAATATGGGAGCATATGAATTGGTTGAACTAATCCTGGAAGGAGAAATTTATTGACCTCAAGAGTCATGTTGGTTTTAGATTGTTGGGCATATGAAGGGTGCCTGGCTGTCATGGATATAAATTAAAAAATGAAATGGAAGATATGCCTTAGGAATTATGCCATGTCATGTGGTCCTAATCATCTTCAGAGTTGAGGGGAAAGGTCGTGTACATCTAATCCTCTACAGTCACCATTGCACCGGTGGATGCAGTCTCATGCATGGTGATGGGGTTACTCTTTTTTCCAGCTAAGTAAAACTAAATGGTATAGTTATGCAATGCCTCTGTACAACTCTAATAAGCATGTTTTCTTCTAAATTCTGGTACTATGCTTTTCAACATAAGATGTTCACGCTGGCCCCTTTTATATCTAGACAAACTATCGATACTAAATCTTTACTTTTATAATGCATCTATAGTTGTATGCAATCTGTAACACCCCCCCCCCCACCAAAAAAATAAAGGTGTAGATTTACTTTTTTCCATTGAATGATGTGTGCAATTCTTTTTTCCCTTACTA
Organism: Agapanthus africanus; assembly: GCA_030015575.1. Classification (NCBI taxonomy): domain Eukaryota; kingdom Viridiplantae; phylum Streptophyta; class Magnoliopsida; order Asparagales; family Amaryllidaceae; genus Agapanthus; species Agapanthus africanus. The sequence goes on from CM057339.1 coordinate 5,066,719, forward strand.
GACGATTGTTCTGTTTACAGGAGGAATGCAAACGTTTAAGGCAAAGTGTAAAATGTGGATTTATTGATAGGCTAACGGTGGTAATATTAACTTACTGTCAGATCAATACTTCATCCTTGTACACTTTACCAACATATTCAACTTACCTTATGTTATCCCAGGCAGATGTTCAGGACAAGGCCAAGAATCTCCATGCCGTGAGAGTCAATGATGTGAGAAATTTATACTGTATAGCATGGCTTATGATACCTCCCTGTGTTCTTACATGCGCTTCTTTTGCAGTGGTTGGAAAGCGAGAAGTTACGTTTAGGAAATCTCCGAGATCGTGCAAGTGAAAAAGGCCGCAGAAAGGAATATCCTTCACTCCAATTTACTATGTTATTTACCACATTATCTGCATATTAAAGCATGGTAGGCTGGGTGCAGCTAGAAATTTTACTTGCAAAGTTTAATGGCATATAGGGGTATCCGTGGGTTTGCAAACAATTTGGAGGAGTCCATTTAACTCACATGCATATGTCAATTTAGACTGAATTGGTGAGATTGAGAATCTCACAAAAAGCAGAGTTAGAACATTTGAAAGTCAATAATCAACAAGATTTACGATGTGCTTTCTCAAATAGACACACACTAGACTTATTTCCCAAAAAAAGAAAAGAAAAGAAAAACGATTGCTTAACTCTTTTTACGCATAGAGAATGTGTAGAGAAATTGCAGCTTCTGAGCATGCCTGAGGAGCACATCAGGAGGCTAAATGAAGTTCCTGAAATTCATATTGACCCAAATATGGATCCTGATTATGGGTCTTCTGAAGATGAAGAAGATATAGAAGCCAAAAAACAAGGTACTCACAATGTTGGTTTCAATCCTGTTAGCATTATACGTCGATTGTTGACATTGGTTCTCACTTGTATTTCTGCTGCAAATTTTCTCTGTGTTACATGCAGATAACTGTAAAATGCCGAGATCCTCAGTTGGGAATAGGGACGAATTTTCTACAGGAAGGGTAGGGTCTGCACATAAAAATTTAGATATAGCATGGGATTCAAACAGAAGTATGCTGCAGGCAGGAGTTCAAGACACACATTTACCTACCATTCCTGCTAATAGAACAGATGGTCTATCTAAGAATCAAGAAAATGATCCTCGCCAGTCAAGTAGTCCCAAAACTCCAAAAGCCAACTGTAATACTCAGCCTGTCATGGTACTAGGGCAATCTCCTAATGTTCTATCTGAAACCGCACCACAACCCAACACCAATGAGAATGAAAAGTTGTGGCACTATCAAGACCCAGCAGGTAAAACCCAGGGGCCGTTTTCAATGGCGCAGTTGAGGAAATGGAACACTAATAAATTTTTTCCAACTAATTTGAAGATATGGAGGACATCTGAAAAGCAAGAAGACTCTATTTTGCTCTCTGATGCACTTAGTGGGAAGTTTACTAATTCCTTACAGCAGCACTGCAACACGAGTCAGCCTACAAATGTTGCAGCTATGATGGATTCTCGGTTACATAACATTGGTGGTGGAGTGATAGGAGATAATATTCCTCAGGCTGCTGCAAGTTCCCCTGCTACTGCTAATTATAATTTCGCAAGGACTACTCAACATTCTTCCTTGTCTACAACAGATTCTAATGCTTGCTCTGGGAAATCCCAAGTATACAACGATCCCAGATCAACAACTCCATTTGCCAGAAATTCATCCTTCAATGGAAGAGATGGTCGAGGAGAAAACAATAGTCGATGGAATGGAGGAGAAAACAACAGTAGATGGAATGGGGGTCGCAATCATCAGAATAATTGGAACTCTAACAATCCTAGGAGGTTTCAGCATAATGGCAGGGGTTATGAAAGGCAGCATCCATATCGGAATCCATTAAGCCAACAGTTCCCTGCAAATGCCTCTACAAATCAGTTTGGGAGTAATTTGTCTAATCTCCCTCCTCAAGCTCCACCACAACCAAGCAGCATAGACTGGGCAGGTCTTCAGGGTGCTATAAGCAGAATTCTTCCTTCAGCATCTAATGCTCAGCCCATGAGCTCTGCCCCAACTACAATTCCGATTCCAATGCAGCAATATCCAGCTACGTTAATTTCTCCGGCAATGAATTCTGTTGGTGGACTGATTTCAAACTCATTACCTAATGTTAATCCTGCCAACATTCAGCAGCAGAACAAGCCTTTCGAGCCTGTTGCTCTAGTTAGTTCCAATACAACACCAAACGGTGATCGGGCATCCGCTGATGTCTTAATTTCTGAATGTAATCAGCCAGCCGGTTTTCGCTTGAACGAGACAAGTGAAGCACATGATACAACATGTGAAAACAAAAAAGTACCTGTTGATTGCAAAGAATTAGCTTCGGGCGCTGTTGCTTCAAACGCACAGGGATCTTCAAATTTACCGGATGCTTCAGTCTCACCCCAGATGTCAGAGGCTTCGAGTTCCAAATCACATTCTGAACCTCAATGTCAGGCACCTGTTTCAGCTCCGCAACAAGGAATTGACAATCTGAATGTAAATCCTGCTCAACCATTGAACACGGGATGGGCAATGGCTCCACAGAATCCAAATGTAGGGTACCCTGCAAATATGGGATGGGCTTACATGGCTCAAGGACCCATGGGTATGAATTGGGGTACACATGCAAATATGAACATGGGCTGGGGCCCACAAGCTCAGGCGACTATGAACCCGAACCTAGGTTGGGCAGTTCCACAACCGGTGAATGCAAATGCAAATTTGGCTTGGGGAGCACAAGCACAAGCACCAGGAAACCCTAACGCTAACTGGGGAATGCCAATGCAGGTAAATTCTGCATGGGTTCAACCTGTCATTGGGAATGCAAACCCAAGCCCTTGTTGGGTTGGGCCAACATTTGGAAACGCAAATCAAAATGCACCCCAGGGACCTGGGCAAGCAGTGGCAAATAGTGCTGGGATTCAAAATGTTGGTGGTGGGCCCACTGATCCACAACCTCCACCTCCAGGCGAACAGCGAGGAGGAGTTTGCAGATTCCATGAGAACGGTCACTGCAAGTATGGAGCAAGCTGTAACTATATCCACTCGTGATCCAGATGCTGAGGTAAAAAGAAGATTAAAGCAGTCTTTTGTGGTGTACAGTATGTTTTCTTGTTTTAGTTTGGGAACAGATTAAGAGCATGTATTTCAAGGGGGCTGTTTTGCTATCTAATGTGGACACCCTTATGCATGGAGAAACCTTCAGATTTCCTTTGAACCGATATTGTGCTGCCTTAAGTATTTTATATAGCCTTGCAGTATTTATACAGTTTTGCAGGTTGAAAGCCAATGCAGAATGGGGGCAACACAAAAGTTCATCCTTTTTCTTTATTGGAATTAGAGTTTTTGGTGTCTTTATTCTGCAAGGGGAGTCTGGGTCTCTGTATGAACTGAACGAGTATTGTTTTGAAATTTGCATTTTATGGATCTTAGCAGACTATATATCCTTACGGGTTATGGCTGAAAAAAATAGTTCTCGTTTCCCTCGTCTGAGGATTCTCTCGTTTTCCTTTTCTCCCCTTAGTGATGATGAATTGTCTGACTGTGCGTGCGTGCACGTCCTGTAAGGCTCGTCTCATGGCTTTGTTTCTCTTTACTTGAAAAGCTGTTGTGGCGATGCGTTTATGGTAATTAAGATGTGTAAAAGTTACTGGTACCAAACCATATTCCATTTGAATATGTTGCATTATTGCTGAAATAGATCAATCCTTCGTATCCTCTAAATCTTGGCCATGGTTTTGCTGGCCGTTGATAGATACGACTCCTCTCGATTGTTTATGCTGACTGATTCTCCACACCCTGTGTAAAGCAATCCTTGCTTGCTGCAGCTATTTTTGACACTTCTGTTGATCAAGTAAAGAGCAAACTTTTTACCGTTCAGTTGGTATCAATTTTCTCTTCAATGTAAGAGTTCGCAAGTTCGATCTGCAGGAGGGGGTTGATTTCAGAAAAAAAAGAGCAGAATTTTTTCTATATGCAATCTTAACCTAGCGGCGGGAAGTCCACTTCCTCGTTAAGCATTAACCCGCTTCTACTCGAAGGGGTAGCATGATGGATTATTGTTCTTCGTTCACATGCAGCAAGACTTTAAGCTTTGGGTTTCAAACTGAAAAAGCAGAAAGACCCCGTCGTCAATCCGAGTCAAGTCCAGTCCAAATCAATTGAAAGGTCAGTCACCCCCTCACATTGATAAAGAGAACACCCACTACTTATTTAAGGGTTATTTTTTTCGTGGAAACAGGGTACAGTAGATTTAAAATTAGAGGTATAGGAAGGTTAAAATTATAATTAGGAAACAGTACGGTTTGGGACCATCTAGACGTGATCCCAAAATTTTTATATATCCATATTGACAAGGCGGGTTCTTGGAACCCGCCTTGCCTCATAAATTTTGGGGCCATGTTGGTGTGTCCCTCAAACTAGGCACGTCGCTATTTTGCACCTCCTCCTTTCTTTTTTGATCCCTTTTACCCCACACTTCTTTTTCGTCACAACCTAATGTTCTGATCCTTTTTTTTGAACCCAAGACGACCCCACGATCCCTTTTTCTCATAACAAGACAAACTGATCATTTTTCCTGAACCTAAGATGACCCCGTGATCCCTTTTTCTCAAAACAAAATGAACTATGACCACTTTTTCTGACCAAGACGACAGCGTGATCCCTTTTTTTTGGACTACAAAGGACCAAATACCTACAAAATCCCTTTCTCCTCCATTCTACACCCATTTGCATCTACACCTCTTCAAAAAAACCTCAATCTCTCTAACCCTCCCATTTGCATCTGCATCTCTTAAAAAACCTCAATCTCTCTAACACACCAGATCTATCAAAATTCCCCATAGATCTGTCTATCAAAGTTCCCGATTCAAAAAGATGATGTAATTTTTTTTTACAGTTTATTAAAGTTTTAGTGAATATTATTATTACTATGCAAATTATACAATGTTGTTAGCGTATAATATTTGTTCATTGGTTTCATATTGTTTGATGTAGATAATTTCAATTTCAAGTTTAATTGTTCTATGGCAAGATCGTGACAAGTGCACAAGGTCCCGAGTATGTGTGTCACGTCCCGCTTCCCAGTATACGGAAACGGTGACGTGACGGGCCGCAGCGTATTTATTAAGAAATAAATACGTTAAGCGTAATTAAGCAATATATATATATATATATATATATAAAATGCACAAGAATGACAAGTGATATAAAATAAACAGCAACCTTTATTTACATTCATTTTTATATACAACTGTTTTTGAAAAGGAAAAATACAATGAAGTAAGCAGTGCCTAAATAGTGACATACAAAATAAAATAAGTACAAGATGAGCCAGTAGTCCGGCTGAGCGGTGAGCTTCCCCAAGTCCTCCTGGCTGGGCTCGATTTCCTGAGAGTCTGGTCCTCCTGACGAACATTCTAACGAAAGAAAAGACATGAATGTCGTCAGCGAACTAGCGCTCGGTAAGTTCCAAAAGAAAGAATGGAATATAACAAGTAATGTGAAATGAAACTGGTAAGCTGTACAGGTATATGCTTATTATTCTAACGTAATTGTTTGTAGTTTAGTACAGAAGGTATTTGTGCATACGAGAGGAGTCCATCTTACCCCGTGGACTATGGTAACTTGTAATACAAGGCCCCGTCAAAATCCACTGGACCACGGCACGAGAGTTCATGTAGGTGTCTTTTAAGTGACCATCTCGTGCCACGTTAATACGTTTCATGCCAATCTTCCCCGTTATCTCCGTGCGATGTATTGTATAGAGTTATATTTACAAGTCTTGCCGAAATCATGGATACAAATTGTTCAAGTAGTCAGGTTCAGAATGTAATCATGTATTCAAGAAGTCATGTCAAGTTATAACCATGGTTCGGTCAAATCAAGTCAAGTATTCATATTTGATATTGGTGTTTGAATTCAAATATTCACGTTCAAGTTCAAGTATTCATGTTAGAGTTTGGATTCATATTTGAATTGGACTCTGATTTAGGTTTGGATTTAGATTTGAGTTAGACTCAGACTGAGTCAGATACTTATAACTGATTTAGATCCTGAATCAGGTTCGGGAGTTATCGGTAACTGCTGCACATGGATGGCAGGATTTGTGTATTTTTCCAAGACAATTACTATTGATAACTCCGTTAAATTTTCTATCTTAAATAGGCAAGCACCCACTTTCTCCGGCTCTCTGGGGCTCAAGAATTGACCCCTCTTAAACCCATATTTACTAAAGTTCTTAAATATTGTTTTATAAAAGTTGAGGGGGATTTATGAAAAATATTTTTAATAAAATTTCAAAATAAATCTCGAGTACTTATTTATATTATTTAGGGTTTTCATGGATATGAATTTTAAGGATTTGAGATATTTTAGTGATAATTGCTTAGTTTGGAAAGTTCATGATATTTTATTATAAAACTTGCCTTTTGTTGGTATCTTGATGGAATTTAAGTGAAACTTGTAATTCTCTCATTTTTAAAAATGTAAGTTTATTATATTTTGGAAATATATAGATTTTGTAATTTTATATAATTATTAAAAAAATAATTTTATTTAATTAGAAAAATTCGTTTTTCTTAAAAACCGTATTTAAAACCTTTCGAGACCGAATGTTCCGTGAGAAGGTCTGCATCTCGCTCTATTAGCCCAAGAATGTGCGATAATCCTCACCATCCAATAACGGGTCCACTAAAGAGGATTGTAGAGGTATAATCGCAAAGAAATTTAAAATACAATTTTAAAAAAATCCGGTTTTTATAGTAAGAGGTATTTTCTTGTAATAACGTCTTCGCAACGAAATATACATTCAAAGAGTATCGTGGTATGAAACCAAGTGTGTATGTGAGAGGTAGGTCATTACCTCGTGAAGTTTTCCTGAAGGTATGTTTGTAACAAAAACTAAAAGAGATGATATTTAAAGTTCATGGTATTTAAATGAAAAACTTAAATTAAAGTTATTTTGCATGGAATTTTAGGTTAAATTTTTTTCTAAAAATTATAATTTAAGATTACAAGTGATGTGTACAAGTTAGATTGAACAAAATATTAAAGAGAAGGAGTTTTCTAGGGTTTTAAAAAAGATATCGGTATTAACTCCACTTATCAATATATGTTTTGAAATGGAATTTCAAAGAATAAGAAGAATGATTGATAGGGAATTACTACTTAGTTATATTAAGAAGAGGTAGAAGAAAAGATTGTCGTCGTCGTGGCATCGCGGAAGCTCCGGAATAGCTTCAATTCTTCGCCGGAAGTTGACCGCTTGCTAACTCTTCTTCACTCCACTTGTACTTAGAGAATTTTTGAGAGTTTTGGTTAGAAATTTCAGAATGATGCTGAGCCAAAGTGTGGGGTGGTATTTATAGTGTAGAATTAGGGTTTTGGAATTAAAATGGTGAATTAAAATGCATTAAAATGATAATAAATGGTGAAATGAAGAGTCTCTATTTGATTGCAGGGAAATCAAACAGTGCAGGGGAGTTAAGGGTAGGTCAAGAGTCAAGTGTGCAAAGCCCGGGCCTCATTGGGCTCGGTCCGACCGTCGGTGCCGGCCTAGGGGGAAGATCCGCCGGTCGATCTAGGGCAAAGGGGCTCTGGATTTGTGCCACTTGTACATCTCAGTGTTTAAATTCTTTTGCACATATTTGATTTTTCTGATTTTTCATTTTTATGCGTATTGCACGTGTAAACTTTTAGGCTTCCAAAATGTTAAAAAGAAAAAAATCAAAAAAATAATGTGTCTGATGGGGATCGAACACAGGGGCTATGTCACAACAGTGCAAGGGCTTTACCAGTGAGTTACAAGTTGCTTCTTGCTGTTATTTAATAAAATTTACTTATAACTCAAACTCATGCTGTATAACTCATTTTCTGTACATTAAACTGAAAAAGTCCATACAGTAAATTCAGAGTCATTACATTCCACCCTCCTTATAAAAATTTCGTCCTCAAAATTTACAATTACATAGAGACTAATTTACAAATAAGTAAGGGTGTCTTGCACGTATGTCTTCTTCTCGTTCCCATGTTGATTCTCCTGGCGAATCTATTCTCTACATCACTCAGACCAAGTTTACTTTCTTGTTCCGCAGTGTCTTCACTTTTCGATCCAGGATCTCAACGGGTTGTTGCTCACAAGTCAGGTCAGTCTGGACTGTGAGCTTTGAGTGATCAAGAATGTGGCCGGGGCCGCTCATATATCTTCGTAGCTGGGATATGTGGAACACGTTGTGCACTCCTTCCAATAAGGATGGTAGTGCTAAACGGTATGCCACTTCTCCAACTTGTTCGAGAATGTCGAACGGTCCTATGTATTTGGGACTAAGCTTACTCCTCTTGCCAATATGGATCACTTCTCGGTTTGGAAAAATCTTTAAGAAAACATGGTCTCCAGGTTGCAACTCCAGATGCCGGTGCTTTGCATCAGCCCAATGCTTCTGTCGGTCTTGGGCTATGCGCATTCTTTCCCTGATCGTGCGAACTACGTCTACAGTTGCCACGATCATCTTTAGTCCAAGGAATTCACGATCTCCAACGTTGTCCCAACTTAGTGTTGAACTACACTTCCTTCCGTAGAGTGCTGCAAATGGTGCTATTCCAATGCTCGCCTGATAGCTGTTGTTGTATGAAAACTCCACAAGATGTAGGCGATCTTCCCACGAACCTCTGAAGTCTAACATACAAGCTCTTAGCATGTCTTCCAGAATCTGAATTGTTCGCTCGGACTGTCCGTCCGTTTGTGGATGGTAAGCCGTGCTGAAGTTCAGACTCGTTCCCAGGCTAGCTTGCAGACTCTGCCAAAACTGTGATTGGAATCTGGTATCACGATCGGAGACGATGCAAACTGGTATTCCATGTAATCTCACAATCTCCTGTATGAGTTTCATGGGTATCAAAAATAGTACATCTTGAGGTTAAATCTTACTTTAGATTCATGCTTACCTCCATGTACTTTTTTGCTAATGTCTCGGTAGATTGGCCAACTCGAAAGGGGATAAAGTTAGCCGACTTGGTGAGTCGATCCACAATAACCCATACCGCGTCGTTACCCTTCGTGCTGTGAGGAAGGGCAGTCACGAATTCCATGGTAATGTGCTGCCATTTCCATTCTGGGATTGGTAATGATTGAAATAGACCAGCAGTTATGTGATGTTCAACCTTTACTTGCTGACACACCAAACACTTGGCTACGCTCCTTACTACTTCGCGCTTCATTCCATACCACCAGTAGTGTTGCCGTAGATCCTTGTACATTTTTGTACCACCAGGGTGTACAGAATAAGGAGAACTGTGAGCTTCTTTCATCAACTCTTCTCGAACTGGGCCGTGTGGCACACACAATCGACTTCCATATCTCAAGGATCCATCTTCGTGGATGATGAAGTCAGTTCGAAGTCCACTTTCTACTTGTTCTCGGATCTTTTATAGCTTGGCATCATTTGCTTGAGCTGCTTTGATCTTATTGACAAGAGTGGATTGGACTTATAAGTTCATTAAATACGAAGCGTTACCTGGCATAACTACTTTGACCTCCAATCCGTGCAATTCCTGCTGTAGCTTCCACTGAGCGGTGAGATTCATTGCTAATGGCTGGCGGCTAAGTGCATCAAGAACTACATTCACCTTCCCTGGATGATACTGTATGTTAATGTCGAAGTCCGCCATGAGTTCTAGCCATCTTCTCTGCCGCATGTTCAATTCCTTCTGAGTAAATACATATTTCAGATTCTTGTGATTAGTGTATATCCACTCTTTCTCCCAGAAGATAGTGGTGCTAAATCTTAAGTGCAAAGATAACGACTGCCAACTCCAGATCATGTGTTGGATAGTTGCGCTCATATACTTTCAGCTGTTTCGACACGAAAGCCATAACTTTTCCATGCTGATGTAGAACACATCCTAATTCTTTACCGGGCGCATCACAATGTACTACAAATCCTCCAGATTGATCCGGTATTATAAGGATAGGAGCTGAAGTTAATCTTGATTTGAGTTCTACAAAAGCTTGTTCACATGCTTCTGACCACACGAATGCTTCGTCTTTACGTGTGAGCTTGGTTAGGGGTACTGCAATCTTCGAAAAGCCTTCAATGAATCTTCGATAGTATCCTGCTAATTCCAAGAAACTTCGTATATCTTTCACCGTCTTTGGTGTCAGCCATTCGCTGACAGCTGACACCTTAATTGGATCTACTGAGATTCCTTCGCCTGAAACAATATGTCCGAGAAATCCGACTTGATCTAGCTAAAATTCATACTTGCTGTACTTAGCATAGAGCCGATGCTGTCGAACGTCTCCAGAACAATCCGTAAATGCTCGGCGTGTTCTTTCCGATTCTTTGAATACACCAGGATGTCGTCGATGAAGATAACAACGAACCTATCTAAGTACTCTCGGAAAACTTGGTTCATCAGGTTCATGAATATAGCAGGTGCATTGGTCACTCCAAATGGCATTAGGAGATACTCATAATGACCATAGCGAGTCCTGAACGCCGTCTTCGGAATATCAGACTCTTTGACCTTGTTCCCCGCCGAAACACGGAGACGCGACCGCGTAGGTCCGTCTTGTCTGAATTTCAGGGCAGATACTAATTGGTGCTATCCGTCCACCTCTCCGAAGATGTCAAATTGATTTATGGCACCATGTATCGAAGGTTTAAACGGATGCGGCCGATATAGCAGACTTCGTCAGATTCCCCCTCATTTGAGGGGTTTTTGATTGTGGGGACGCTCTTCCCTGTAGGCGCAAGCCCCTGCAGTTAATTACGCTACCGCATTGCGGTAACCACTTTCCCTTCTCTAGATGGTCACTTCGTGTCGTGGGTATTTGTTTTGTTTTTGATTGCCCGTGGATTGTATACGGAGACTAATTTATGTTGTCTCCCGTAGGCGTGGATTAGTCCAAATCCGTATTTTCTTAGATTTGGGTTTTGGTTTGGGTTTAAGGATACGTTAGTCTCATTTGAGACTAAGATCAACTTAAACGTTTTTTAAGGACACGTTAGTCTAATTTTAGACTAAGATCAACTTAACGGGATCGTTTAGATCCAACAAGAGAGTATTCGGGCTCTATTGCTTAGTTTAGGGACATTGCGGTTGATTACCAATTTAAGGACATGGTGGTCCAAGGTTAAGGACATCATAGTCCATGGGTTTAAAGGGACCCCACAGTCCGAGGTTAAGGACATCATAGTCCATGAGTTTAAGGACCCCACAGTCCATGGAATGATTGGTTATCGGGACCCGTCACCTCTTTGAAGACGTTGAAGGATTACAACGACAAATATCAAAGGAGTGAAGAGATGTACCCTTGAACCAAGGTTGATAGGGAAATCTGTAGTTCAATTTGGAACTAAGATCAATTATTTAAATTATGAGCACATTGGCTCAATTAAATCTGAATTGGGGACTTATGGCCAACTTGGGCTAAGTCCAATTAAGTTTGAAATATCGGCCCTTTGTTGGACTGTTGAACATTTGTCTGGGTTCAACCTCCCCATTATTTAGCAATGCTAAGCATGGGTCTGGGTTCTTACCATATTTTAATCTCATATTGAGTGCTGAGCACTCATATGCCATATAAGATAATCAATCTAGGAAGGCAAGGATATATTTGAGGCTCAGTCAAAGGGAAGTCTTGCCTCTGGAAGACTTAGCCAATTTGGGCTAGACTGGTTTTAAAATAGTGTTAAACACTAGCACATATTTGGCGATCACGTGTTCCCACGTGATGCGCTTTAAAACAGTGTTAAATACTGGGGACAGAATGCTCAAAATAGTGTTAAACAATAAAAGTGGGGTGGTCACGTGGGGTCACGCGAGGCTCCTGAGAATTGGGCCAAACCTCCTTTATTTTACCCTCAAATCAGCAAATAAGTGTTAAACACTTAGCCTTCAGGCCATCACGTGTGAGCACGTGAGGCATCTGAAGATGGGGCCAGACTTCCTTTATTTTGTTCTTAGAATATTCAAATGTGCCAAACACTTAAGTCTTCACGGCCACCACGTGTGGGCACGTGATGGGTACCCATGCATTGATTTATTAAAGTGTTTATTAGGGGTCACGTGGGGACACGTGAGGGCGCTCATAATTGATTCTACCATTGGCTTTGTTCCCTTTATTTTGAGGGTCACGTGTGAGTACGTGAGGCATTGCCTTCATGCTTTTTCTTTCTCATTTTGAGGGGTCTGTTTAAGGGTCACGTGGGGGCACGTGACCTAGTTTTGTTCGTTCTTTTTTACTCATTAAAGATGAGGGTCACGTGTTACCACGTGACCAGGTTAGATACTTGATCTTTACGTGCATGAAGAGCTTTAAGTCTCTTATTTTAAGAATTAAATTCTCTGTAGGGTTAAACCCTAATTCTGTTTTAGAGGAATTAAATTTCTATGAATTTGGGAGAATTAAATTCTCATGTAGGGTTAAACCCTAGTTCTGTTTAGAGGAATTAAATTCCTATGAATATAGAAGAATTAAATTCTTATGTAGGGTTAAACCCTAGTTTTATTGGAGGAATTAAATTCCTATGAATTTGAGAGAATTAAATTCTCAAATAGGGTTAAACCCTAGTTTCATCTGGAGGAATTAAATTTCTATGAATTTGGGGGAATTAAATTCCCTAAACTCAATCCTCCCTCTAGGTTTTGGATCTGCATGGCAGAATCTTCCCGATGAGATCTCAACTTGTGGGGAGATCCGCTTCTGCAGATCTTCAACCAAAGAAAGAACATAGTTCATATTCAGAAGAGTTAAACTCTTAGTTTTGAGAATTAAATTCTCTTTTATTTTATGGAGCTTAGATCTCTTTCCTCTTTCTCACCTAGGGTTTCTTTTCTCTTCTGAAGAAATCTTCTTTTCTCTCTTGAGAATTAAATTCTCCTCTCTTTTTTCTCTCTGTTGTTGTATATTCTAAAAAAAATTCCAAGATCCCCTCTCTTCTCTTCTTGGCTCCTATTTATAGGAGAAAGAAAAGAATCAATCTGTTTAGTCAATCTTTCATTGAAAATTTTTGGTTGTTTTTGTAACCAACATGATATTTTATACCACTCAGTGAATTTTATTCACCATTGGATTTTTAATCCAAGAGATATTCTGTCTTTTCATTCTTGGTGAATCTCAGGAAAATCTTTCCATAAATTGGTGATTTTTAATCACCATTGGATTTTTAATCCAACGGTGCTCCATTTTACAGAGCACAATCTTTTTTGTTTGGAAAGATTTAAAGAAAAATTAGGGTTCTCGATCCCCTCTTAATTAGAATTTAATTCTATTATTTCAAAGATCTTAGGATCTCATCACGTGTTGACATGTGACCCCCTCTCGATTAAGCATTTAACCAGAATTTAATTCTGTTTTTTTAAGGAACTCAGGAATTATCACGTGTCAGCACGTGACCCTTGGTCACGTATGAGCACGTGATGCCCCATTGGGGTTTTTCCTTGTTATTTTATTGTACTTTTAATTCTTTTCAGTGGGTTTAAAGGCCCATCACGTGTTGGCATATGATCCCATTTAATTATTTATTTTATTCAGTGCCTACAGGCTTTGCCTGTGAATGGTCACGTGTGGGCACGTGATGCCCGGTCACGTATGGGCACGTGATGCCTTATAACTTTTGATCCTGGATGAATTATGAGGTCCATAATATATCAAATCGAAGGGTTTTTCGAGACGCTTTCAATACCATTAGAATTTAGCTGTTTCTCATTCGGGAGTTTGTTAAAATACAGCCCGGAAAATACTGGTTCGCATTTTCTTAAGCGTATAGCTGCCATTTGATACCTTGGGTTCTTTTGCGTAGAATTTTTTTTTTGGCCGGAACATACCTTCACCTGATGATAATCCGAACGAAGATCTAGCTTCGAAAATACATAAGACCCACTTAGTTGATCGAAAAGATCATCGATGCACGGTAGTGGATACTTGTTCTTGATCGTCACTTCGTTCAGAGCTCGATAATCTACACACATCCTGTGTGAAGCTTCTTTCTTCTTCACAAGTAATACTGGAGATCCCCAATTTGAAGTACTTGGACGAATCCAACCTTTCTTCAGGAGTTTGTTCAACTGAGTGCGGATCTCCTTCAATCCCTCAGGACTTAACCGATAAGGGGATTTGATTATCGGTTGTGCACCAGGTAGTAAATCAATGCTAAATTCAAGAGCTCGATCGGGAGGTAAACCTGTTATATCTTCAGGAAACACATCCTTGAACTCTTGAACTACCTCTGGATTTTCTTTTTCCGCTGGTAGAGTAAACATTTCTGCATTCTTTGGTTTAGCACAGAAGATTCCTGGCTCCAACGTTCTGTCTCCACTTTTGAAGTAGAAGACTGGGTGATCTGGTGTCTCAAATACTACTCTCCTTTGACGGAAGTCAATCGTAGCATAGAAAACTCCCAGCCAGTCCATTCCTAACACAACATCGAAGTTTGGGATGTCCAGTACTTTGAAATTCGTGTAGAATTCTCGTCCGCAAACTACAACTAGACACTGATCAAATTCCATAGTTGCTTTCAAGACTCCATTCCCGGAACTGACATTCCAGCTTGAAATGAGTGGCTTCACGGGAATCGCATTCGTTCTCACGAATCGTTGCGATATGAAGTAGTGTGACACTCCGGTGTCGAATAGTGCGAGTGCAGAAAGGGTGGCTACTAGTATAATACCTAAGTTGTATGAGGTTATGTTTTAGATACAGGAGAAATATAGAGGTATACAAGGATTGAAAAGATGAAAGGATTGAGAATTACCAGTGATTACTTGGCCAGTGGCTTCAGCTTCCTCAACCGTCATTATGAAAGCCTGACGTCTGGATACATTCCTCCTTGCTGGAGGCACATTCCTCTGCCTTTGAGGCATGTTTCTCTGTCCTTGAGGCACGTTTCTCTGTGCCTGATTGAATTGATGAGGAGGCTGTGCAGGAGGTCCACGTGGAGGTGGTGCAGGGAGAGCTAGATGAGGTGCAGGAGCCTGAATAGCTGGCCGCTGCGGAACTCTGATTGCGGGCCTAGGTGCTGGAGCTGGGTTGAGTCGATATGGACATGCTCTTATGGCGTGAGTGGATATGCCACAAACTAAATACATGCCATTTGCACCCCTGCAGTCTTTCGCCAGGTGTCCATTCATCTTGCAGTAGAAGCAAAAGTCTGGACTGGGCCGATTAAATGATCCTCCCGGTGTCCTGGGTGCAAATGTCGGCTTAGAAGAGGCTCCTCCTGTCATCTGTGTGGCAGGGCATTTCACATCGGCAGTCTGAGGTTTGCCCTTCTTCTTCACCACTGCCTCATAGTGTCGGGCAGCCTTCAGAGCAAGATCATGGGTTGGGAAATCCCCTATAGCGAGTGCAGCTTGGATTTCCGGGTCTAACCTTTGCTGAAATCGTCGTGCCCGGATCTCAGCAGTAGGAATTAGGTGTGCCGCGAACCTGTTATGGTTTTGTGTTAGCAGTGTAATAAGTGATATCATGAATTTGAATTTGAGAAAATTTCTTACCTGCTAAGCACGGTAAACTCAGCATCGTATTCATCCACGGAATTTCTCCACACCGAGCCTTGTTGTAAATGGATGAACCGCTGCTCTATGTCAAAATGGGCAGTCTCAAGGAAGTACTTCGCATCGAACATCTCGTGAAATGTCTTCCATTCAATTGCTTGGGCGAGATGGCTTTCTTCATCCTTCCACCACACTTTGGCGTTGTCTGTTAGTTGCAGCTTCGCAACTCTCACCCAAGAAATCTCTGGTACTTGTGCTGCTTCCAGATCATCTTCTATCGATTGGGCCTATTTTTTCGCCTCCAGTGGGCTCTCTTTTCCGGAGAAATGTTTCGGGTGCAGTGCCCAGAATTGCTTGACTCTGGGTGCCTCGACTTCTGGACGGTGCATGAGAATAGCAGTCTGCTGCTGCTGACCCTCCAATAGGCTCTTGATTGCCTCGAGCAGTACTGTTTGCTCGTTGATGGGAGCCGCAACAGTAGGTGGTGGTGGTAGAGTAGGCGGTGAAGTGTTGCCATTGACGTTCGTGCTAGTGTTGTTCGATGAATCCATGACCTTGATAGAAAAAGAAAGGTTAGGATAAATTCAAAGAATTTGAAATGTAAGGAATGTATAGTTGCTGATTCTTATAATTCTTGTGATACATATTGCTTAGGACTTCATGCAGAACTGACCTGCATGGGCCACCAACAAAATCTGTCACGCCCCGTTTCCCAGTGTACGGAAACGCTTGTTTCCTTATAAAAGAAGAAGAAGAAGATGAGAGAAAGAAAGGGGGAAACTACCCACTAAACAAGCTTCACGTGTTAAACACGTAAGCGTCTATATGCAAAGCATATAGACACTGCAACTAAACTACTAATAGGCTAAATAAACCTCACGTGTTAAACACATGAGAGTCTATATGCAAAGCATATAGGCACTGCAATCAAACAACAGATAGGCGAAACAAAGCCTCACGTGTTAAACACGTGAGCGCCTATATGGAAAGCATATAGGCGCTGCAATTAAACTACAGATAGGCTAAACAAAGCCTCACGTGTTAAATACGTGAACGCCTGTATGCAAAGCATATAGGCGCTGCAATTAAACTACAGATAGGCTAAACAAAGCTTCACGTGTTAAAACGTGAGCGCTTATATGCAAAGCATATAGGCGCTGCAATCAAACAACAGATAGGCTAAACAAAACCTCACATGCTAAACACGTGAGGACACCTCCTTACGCAGAATTAAATTTTACTTATGAACTGTTGGATTAAGGATCCAACGGTGATTAAACATAGAATTAAATTCTATTGGGAGGAATATTTTCTGTTAAACAGAAAATTAATGGATCAAAGATCCAAAATATTTTATATATCTTTCTAAACAGAGAAAGATTATACTCTGTTAAACTGAGCACCCTTGGATTAAAAATCCATTGGTGATTAAAATGTCACCGCTCGATAGAATTTTATTCTATATATGGGAGAATATCCCCAATCTTGTTAAAAAACAAGAACAATATCTTCTGTAAAACAGAAGTCCTTGGATCAAAAATCTAACGGTGGGTAAAATTCCCCAAATCAATTCTGAAACCAATTAAATCAATTAGGATCTCTCAATGAGAGATTTTCTCAGAATTAAACAAACTTCTCTCAACTATATAAAGAACCCGAGATTTCAAATCTCAGAGACACAGAGGCAGAGAGAGAGAACTCCCCAGAGGTTTAAAAAAAAGAATATACAGTGAGCTTTTGAGGAACAGGAGAATTTAATTCTCAAAGAAAAGACTTGCTTCCTTGAAACACCAGGTAAAAAGAAAACACCTCTCTTTTGCCTCTCTAAGGGTTTAACCCTTCATATAAGAACTCAATTCTTTCCTATGGTTGAGATTTGCAGAGGCAAATCTCCCCAAAAGTTGAGAATTTAATTTTCATCAGGGAGATTTTGCCCTGCAAGATCCAAAACCTAGGGGAAAAGAACTAAGTTACATAAAAAAATGGAAGAAAAAGAATGAGAGCACATAGGAATTTAATTCCTCCAAAGATTAGGGTTTGACCCCATATAAAGAACTTAGTTCTTCAATAAAAAAGTAGCGATCCAAGATCTCCAAGGCCAAATCGTTGATGCTTAGCACTATTTCGAAGCCTCACGTGTTTTTCACGTGAGTGCTTCAAACGAATAAGGAAAATAACCAAAACTTTCTCACGTGTTTACCACGTGCTTTTTTTAAGGAGGAAAACAAGTAAAGAAAGAGAAAACTACAGTACTCCAGCATCAATAAAGGAAAAGGGGACATCCACGTCCTTTGCACGAGAACTCTAGCCAAGTGCTCAACACTTATAAAAAAAGGGGGAGATAAAACCCAAATTCCAGTGCCCATATTTTGGGTTCCTCATGTGTGTCACGTGAGCACCATAAAACTATAGTTTTTAACACTAGTACAATGTCCATATTTAGGGTGCCTCACATGTGTCACGTGAGCGCCATAAAACTCTTGTGTTTAACACTAATCCAGTGCCCACGTGAAACGCACGTGAGCACTGTATTCCTTAGTGCTTAGCATTGTTGGAGACTCAATCATAGCCTAAATTGGCTAAGTTTTCTGAGTTTAGATCTCTTTGATACTAAAACAACTGAGCCCCTGTGCTCATGTTTTCTCAAATTGACCTTAGTCTCAAAAATGACTAGCGGTCTTCCATTGATGATACCCCAAATGATACTCATCTTATATCTCCTAAGATAATTTTAGTCTCAAACATGACTAACATTTCTTAGGTCTACAGCAACACCATCTTTTCCCTCAAATATGGGATTTGGTTTAAGGGTACATCTCTCCACACCTCTGATATATGTCGTTGTAATTCTTCAACGTCTTCAGAGAGGTGGCGGGTCCCGACAACCAACAACTCGTTGATGCACTTTCAAATTGACGTGCACACCTAAAATCAGACTGCACCCCAAATTGAGAATATTCTATATCAACATCGTTGTTCATCCCGTCATGTAACAAATACACATGCGCGCAAGGTGGATAACGGACCGAGACATCCTTAAACTAAAACCTCACCTCCAAAATGGTGATCAACGGATTGAGACGTCCTTAAACTATAACCTCACCTCCAAAATGGTGATCAACGGACCGAGACGTCCTCAAACTAAAACTTCGCCTCCAAAATGGTGATCAACGGATCGATACGTCCTTAAAATAAAACCTCATTTCCAAAATGGTGATCAACGGACCGAGACGTCCTTAAACTAACATCCCACCTCCAAAATGGTGATCAACGGACCGAGACGTCCTTAAACTAAAATCTCACATCCAAAATGGTGATCAACGGACCGAGACGTCCTCAAACTAAAATCTCACCTCCAAAATAGTGATCAACGGACCGAGACGTCCTCAAACTAAAACCTCACCTCTAAAATGGTGATCTACGGACCGAGACGTTCTTAAACTAATGGACCGGAATGTCCCCAAACTAAGACAACAGAGCCCAAATGCTCTCTTGTTGGATCTGAAACAAAAATGATCCTAAAACCTTATTAAGTAGATCCTAGTCTCAAATTGGACTAACGTATCCTTAACAAAAGACCAATCGAGCCCTAAATGCTCACATACATTGAAGTCGATCTTAATCTCAAAATAGATTAATGGTCCTTAAATAAAAATCTCAAATCTAAAATATACGGATTTGGACTAATCCACGCCCTATGGGGGACAACATAAATTAGTCTCCATATATAATCCACGGGCAACCTAAACAAATAAAAATACACATGACACGAAGTGAACTTCCGGAGCAGGAGAAAGTGGTTATCGTGATGCGATAACGTAATTAACTGCAGGGCTTACGTCTGCAGGGAAGAGCGTCCTCACAATAAAAACCCCCTCGCAAAACGAGGGGGAATCTGACGAAGTCACGCTACAACGGCCGCATCTGTCCAAACCTCCGATATACGGTGCCGTAAATCAACTTGGTGTCTTCGGAGAGGTTGACGGATAAATCCAAATCGTATCTGTCCCAAAATTCAGGCAGGATGATCCATCCCGGTCCGTCCCCGTTTTCGGCGTGAATAGATTCTGGCACGCCCGGTGGGACCTTTTCATCTTTCCACTCCACACATCGTGTGTCGTGTTTTGCGAACAAAATCGCGGTTTGCTATGGTTGCCCTTGGGTTTGAGGTACTAAGATTTGGTGTCTTGCTTCTATGCACGAAGAAGAAAAAAAATCAATGGCTTCAAGCTGCACAAACTGCAACAGCAACTTCCGCTCTGTCCTAACTGGAGGAGTGACATATGGGCCCAATGCGGCCTCCATCTTTTCAATGCCGGTGGGGGCAGGTAACTCAAGCCACCACTGGATTGTTCTTCGGGACCATGCTCTCGCCAGCGAGTGTCAGCGCCCCAGTGCCATCACAGGAAGCTCCCAAGAAGCCGGTCTTCGATTGACTTGAAACCACCACGGCCCCTCTCAACGGGTCGTCCAACTCCGCCACCTCAGTCTTCAACAAGCTGAGCCGAAGCTCAAGTGGGCTCGCAAAGAGGCTCGCGATACCTGAAAGGGCTATCGCAAAACGGATAGTCCTCCCAACTCCTCCGGCAGGTGAAGTCGTCAAAATGCTTCGCCTACCAAAAGATCGGTCTTCGACAGATTGGCCGTTCCAACTCTTACTGCAGGTGAAGTCGTTAAAGGTGCTTCCCCTACCAGAAAATCGGCCTTCAAAAGATTTGACATTCCTTCTCAACGGACATCAGTCTTCGACAGTCTGACACCAATAGTAGCCCCTCATCAAAGCCGGGGGCATGACAGAGCCGCTTCCACAACTGAGGTGGTCCCGTCTACAAGACACGCTCGACGTCGCCACTGGCGTAGGGTGAGAAGAGCTAGTGGCAACTCTCCCTCTGGACTTACTCCACCAGCTCCAATAGTGGAAGTTGACGCTGCTGTTCCAACCGAGAACAGCTTTGAACCGCTAAAGAAGATGCGCAAAAACTCCCCAACCGCGGTGCTGAAGAAATCTCTCCCACCTGCTGAAAACATGACACAGGCAAAGCCAGAGCAGTCCTCTCAACGGCTCTCCTCCCAAATCCATAGGGTCTGGCGGAAAGTCCAGGACTCTGTGATCAACAAAGACTACTCTCGTCAACCGGTGAAAATGAAGGTTCGACAAAAGGAAAATCATCCCTCCACCATACAGTGAGGGACTTCTTTCACACAGGCGCCTGTTACAACGTCTCCTTCAACCTCGACCTCCCATAAAAGGAGGAGGCCGGAGAAAATATCATTGCCTGCGGCAAATTCCAAAGGCGTTGGACCTAAACGCCCCAAGCCTTGGGGTATGGTTGTACACACAGTCTACCTGGCTTCCGGGAAAGAGGAAAGCAGTACTTCTGTGGGACATCGACCGCAAACTCGGTCGTTGAAAAAAGATCAGGAGTAACAACAAAAGCTCCAGAAGATGTTGACGAAAATGGCAGCACTCACCGGGCAGAAAGAAAGCCCGGAAGCGGCGTCTGAACAGCGCTAGGAGCAGGAGACCGATACAGAGTTCCTGCGAAGGGTGCTGGAAAGAAAGGATAAGGAGGCCGCGGAACAGGCTGCTAATATAAAACAGATGGCACTTTTGTTCTAAGATATGGTTGGAATGATGATCCAGCCAGAACCTCCAACTGAAGACCCGCCGATAATCATCGAGGACGACAGAGAGGAAACACCAAACCCTCTTCCAGCTTTATCAACATCCAGGGAGGAAACGATCTCCAAAGTTACCCTTAATGATTACATAGGTCAACAAATACGAGCTCATCAGGCAAGTGAAGCGGCTGGCCAAGTTGTCAAAACTGGACGACCGTATCCGGGCTGTTATGACCAAATCAAATACCTGCCAGGATATACGATCTCCAAGTTCCACGTGTATAAGAGGACATGCAATCCTCATCAGCACGTCGCTCAGTTCAGAGCTCTATACGGCAATACTGGAGGCGATGAAAAATTGCTGCTTCGCCAGTTCGTTGGCAGCTTGTCAGAAACGACGTTTGAATGGTATTCGGAGCTCCCAAATGACTCCGTCAAAACATTCACAGAAATGGAATTTTTGTTCACGCAGCGGTTCGCCAGCGCAAGTGAGCACATCCCGATCACAGCATTAATTAATGCCAGGGTGATGTCAGGAGAGACATGGGTTCAATACGCAATCCGGTGGCGGAACCTATGGTCAAGATGCGAACAACGCATCGAAGAAGCTCCTGCCGTGGGCATATTCATAGGGACTTTGGATCCTCAGGCGACTGTGTCCCAGTTCATGTTGTTCTTTAAGCCGACCACCTTCTAGGCTTTGATTGACAAGTTGGCCCAAATGGACCAAATGGGCCACGGACCTTCCTCTTCAAAAATAGACCCTCGGAATGCAAAGGGTAAAGGGAAAGCGGCCTTCGTTGCCAACACTCAACAACAACCGAGTGACCCAAAAACGGTTGCTCGCTAAAACAACACGCGCCCGTGCCAATCCCTGAAAGAGAAGCTAGGACATGCTTACTCGTTTCCCCGTTATAAAATGAGGAGACTGTTCGAACTGGTGGTACGCAAAAAACTCATTAGTCTGCCAGACCCAAAATGTCCATCGCAGCCCGGTAACGTCAACAATCCAAACTACTGCTCTTATCACTAAATGGTGAGCCACCCCATTGAGGATTGCTACATCTTCAAGAACTGGGTCGAGGACCAGTATCGTCAAGGGAAATTCGCGCTGTCAGAGAACTGGAGGGTGAACCCACCATAGAGGCACGCTCCTAAAAAGGTGGATACGCAGGGGGCATCATGTTCTTTTGTAGAAGAAGCTCCGTGGGAAGTTGTCCTTTCAGCTAAAACCAAAAAAATGCTGAAGGATCTTCAAGCATATCCGGCGATCAGGTGGAAAAGCCTGCTGGAGCCTGAGATCATTGAGGGGATACTGAAACCGCGTCCCACACCGAAAACTGCTAACGACGGGAAAAACACCCAGGTCAAGCCTTCAAAGTCTTCGAAGGGAAAGAAGAAGACCAAGAAGCCCGTGCGGCCTGACGACAAGCGCACGGACCTGTAAAAGTACATCGATGCGATGGAGGAGTACAACCAGAAGGTGCGAACCCCAGTCACCCTCGAAGAGTTTCTCAACCATATACTTGAGAACGGAGATAGTGACGATGATGAGGGAAACGGCTCGTCGGGAGAAACCGAAGATTATGTAGTAAGTTGCCACATAGTTTCTCATTCGTCATTAAATAACGAAGAAACTCTCTCGGTGTCGGAAAGTAACGCAGAGGAACTGGGGGCAGGGTCGGTGCCAAAATCCCCGGAGCTGCCAGAAGGCTTATTGACAAGCTGCTAAACGAAGCTTTTCAAAAGAGCAGAGCTGACAGAGAACGTGAAACGGCCATATACGAAAAGGCCAAGCATCGGCATCAGAATGAAGAAGATGCAGCGAGAAAGAGTCACAAAGTACTAAAACCAGACCGAAGCACACCTGCGGCAAACAAAAGCAGTTTTAAGATGGAGAAACGGTTCGCCAAAGCCCTGTCAATTGGAATGAAGCTGCCATCTCTCAAGGGAAATATTCCCGGAGCCACATGCCTCAACGGAGAGATTGCACATTCGAACTATTGCCTATATTATCGGAGGGTCACCCACCCCATCGAAGAGTGCAATGACTTCAAGAAGTGGTGGCAGTGATACGTTGCTCACCGACAACATTTTAAGCTGATGAAGCGCAAAGCTCGTCGACAGCAAAGCAACGCGACAGATGAGCATGAAGGAATGGCTGGCAACTGTCATATGGTTGGTATTAGTTCGACAAAAGGAAAGTCCCAAGTTCTTACATTCGGGAGCGATTCTGAGAAAGAAATAACCCTCGGCCCTCTCTTTAAAGAATCCACCTCCGGAAAAGAGGAGGAGGAGAAGAACTGTGAGAACATTCAGCCGCGTAATCGCACACTGCCTGAGATGAACCTCGGGCCTACAAACAAAGGTTCGAGCAAAAGAGACAAGGGGAAGGATAAAGTCCCTGAGGAAATTTCCCTCGATGATAGATTTGTCGAAGAGCTCACAGCCAAGGACCCGCCTAAGAAAAACAAGGTATATTACAATGTTCTGTCACATCTGAGGAAGATACCCTTACAACTGAGCATATTGGATGCTCTCCTCATGTCTAAAGAAGCAAGAGATTCTCTGATCAGGGAATTATAGGAGCCCGATCAGTTCCAAGCTTTCCTTGCAGAAGAAAAGTTGAAGGACAAGCTGGCAGAGGTTCATACAGCTGACATTACATTCGGCGATGAAGATCTCCTCCTCGGAACGTGCTAGCTTAACTGCCCTCTATATGTCACCGGGTACTGCCACGACATCAAGATAGGGAAGATCCTGGTCGACAACTGGTCCTCCGTACCTTCTCAATGTGAAGGTGCTGAAGGAGATCTGCATGAACGTTCAGCACCTAGCTCGGGACAAAATTACCACCTTTGGGTTTGACTCACAGTCATCACGAACGCTTGGGTCCGTAATATTGACGTTACGATTTAGGCTACTCGTCATTGACATCAAATTTCATGTCATCGACGCCAATACTTGCTACAACGTTTTGCTCGGCAGGCCTTGGTTGCACGAGTACAACGTCATCCCTTCTACACAATATCAGTGTATGAAGTATTTTAAAGATGACCTCGAGTATACCGTTATGTGGGAGCTAAATCCATTTTCCGTAAACGAAGTCTGAAAATATGAAGACGCCAAGTACTTCCTACCAGACTTCAAAGACACAGAAAGATGTCATAAGCCGGAGAATAAACAAAAAACCGTCACCACTATCCCGATCTTTGAGAGCGATACCGAGAAGGATGAAGAGATAGTCTACTCGGGGCAACCCCAAGGCAATAGGCCCGGCCCCCGGCCCATCTGCTCCTATTTTGGTCTTTGGCAGTGAATATGAGGACGAGGCCAACGCCGTGTTCTCCACTCGCCCGTCAGCACAAACCGTTACTGGAGCTGATCAGAGTTTACAAATCACCATAGTTCCGCCACGGCATTGCAAAGAACTTGATGCGCTTTATACATACAGCATACAAGAGCTGCGGACATTCTACGTCCCTCCCAGACGAAGAGGTGAAAAGGCGATCCTCTTCTACCAATCTATGGAGACTAAAGTAGAGAAAGAAGTCTGGCATGGTGCCGATCTTGCGCTTGACAGGTTTAAACCAACCCGTCTGCCCAGATATTACGCAGAGGGATTGAAAAGGCTATTAAGATGCCAAGGCGTACGCTTCAAACAAACCGCTCGACAAGCCCAGTTCTACAACAAGATTTGGGACATTCCCGAGACTTAGTGAAAGATGCCCAACGGGAAGATGGAGACAACTGGGCTAGGACACGTTCAGTCCAAGAAACGGGAGCGATTTCATAGCTGCCGCGTCATAAACAGCTCTGGTGAAGAAGTGAACGCGCTTTCAAATAGCCGTGATGTTGAAACAGAACGAGATCCCGCTCTAAGAACATTAAGTCCATCGTTCGAAGAACAAGTTGACAAGCTAGTAAAAGAAGCCTGTCAAAAGATTCGGGATAACCGCAGTCGCGAAATGGCTATTTATGAAAAATCCAGGATGCAACGCCTCAACCAACAGTCCGCAGAGAAAGAAGACCACAATGTCCTCCATCCCCAGCTCGCTGTATGTCCTCGCAAGAAGGAAAAATCCCGAAATAGAGGCAAAAACATGAAAAAGAGCGCAAACAACGTTCGCAAACAACAGGGTATATCTAAGAAGCTGCGCTATTAAGGAAAAAGTGGTTGGAACCCGTCCTTTATCAAGAAGATGGGTCGGGAATACTCTTTCCCTCAAGAAAAGACAAGAAAAATATTCAACCGTGTCATGAGGCATCAAATGATGACGCTTCCGGATTCTCAGCATCCCGAATAAATAAACGAGGCCCATCATCCAGATTATTGCTCCTATCACCGATCAATAGGTCATCCCCTTGAAGACTGCTTCACCTTCAAAGACTGGGTCGAAGATGTAGGGTTACTAGGCACTCTAATAAGGTTCTACAATGTATCAACCATGCCCGTTTAAAATTTTAGCCATGCCGAATAACCCTAAACAAGATCGTTGCTAGAAAATTAGGGTTTCATATGCTAGTAAACTACGTTTACGACTAAGTGAATACGAAATACAACCTTTGTAGATCGGTCCTTCACTTCTTTAGCTCCTTGTTGAAGTCCTTTCGCTGCGATAGTAGTTCTCCCGGACTCTTGTATGGCTTCACGAGGCTAAAGGAGCGTCCTTGCTTGAAATCTTCGAGGCCGAAGATGATCTACGTCGAGAGGATGCCAACTCAAGCTTCTACTTCACTAACTTAAGAATTAGTGAAGCAAACACCCAAAACTAAAGTACTAGTCTAGTAGAGGATGGAGAAATAGGAAGTGGGTTCTCTTTAGAATGTTATTTCTCACAATCTTTCTCACTTTGGATCAAACCCTAGCAAGCCTTTTCTTTTTAGCAATGAAGAAGAACAAAAGAAAGAGATGAGGATAATGATCAAGTGAGAAAGCTAACCATGGTGAGTGAGTATCATATACTAACTCTTGTAGAGACATAGCCATAGCTAATACTTATGGTTGGGTTAAGAATGTTGGATATAGTGCCCTCAGAGTCAATTATTGGATCACAGGCACGTGATTGCAATGATTGAGGAGGACCTATGCCGGTAGGACAGTCTTACTCGAGATGATAGTATGCTATCTGGTTTATCTTTATCATCGTGTACTGCTTTAGGTGACCTTACGAGTCGCTATTACACGTTGATAGAGCCCCTAGGATTCTTGCTTGACTTCCAGCAGTATGAGGGCGATCATATAAGTGGGAGCTGGGGTCTATAAGCAAATCCTTAAAAGGTCTCTAGTCGTGGGAGTTTCGAGACAGGGCATCGATTCTCCAGAGTAGACTAGTGTATACAGTCGAGACCCCGACAAGGGGCGGTGGCCGGTCTCACAAGCCACTGGTGTCAGTTGGATCACCTAAGATGTATACAGCTGCTCATTGGGTTATGAGTACACCGGACAGGACTCGCCGGGAACCTACTAGTTGGGATTATACCTGATGTCAGATAGCAGTTCCCTGGTGACATGTGTACAGGTTAGTTCATCGACCTGAGATCGTCATTTGTCTCGTGTGAGTTCCCACTGTGCTTTGATTACTACCCTACCACGGCTCAAAGGAGTCGTGCAAACAGGTTTTAGTTGGGTGCAGTCCCGAGCCACATGGAGGCAGTGAGCGGATCTGCAGGGGTTCGTCTCTCCCGGTATTGGGGGTGAGGTCACGCTGTGTCTAGGAGAGCCAGAACATAAAAAGTCCTTGGCCAAGGCAGGAGATTTGCTGGTAGGTATTCCAGTAGTATCTCAGGGTGTTCTGGGCTACACTCCGACACGACTTGTACCGCTATTGGGGGTCTGACTTTTACCAACCCCTAGGCCCGCCATGCGATGCTCATAGACGAACGGACCGGACTGTACGGATATTGTCACTGACAGGCTCAGTAGGGTGTCAGGATGAGTTCGCTCATCAACGTCCCTTTTGGTCAATACCTGGTAGCCCATCACGTATTGGCTTATACCTCTGACGTGCTAGTGGTTAAATCCACAGCCATAATATTGACGAGTCTTTAGAGTCCACCACACTCAGTTACTCAGGTTTCGGGCGAAACGCTGTAGAGTCCATATGGAGATATGGTAGGGTTCGATCAGATACGTGCAATATTGCACGGATCGTGATCGGACGGTTTTTACTAGCCGGCTTTGGCTTAAGCCGGATCCTAGTATTAGATAGTGTAGATATTGTCTCTTTGCATTTGTGTTCAGCGCGAATACAAATGCGGGCATGTATTTGCAGTCGTGGGGTTTTCCTGTAATTTATTACGAGATCAGTTTTCTGAAGCTGCCAGTTTACATTCCGTTCCGGCCGGTTTTCCTTTGTTCTTTCGCGGCCGGACTTTCCGATGGAGGGGGTAATTTGCAATTGTGCAAATTACTTATTGTAGAGGGGTTTCTTGCATATGTGTGGCTTCATGATTGTTTATTCATCATGAGATTCTTTTCTTGTCCATTATTTTCTTTCATGTGATGGTTTTGTGATTTGATGAGATGAGAAGTGGGTGTGACATTATTCCTTGCATTATCTTTTCTTTTCTCCATGGATTATTTCATTCCATTTCTCTCCACCATGGAGGAGGGGGGCCGGCCATTACTTGAGTGAGAATGAGAGAGTTTCATTGGGAGTGGTGGCATTATTCTTGATCTCATTTTTTCTTGCTAGGAAAATTGAAAGCACCAAATTTCCTTAACCTCTTCCTCCATGGCAACTAAACCCCAAAGAGACATAGACTCTACACTAGCCTACAACAAATCTTGGACGCGTCGGCTAGCCAACTTCGCGCCCGAGTTGCCTTGGTCCAGAGGTGGGAGCCCGTAAAAGTATTCGGCTATGTGGTGCCCTTTCCGACGAGGACGTGACGGACGGAGATTCCGCGGGAGATCGGAGTGGAGACAAAGACCGAAGGACACGGATCGCTTGGTATAGCTTCTCTACTCTTTTCTAGTTTGCTAGTAGCTAGGTTAATGGCCCGATCTGGGTGAAAAGTGCGCAGTGGTGTCGGTTTGCTAGTTTGCAAAGTTTTTTGTTTCCGCGTTTCCGGCGTCGGATCGACGGCCGGGGCGCCGTCGCGGACTTACATTGGTATCAGAGCCACGCCATTAACCATGTCTAGCTTGCTCTAGTATGTTTAGAACTCGATCGAACAGAAAATCCCCAAAAACCGTATTTTCCAATGCACATGTGTTCTCTGTCGAAATTTTTTCAGCTCCAAAAATTTTTCAGGTTGTCTCAGAATACTGTGCATGGATATAGAAGCAATCTGTGAAAATTTGGTCGCACGATCTCTCCATACCGCCGCGGAACCGCAGCCAAACCCATGCTTGGGCCGCGGTTCTGCCGCGCTTTTGATTGATCACTTGATCAAAATTTTGCAGATAGCTTATGAGTTAAAAATAAGGATTTTGGGATATTCTTTTTGGGCCCAGATTTTCTGTAAGTGCTACAGTACTGCTTGGGGCCCACTTCGGTAAATTTGTTCGATCGGATATTTTAAACATGCTAGTTCACAGTATTTACATTATATCTGCGACCGTGAATGTCACTCGATCGGTAAATCCAGTCTATCTGCTATAGCCCTTTTAGACGGATTTACGAACGTGACATTCACGTTGATGTTCTGTGTTGTGCTGTGATGTTGCGGATCGGCCATGGGGGATAGCCTGGATGCAATGCTAGTACAGTTTTGTTTTATATGTACATTTGATATTGCGGGGCGAGCGTCCGACATGTGGACTGCCGTTACTGCCTGTTTGTATTATTCTTTTGGGGCACGACCAGGTTGCAGTCGATGTACCCGTTGTATGTATATTTTTACTTTCTGTACTAGGATTACCCCGCGGAGGGGTGCACGGATAGCCGGGTTCTAGAGGGCAACGGGCCCGCATCTCATGGCATTGAGACGGAGGGGGCTTTACTCTAGAATTGGCAGGGCTATTCGCCGCACTCGTAGGGGGTACAGGTTGACCCAGGAGGGGTGCCCAAGTTACCGGATTCCGTGAAGTGCTGGGTGGTCCATTCACGTTGCTGAAGGGGGCTGCCTCGCTTCAGGTTTTGGCGGGTAACTTGCCGCGCCCGTAGGGGTCTAGGATTTTCATTGCACAGGCTATCCACATGACAAGGGGAACGTCGGGTTTTCAGTAGCAGCTCTATGAAACCCGGGGATCCCAGATATCTGTATTGTTCCGTGATGCTGTACATTTCTGTGATGTTGCATTTTATCACGCCTTGAGCGCAAATTATGTATTATATATATACTAGTAGATGTTGTATATGTTTTGCATCCACGCTAGTCCAGTCCCCGCTCTGTCGTTAGTTAGCTAACCTAACGGGTGATGACGGGACCCAGTGGCGAATGTGGATGGCATATACATACGTCATTATTTTCGTTCTTTATTGGTGTGATCAATTGATGGGACTGCGTTGATTCGGATCAATGCAAGTTAAACAAACCTATTCTGATGTTGTTGGAACACTTTTTCAAAAAGCTGTTATTGCAAGGGCGTTCTCTTTTGTTTTGCATCGTGGTATTCAGTTGGAATATCCTGCTCCTCAGTCGACGAGGCAAGGGCCGAGATCCCTTCACCGGGAGTGACCCCTTGGACAAAAGTTTGCGTCAGGGCAATAACTTCACTATAGCCGATTACTTTTACTTTGCATCGTGGTATTCAGTTGGAATATCCTGCACCTCATTCTACGGGGAAAGAGCCGAGATCCCTTCACTGGGAGTGACCTCTTTAGCAAAGGTTTTCGTCACTATATTTTTAAAAGCTATCCGTTCCTTCAACGATATCAAGTTCATTACGTTAAAGGTTTTCGCCAGAAACCATTCGTAGCCCTCCGTCGTTTCATATGGATAGTCAATAGTATTCAAGCTGTGTTTGTTGGCCATAGTCAAGGCACAGTGTTTGGTAGCTATTGGGTGTTCATATGCTGCATAGATAGATGCGTTGGTTTGGGACAGTCGTATAGCCTTGTTGGCCCTAGTCAAGGGCTTGTACGGGTGGGTTCAAATCAACCTGGACAATGACGGGTAGAACTTGACATGTGACTTATGATTTGTTGGCCTTAGTCAAGGTCATAAGAGCATGGGGCAAAAATCCACATCGGGAGTTTCAAAAGAACTGAAACTTGCCAGATATGCGCATACCTTCTGGAGTGTGATAACGTGAGCGGATTCCGTCACGTTATCATGCGATGATAGTTGGATCCCGATTCCCACTGATGAGTTGGTTTACTCCTCGGGTGATCCCGGCTAATTCTTCTTTCAGGTTTGGGGAAGAATTTGACGTTACAGTGGGAGGTTTCCAGATTAGATAAAATGATAACCATTCTGATCTAGGTTAGAGTGCACGCTGAGTGTTTCTTTTCTCTCTCTCTTTGGCAGCGACCATTGACCCGACCCTAGACTATGACTGAGTGACCAAGTTAACCGTACCTTCTTAACACTGGCTTTTGGATTGTCAGAGTTGCAAACCTCATTGCCACTCCTACTTTTACCCTTTTCTCCGGGACACCCCGTATTACTACGACAGTCCACATCCATTGGACAAAACCATCGTATGGTTATATACGAACTCGAAGGAATTCGAGGATGGTTTCCGGTTCTGGAGAAAACGAATATGACTATTCAGTTGTCTTTTCCTTTTACCTTCTCTCTCAGATTGCGAGTACTCTTGGCTTAGGAGATAGTACACCTATTACGCAAATTGGATAGTCTTCTTCCAAACCTTAGGCTGGTGCCGAACGGTGGGGAATGAAGAAAACCAATTAGCATAACGATGGTGTGCAGAAGGTATTAAGTTAAGACAAAGAAAGGGATTAGTAAGAGGGCAAAGTAAATTGCGACTGCTATTCACGACCGAACCAAGTATTTCTTCGCCAATCCTAAATCACCTTTGTATTTCTCCAGGACACTCCGTATCACTACGAAGATCCCAAGTTTATTGGATAATCCATCGTATGGTTATATACGAACTCGAAAGGAACTTGTTCCAGTTCGGGGATGGATCCTGGTTCAGGAGAAATAGGAATAAAGTTCATTCGGTTGTCTTTTATCTTCACCTTCTCTCGCATTGCGAGTGCTCCTAGGATTAGGATAGTACACCCATTATGCTTATTGGATAGTCTTCTTCCAAACCATTGGCTGGTGCCGAACGGTAGGGAAGGAAGAAAACCATTTGGCCTAAAGGGGTGTGCAGAAGGTAACGACTAAAGACATAAAAGGGGATTTGGAGAAGTGGCAAAGAATTATACGGTTACAGTTGTGAATCTGGATAATAGAAGAGGCATTACTAGGAATACCAGGATACCCCATCGAAACATTCACATGTTTCAGTTTCACTGTGTACTGTTAAATGAAAACTGATTTCCCAATTAGACACTTGCTCCAGGGTATGTATTTACCGGTTTTGATTCTCTCATCTGTATGGTTTTACAGATGATGAGTGGGAGTAAGTTATTGGGAATTGGGTGATCATCCTCATTATATTGGGATTCGTTGTAATCGGTGATATTTGAGGAAGTCACCTGGGTTGTTTGCCGGTCGACAAATATTTGGTTTTGAATATCCGTTGTTATGCACCAATTTCAAATTGATATATCTGTACGTCTATTTTTATAGAGTGAGATATACCTTTTTGAAATTATGTCTATGACATTTACCTATATCAGTGGATGGTTAGGTAAGGAGCATTGAACAGCGATGTAATTCTTCTTAACCATAAGTACAGTTTTCAACCTATGACACACAGTGAATGAGTCATTTGACTCAAGGGACTTATACAGAGTTTTGTATATTGTCCAGTGTCCATTAGGACAGAGGGGTTGGTCCTCGTACTATATTCGGTTTACTCATGACTTCTCTAGTTCTTAGACATGTGTTTCGTAGAAATGCAAGGTCTAAGTTTTGAGGAGTTATAGGTATAAGAATAAAGTAGAGAACCAGATGTTGCAAGTATCAGGATTCTTCAAGGTGATCGAAGATGTAGATACTTGTGAATGGTATTCAGTTGATAGTAATGATTAAAAGAACTAGTTTCTCTTTCAGGTTACTCATAATTGGAAGTACTCCTAAGTTGAGTAACGCTGATCGGCCTCCTTCCATTTAGTTGACATACACTGGAGACAGCTGCATGATTTGAATCTGGTTAAATTAAATCAGTGTCTCTGTTTCTATATTGGATATAGAACAGTTCATATCTTGACATTGTTAAGGTACGGGGAGTTGTCCAGCTTATGCTTAAAACCAGACTCTGGATGACTCAAGGCACGTTTCTGTAATGGCTGTTTATGGGTTGACCCGGACTATGACGAGGGTTGACTTTCTACCATCTGGAAGATCAATAGTGATATTGTTCTAGACTCGCCACAGTTTTAATTAAAAATGGATTTTTTCAGAAAAACAGTAGTGGGAGTATGGTAGAACTGGAAGTGATTCCAGAACCGCAAACGATTACTGAAGATTTGATAAGAACCTAAAGATTCAATCTGGTTTGACATTCCATTAGCCACTCCGCAGATATGGTGGGTAACCTCAGGCACCCGAGAGGTACTTCGGTATGCTCAAGGACGGTGGCAGGGAGGTTCTTGTTTACCCAGACTTGCCATTGCTGTTGCTCCAGACTGTGAGACCCGGCAGGAGGATGAGTATAGCGTCGTTCTAAACTGACTTTAGAAGTGCACGTCTATATGACTCTGCCAGAGGGTTGTCGTAGTCAGTGGGAGCAGCGGAAGCATTGGTGGACATCAGGCTTATGTCTATTTATAGACTAAAGCAGATATAGCGGAGATAGATCATCTATTTCTGATGTGACAGTCATAGGTTTGACTTCATCAGAATAGGGGATGGATCTGTTAAGAAGGTAGTAGGGTGTGATGTCCTGGTATTTGATGACATACACAGAGTAGGAAGTGATATTCCTATACTACGATCGGTTATACTTTGGTCGTCACACAGTAGTTTCTCCACACAGGACTTGGATATTATATCAGACATTCTGGTTACTAGATCTATGGTTTTAGATCTAGATTTGGGTGGTTTCCCAATCTGGGTACTTTGACAGCATTCTATGAGTATTTAGAATGGACGACTCCTGGCACGGTAGTGTACCTGCAGGTGATGGAGTCACCCTCTCTAAAGGTGTCTTACAGACTAAAGGGGAGAGGGATACACATGATTGGCAGATCACTTGCTTAGGCAATTGAGTTGATCATGAGATGTCAAGTACCACACCAGATGTTGTTCTTGCAGTAGATGCAATAAGTTGATATTAATCCAATTCTGGAGAAACAGCCGGAAGCAGTTTTAGAACATAAGTGTATGTTCTAGGGATTTGATAACGGCAGCCTCCTTTAGGAGACGGTTATCATTCCAGGCTTCCAAGGTGACCTGGATGACAGAGTGGCTGTCAGAGTTATAGTTTTCCCTCTGACAAGGGGCAGTATTTTGGACAGATGGTCCAGGTGGATACTGAGGGAAGGTATGGCGCAGGACACTGATTAAGTTCAGTTGTCGATACAGTCTAAGAAGTTTGGATTTGGAGTTCATTTGTGAGCTAGGTCCCATCAGACATCCATACATATTCTAAGACAGGTATTGCTCATTTCGGGAGATGGCTTTCTCTGCGAACTTGAGATATAGAGAGACATAGAAAGAAACACCAGAGCGGATCCACTCACTGAGGCTATTCCTCGAACGCAATAGTTTCGCAAACGAGCTTTGTGAGACTGACTAGTAGAGGAGTTGGGTGTTCGGTATCACACAGGCTGTGAGTATGCGACATCGCAATAATTAGCCTTGAGTGCAAGTGGGAGATTGTTGGATATAGTGCCCTCAGAGTCAATTATTGGATCACAGGCACGTGATTGCAATGATTGAGGAGGACCTATGCCGGTAGGACAGTCTTACTCGAGATGATAGTATGCTATCTGGTTTATCTTTATCATCGTGTACTGCTTTAGGTGACCTTACGAGTCGCTATTACACGTTGATAGAGCCCCTAGGATTCTTGCTTGACTTCCAGCAGTATGAGGGCGATCATATAAGTGGGAGCTGGGGTCTATAAGCAAATCCTTAAAAGGTCCCTAGTCGTGGGAGTTTCGAGACAGGGCATCGATTCTCCAGAGTAGACTAGTGTATACAGTCGAGATCCCGACGAGGGGTGGTGGCCGGTCTCATAAGCCACTGGTGTCAGTTGGTTCACCTAAGATGTATACAGGTGCTCATTGGGTTATGAGTACACCGGACATGACTCGCCGGGAACCTGCTAGTTGGGATTATACCTGATGTCAGATAGCAGTTCCCTGGTGACATGTGTACAGGTTAGTTCATCGACCTGAGATCGTCATTTGTCTCGTGTGAGTTCCCACTGTGCTTTGATTACTACCCTACCACGGCTCAAAGGAGTCGTGCAAACAGGTTTTAGTTGGGTGCAGTCCCGAGCCACATGGAGGCAGTGAGCGGATCTGCAGGGGTTCGTCTCTCCCGGTATTGGGGGTGAGGTCGCGCTGTGTCTAGGAGAGCCAGAACATGAAAAGTCCTTGGCCAAGGCAGGAGATTTGCTGGTAGGTATTCCAGTAGTATCTCAGGGTGTTCTGGGCTACACTCCGACACGACTTGTACCGCTATTGGGGGTCTGACTTTTACCAACCCCTAGGCCCGCCATGCGATGCTCATAGACGAACGGACAGGACTGTACGGATATTGTCACTGACAGGCTCAGTAGGGTGTCAGGATGAGTTCGCTCATCAACGTCCCTTTTGGTCAATACCTGGTAGCCCGTCACGTATTGGCTTATACCTCTGACGTGCTAGTGGTTAAATCCACAGCCATAGTATTGACGAGTCTTTAGAGTCCACCACACTCAGTTACTCAGGTTTCGGGCGAAACGCTGTAGAGGCCGTATGGAGATATGGCAGGGTTCGATCAGATACGTGCGGTATTGCACGGATCGTGATCGGACGGTTTTTACTAGCCGGCTTTGGCTTAAGCCGGATCCTAGTATTAGATAGTGTAGATATTGTCTCTTTGCATTTGTGTTCAGCGCGAATAAAAATGCGGGCATGTATTTGCAGTCGTGGGGTTTTCCCGTAATTTATTACGGGATCAGTTTTCTGAAGTTGCCAGTTTGCATTCTGTTCTGGCCGGTTTTCCTTTGTTCTTTCGCGGCCGGACTTTCTGATTGAGGGGGTAATTTGCAATTGTGCAAATTACTTATTGTAGAGGGGTTTCTTGCATATGTGTGGCTTCATGATTGTTTATTCATCATGAGATTCTTTTCTTGTCCATTATTTTCTTTCATGTGATGGTTTTGTGATTTGATTAGATGAGAAGTGGGTGTGACATTATTCCTTGCATTATCTTTTCTTTTCTCCATGGATTATTTCATTCCATTTCTCTCCACCATGGAGGAGGGGGGCCGGCCATTACTTGAGTGAGAATGAGAGAGTTTCATTGGGAGTGGTGGCATTATTCTTGATCTCATTTTTTCTTGCTAGGAAAATTGAAAGCACCAAATTTCCTTAACCTCTTCCTCCATCCTCCATGGCAACTAAACCCCAAAGAGACATAGACTCTACACTAGCCTACAGCAAATCTTGGACGCGTCGGCTAGCTAACTTCGAGCCCGAGTTGCCTCGGTCCAGAGGTGGGAGCCCGTAAAAGTATTCGGTTACGTGGTGCCCTTTCCGACGAGGACGTGACGGACGGAGATTCCGCAGGAGATCGGAGTGGAGACGAAGACCGAAGGATACGGATCGCTTGGTATAGCTTCTCTACTCTTTTCTAGTTTGCTAGTAGCTAGGTTAATGGCTCGATCTGGGTGAAAAGTGCGCGGTGGTGTCGGTTTGCTAGTTTGCAAAGATTTTTGTTTCCGCGTTTCCGGCGTCGGATCGACGGCTGGGGCGCCGCCGCGGACTTACAAAGAAATATCCATAGTAAAAACAAATTTAGTGGAATTAGTCAATGCATCCACAAGCTTCCACAAGCTTCATGCATTGTGCTAATCCTCCACTAATTTTGTAATTACTTAAAATATAAAAACCCAACATAATAAATAGCATGGTGTAAGTCTCATACACCCAAGTCATGTGTATCATCAACCATGATACAAAAAGAAAACTCATTTTAATATATATCACACATATATATTAAAGTTATGTTCATGTGAGAAAAAAAACCTAAAGTGAACAAGTGTTAGTAAATGTAAACTAGTATATCTAATATACAATTATACACTTAATTATTAAATCAACACTTGACTTAATAATCCGGTCATATCTCATATAACCGACTAACATCCATTGCATCGACTTATCGAATCAACACTTGATTCGAGAACCCGGCTATATCATATATAACCGACCGATACAAAAAGTCGCGAGAATAGAATACGGTATCACATACACGCATTATTCTCGGTACCGCACATATCACATACGTGCTCCTATTTCGTTTTTCCTGAGCCAGTAAAACCTCTGTGTAGAACTCTAAAGACTCGTCAATACGCCGGCAGTAGGTGATGATCACATCAAGCACCCACAAGCCGTCAGCGGTACTAGCTGGACGTAACGGCCACCCGGGTATTGAGCGATCAGAAGATCAGCAAGCAAGCCCGCTCCAACTCCTGTAAAAGCCTGCCGGTAACACTTCCCGTATAGTTCGGTCTCCTCGTCTGATATGTCGCATATCAAGTCTAGGGGTGGTAAACGTCAGACCCCAACAACCGATAAGTCGTGCCGATATGAGGCTCATAACGGGTCGAGAAACTACTGGTAACACTTACCAGTAAATCTCTAAATCAGCCCTGACCAGGGACTTCCCTGTTACGGCCAATCGAGCACAGCGCAACATCAACCCCCAATACCGGGAGAGACGAAACCCCTCCTATCGCTCATTGCCTCCATGTGACTCGGGAATGTACCCAAAAACCACCGTTTTTCACGCCCTCATGTACGTGGTAAGGTGGAAATCAAAGCATAGTGGGAATCACACAAGACTCTATGACGATCTTGGGTCTACAGACTAACCTGCACAAGTGTCACCAGAGAACTGCCATCTGAGGTGAGGTATAATACCATCTGGGAGTTCTCGGTGAGTCCGTCCAGTGTACCCAGTCTCCACTGAGCACCCGTATACCATCTCTGATGTCAAACACCAATGGATATGGGATCATCCATCGCCCATCTCATGGGTCGAGAAGCGTATACGCTAGTCTACACTGGTATATCGATGCCCCGTCTCGATACACCTACGACTAGGGACCTTGAAAGATGTACTTATGGACTACCATGTCCCCACTAGTATGATCCGCATCATAGTCCAGGTAGTCAAGTACACATCCTAAGGGCTTTACCAACATGTAACTATAAGACAGTATCAAGAGACAAGTATACATGTTAAGATAAAGAGCAACCAGATAGCATACTATCATATCGAGCAAGAAAGTCCTCTCTATATATGTCCAAGCATCCAATATAATATACATCATCTGTACAATACTGGCCTCTAGGGCATACATACAACTAACAATCTCCCACTTGCACTAGGGCCAGCTGCTGTAGTATCGCATACCGAGCATCCTGAAGAGTCTCTCAAACTGTATCTGGGGATTGGCCTTCGTGAATGGATCCGCTGTGTTGTTCTTCGTGTCAACCCTCTTGATCTCGATCTCCCGGCGATCAACTATCTCCCGGATCAGGTGATACCGCCTCAGAATATGCCTGGATCGCTGATGGGACCTGGGTTCCTTGGCTAAAGCCACCACTCCATTGTTATCACAATACAAAGGTATTGGATGCTCAATGGATGGAACCACTCCAAGTTCAGTAATGAACTTCTTGATCCAGACAGCCTCTTTGGCAGCATCGTTGGCAGCGATGTATTCAGCCTCCATCGTCGAGTCTGCCACGGTTTCCTGCTTGGAACTCTTCCAGCTAACCGCCCCTCCGTAGAGGGTAAAGACAAATTCCGAGTGCGACTTAGAGTCGTCCTTATCACTCTGGAAGCTCGAATCGGTAAAGGACTCCACTTGGAGTTCTCCGTTACCATACACCAAGAGCATCTCTTTAGTCCTTCTCAAGTATTTGAGAATGCTCTTCACAGCTGTCTAGTGACTCTCTCCAGGATCAACTTGATACCTACTCACTACACTTAGTGAGTATGCTACATCGGGTCTGGTACATAGTATCGCGTACATGATAGAGCCTACAGCCGAAGCATAGGGTATCCCTTGCATGCGAGCTCTCTCCAAATCAGTCTTGGGAGACATCTCTTTGGAGAGAGTGAGCCCTGAGATCGTGGGTAAGAACCCACATTTGGACTCTTCCATACTAAACCTCTTTAGTATGGTGTCAATGTACCTGGATTGGGACAATCCCAATATCCTTTTAGATCTATCTCTATAGATCATAATTCCCAGTATGCAGGTGGCATCACCTAGATCTTTCATTGAGAATCTTTGTGATAAGAAGAGCTTGACCAATTGTAGCATAGGAATGTCATTTCCTATCAAGAGTATGTCGTCTACGTACAATATGAGGAAGACAACCGTACTCTCTGCCACCTTCTTGTAGACACAAGGTTCATCTATGTTTTTGACGAAATCAAACTCTTTGATAACGACGTCAAAGCAGATGTTCCAACTCCGCGATGCTTGCTTTAATCCATAAATGGATTTAAGCAGCTTGCACACCTTCCTGCTGCTCCCACTATCTACGAAGCCCTCTGGCTGAGTCATGTACACGCTCTCTTCTAAATCACCGTTTAGAAAGGCGGTCTTAACATCCATTTGCCAGATTTCGTAGTCATGATATGCAGCGATGGCAAGCAAGATCCGGATGGATTTAAGTATAGCCACTGGAGAAAAGGTTTTGTCATAGTCCACATCTGGTCTTTGACGAAAATCCTTTGCAACAAGTCTAGCTTTGAAAGTCTCCACTTTCCCATCCACACCAATTTTTTCTTGAAGATCCACTTGCTCCCAATAGGTTTTACCCCTTCAGGAGCATCTTCCAAAGTCCATACTTTGTTGGTGTACATGGATTCCATCTCGGACCGCATTGCATCCAGCCATTTCACTGAGTCCCCACTCGTGATGGCCTGCTCGAAGCTAGTTGGGTCATCATCAACCATGATGCAATCCTCGCTCCCACCATCCATGAGAAAACCGTAGTATCTCTCAGGTGGATAAGGAACCCTACTAGATCGGTGGAGTGGCTGGGGTTCATCGGGAACTACTGAATCCTCCGGTTCTACTAAATCTTCAGTTGCAGTTTGTGTATCTGGAACCTCTTCCAGCTCTACTACTTTGCCACTAATTTCTTTTACAAGAAATTCCTTTTCCAAAAAGGTGGCATGTTGAGCAACAAACACCTTTTGTTCCTCACTGTGGTAGAAAAAATATCCATATGAATTCTTTGGATATCCCACAAACTTGCAAAGAACTGACCGTGTCTCGAGTTTGTCCGGATTTTGTCTTTTGACATAGGCCGGACAACCCCATATCTTAACTCGTTTAAGATATGGCCTCTTCCCACTCCATATCTCATATGGTGTGGTAGGTACAAATTTAGATGGAACTTGATTCAAATAGGTATGCTGCTGTTTCCAGCGCATACCCCCAGAAGGAAATAGGTAACTTAGCTGTGCTCATCATAGAGCGCACCATATCTAATAGGGTGCGGTTCCTCCGTTTCGATACACCGTTGTGCTGTGGTGTATATGGAGGAGTCAGCTGAGAGAGAATCCCATTCTCTTTTAGGAAGTCCAGGAATTCATTGCTCAAGTATTCAACTCCTCGATCAGATCGAAGGATTTTAATACTTTTCCCGGTTTGGTTCTCGACTTCTTGTTTATATTCTCTAAATTTCTCAAAAGCTTCTGATTTGTGTTTCATCAGGAACACATATCCGAATCTAGAGAGATCGTCAGTGAATGTAATGAAGTACGAAGAACCATCCCTGGCATGTGCAGACATGGGACCGCATACATCACTATGTATCAGTCCCAAGAGTTCGGTAACTCTTTCTCCGTGTCCCGTAAACGGAGTTTTGGTCATCTTGCCTTTGAGACATGACTGGCAAGTGTCATAAGATGAAAATTCGAACGGTTTCAAGTATCCATCCTTATGCAACTTAGCTAGCCGTGTCGCATTTATATGACCGAGTCTACAATGCCACAAGAAGGATTCATTCAATTCTGAACTCTTCCTCTTGTGTGTGTTTGTTATGCTCAGAACTGTTGATTGATTTAGAACATAAATGCCATTGCACAACGTGCCTGATCCAACCAACTTTTGGTTCAGGAAAATGTTCATAACATTATCCTGTAATACAAAATTATATCCCTCTTTACTTAGCAAAGAAACCGATATAATGTTGCATATCAGGTCGGTATGTAATAGCATTCGTTCAGAATCAATGTATTAC
Source organism: Agapanthus africanus (assembly GCA_030015575.1). NCBI lineage: Eukaryota > Viridiplantae > Streptophyta > Magnoliopsida > Asparagales > Amaryllidaceae > Agapanthus > Agapanthus africanus. The sequence continues at coordinate 5,107,321 of CM057339.1, forward strand.
CAGTTGACAATACAAGGTGATATTCCCCGACGGTTTTAGCTGCAACAATTGCACCATTTCCAACCCTTATGTTTTTATCACCTTCTCCAAGTTCTCTACCTTTTCTAAGCCCATGTAACTGATTACATATATGGGATCCTGACCCGGTATCTAATACCCAGGACGTAGAGCAAATGGAGAAACAGTTCTCCGTAACGAACACACCCGAAGAAAATGCATCAACATGTACTTTCTTCACACGGGTGGTATGGGAATCCTGGTATTCTCCTATATCCTGTTCAGTCTTATAACTTTTATAAGAAAGAACGGAACTAACGTTCCCCAGCACAGTATAACATGCGGGTTTGGTCAATACATCCATATTATTATCTTTATTAAGGCATGATATGGTGGCTACCTGGAGAGAGAGAGAAGAAAACACTTTAGCGTATGCTCTTGCAAGATCAGATTGGTTATTATTTTATCTAATCAGGATGGCTCCCACTGTTGTTATCAAATCTTCCTTCAAACCCTAAAAGGAAAGACTAGCCGGGATTAATTACACCCTACAACTTCGCCAATCTTTCAGCCAGGCCAGTGTCGGTACTTTGAGGGAGGTTCCCCGTGCTTTTGCACGGACCTAATTAAAGTAAACCTTGTTTTCCCAGAGGCGTAACCCCGTTGACACCTTTCTAGACACCTACTTGATCGGCTAATTGTCCTGTGTAAAACTCTCCCAGGAGTAACAATTACTCGCAGTGGGTATCGGGATCCAACTATCTCATAGAAGGTATGCAATCTCATTGCAAATTTCAACACTTGAAATTCCCGATAATATTTTGCCCCAAACGATCTATGACCTTGACAAGGTCAACAAACCATAGACTGTAAGTCAAGTTCAACCCGTCATTTCTTGATTGAATTAAACCCACCCGTACGACCCTTGACAAGGTCAACAAGGCCGTACGACTACCCTAATCTAATCTGTATCATATGCATAAGCAGATAAATACTGGTCAGCTACGGCACACTGCTCCTTGACAAAGTCAACAAATACAGCACGAATACTAAACAGGACTTATCTGAAATGACGGAGGGTTACGACAGGTTTTTCTGAAAACCTATTGCGTAATGAACTTGATATCGTTGTAGAATCAAGTGGAATTTTGAAATGGAGTGATTTTGAGGCTTTCATTAGTTTTGCTAAAGAGGTTACTCCCGGTGAAGGGATCTCGGTTCTTTCCTCATCGAATAAGGTGCAGGACATATCATATATATCACTATGCAAAGCAAAACTCCAAAAGCAATTAAAAACCAAATCGAGTTTTGTATCATCTGCCAGTTTTGCTAAAGAGGTCACTCCCGGTGATGGGATCTCGGCTCTTTCCTCATCGAATAGGGTGCAGGGTATATCATATATACCGCTATGCAAAGCAAAACTGTAGCTACGCTTTTTGAAAAATTTGATTCTACAATATCTTTTAGGTTTCTTTTCTTTCATTAATCACATTAATGAAGTCCCATCATTTAAGTCACCTAAGCATCACAGATAAATACGACGTACACTTATGCTATCCGCATTCGCCTCGATGTCCCCTCGTGCACCGTTAGGTTAGGTAACTGACGGCAGAGCGGGGCAGGGTTAGCGCGGGTGTAAAACATAAGTAATGTCTATATAATATATCATATATACTATATACAGTATTTATCACAACACATCAAATGATCACATCACAGATATCGCAGCAGAAGAAACATATGAAATATTGGATATACTAGGACGTCCGTGTTTTATTTTGAGCCTATATAAAACACGGATTCCACGGTCGCGACGAATAGCCAAACCCACACCCCTAGACCCCTACGAGAGTGGTAAGCAACCCTACCAATTCTAGAGTTAGGAGACCCGGACTCGACTCCTCGAGTTGGTCTCCTACTGGACTCTAGAACCCGGTTACTTGTGCTCTCCTCCTTGGGTCTATCCTAGTGCGGAAAAGTAAATAATATACAAATGGTGACATCAACCTCATCCCGGAAGTGCCCCAATAAAAGAATATTACATACATTTAATTTTACATGAATGAAAAATAAAAACCCTCATCTCACATAAAACCCCCGGCTATTCAGAACGCGACGATCCAATATAACATATCCAGCAACACATAACATCACATGTCATCAACGTAAGTAAATATGCGCATCCCAATTGTCGTTGACATATAGCAACGAAATCGGCGATATCACATATTACACTTACGGTCGCAGAAAAGAAAGTGTAAAACTACAACATTTGGAATCCACAATCTCTTTAGACATCGTAAATCCGAAATATCACATACTTCGCATTTCATGCGTATGAATTCCACATATTGTATCACATTCCAGATAAATAGACAGTATTAAACTTTCCGATCGAATAATCAAATACCCAAGATTTCCTTAATAGCTCAACACTTGAGCGGAGTTCAAAAATTTTAGAATACGTCACAGTAGCAACGGTCCAGCCGTAGAAGGGTCAAGCCAACGCCTTACATGTGGCACGCCGTACTGCCCCAAACCCTAAGGTTCAAAAGGCAGTTCAAGACGGTCACATAATCGAGTTAAGGTTTGTTGTCTTTTAGAGGGTCCATCGCGTCACATGCACGGTTTTCCGAAAGATTTAAACCCGAGAAAAATTCAACACTTGAATGTTTTTCGTGCCGGGAAAAATTGAGTTAATGATATCCGTTCGAACATTTTAATACTTTCTAAATTATCCGGAATAACATAACAAAATTAAATTCTCCGATCGAATCGAAAATTACAAAATAAACCCCAAAATACTCAACACTTGAGTCAGTTTAAAAATACCCAGAAAGATGCAGGAATTGTACTGGATATTACTGCATAAAGAACCGTCCCCAATACTCCCTTTCTGCCGCGGAACTGCCGCCAAAGGTGGCTTAGCGCCGCGGTTCCACGGCCACGTGGAGGTATTGAAGGCTCGTTTTTCATGGTAACCCTTAGAATTACTTGCTGATTTTTTTAGGTATTTTTAATTCAGAAAAATCACAGTTTTGAAAAAATGTCCAGAGAGGGGTTGATTTTGACGTATTCGGGTTCGTTCGGAGTTTTAACTTCGTTAACACATCACTTAATGCTCTAGCTAGGCTCTGATACCACTGTAGGGTTACTAGGCACTCTAATAAGGTTCTACAATGCATCAACCATGCCCGTTTAAAATTTTAGCCGTGTCGAATAACCCTAAACAAGATCGTTGCTAGAAAATTAGGGTTTCATATGCTAATAAACTACGTTTACGACTAAGTGAATACGAAATACAACCTTTGTAGATCGGTCCTTCACTTCTTTAGCTCCTTGTTGAAGTCCCTTCGCTGCGATCGTGGTTCTCCCGGACTCTTGCATGGCTTCACGAGGCTAAAGGAGCGTCCTTGCTTGAAGTCTTCGAGGCCGAAGATGATCTACGTTGAGGGGATGCCAACTCAAGCTTCTACTTCACTAACTTAAGAATTAGTGAAGCAAACACCCTAAACTAAAGTGCTAGTCTAGTAGAGGATGGAGAAATAGGAAGTGGGTTCTCTTTAGAATTTTATTTCTCACAATCTTTCTCACTTTGGATCAAACCCTAGCAAGCTTTTTCTTTTTAGCAATGAAGAAGAAGAACAAAAGAAAGAGATGAGGATAATGATCAAGTGAGAAAGCTAACCATGGTGAGTGAGTATCATATACTAACTCTTGTAGAGACATAACCATAGCTAATACTTATGGTTGGGTTAAGAAATATCCATAATAAAAACAAATTTAGTGGAATTAGTCAATGCATCCACAAGCTTCCACAAGCTTCATGCATTGTGCTAATCCTCCACTAATTTTGTAATTACTTAAAATATAAAAACCCAACATAATAAATAGCATGGTGTAAGTCTCATACACCCAAGTCATGTGTATCATCAACCATGATACAAAAAGAAAACACATTTTAATATATATCACATATATATATTAAAGTTGTGTTCATGTGAGAAAAAAACCTAAAGTGAATAAGTGTTAGTAAATGTAAACTAGTATATCTAATATACAATTATACACTTAATTATTAAATCAACACTTGACTTAATAATCCGGTCATATCTCATATAACCGACTAACATCCATTGTATCGACTTATCGAATCAACACTTGATTCGATAACCCGGCTATATCATATATAACCGACCGATACAAAAAGTCGCGAGAATAGAATATGGTATCACATACACGCATTATTCTCGGTCCCGCACATATCACATACATGCTCCTATTTCGTTTTGCCTGAGCCAGTAAAACCTCTGTGTAGGACTCTAAAGACTCGTCAATACGCCGGCATTAGGTGATGATCACATCAAGCACCCACAAGCCGTCAGCGGTACTAGCTGGACGTAACGGCCATCCGGGTATTGAGCGATCAGAAGATCAGCAAGCAAGCCCGCTCCAACTCCTGTAAAAGCCTGCCGGTAACACTTCCCGTACAGTCCGGTCTCCTCGTCTGATATGTCGCATATCAAGTCTAGGGGTGGTAAACGTCAGACCCTAACAACCGATAAGTCGTGCCGATATGAGGCTCATAACGGGTCGAGAAACTACTGGTAACACTTACCAGTAAATCTCTAAATCAGCCCTGGCCAGGGACTTCCCTGTTACGGCCTATCGAGCACAGCGCAACATCAACCCCCAATACCGGGAGAGACGAAACCCCTCCTATCGCTCATTGCCTCCATGTGACTCGGGAATGTACCCAAAAACCACCGTTTTGCACGCCCTCATGGACGTGGTAAAGTGGAAATCAAAGCACAGTGGGAATCACACAAGACTCTATGACGATCTCGGGTTTACAGACTAACCTGCGCAAGTGTCACCAGAGAACTGCCATTTGACGTGAGGTATAATACCATCTGGGAGTTCTCGGCGAGTCCGTCCAGTGTATCCAGTCTCCACTGAGCACCCGTATACCATCTCTGATGTCAAACACCAATGGATATGGGATCATCCATCGCCCATCTCATGGGTTGAGAAGCGAATACGCTAGTCTACACTGGTATATCGATGCCCTGTCTCGATACACCTACGACTAGAGACCTTGAAAGATGTACTTATGGACTACCATGTCCCCACTAGTATGATCCGCATCAAAGTCCAGGTAGTCAAGTACACATCCTAAGGGCTTTACCAACATGTAACTATAAGACAGTATCAAGAGACAAGTATACATGTTAAGATAAAGAGCAACCAGATAGCATACTATTAGATCGAGCAAGAAAGTCCTCTCTATATATGTCCAAGCATCCAATATAATATACATCATATGTACAATACTGGCCTCTAGGGCATACATACAACTAACAGAAGACCAGTATCAACAAGGCAAGTTCGTTTTGTCCGACAGCTGGAGGGTAACCCCGTGTTCAGACCATAATATTGCATTTTCCATTCCCCTATTCTTATCCCTTTTATAAATAAACAGGTACTCTTGACGCACGTTTGTTGCATATTACAGGATACAGGCTCTTGGAGCAAATACAGTGAAAAAGAAGAAGTTGATACAGAAAAGGGACTTTTGACAAACAAGTAGACGGATCCTAGTCAAGCCTAGTCGAAGAACAGTACAAGGTCCAAAATGTCAAGTGAACGGTCAAAAGATACGAACAAGTTTTCACTGAAGATCTGGAAAATACCAAGAAGCCAAACATAGAAAAATAGTGAAGAATAAACAAGCCCAAACACCCAGAATGAATGCCAGAAATTTTGGTGAGCCAAGCCCACCAAAGGGCTGCGGATCCGCGGCCCAAGCCAACATTTGCCGCGGATCCGCGGCCGTTCATTGCACGTGTCGGCACCGACTTCTTGTGTCGGTGCGACGGTTCGGGTGTTGGGATTTTTAGAGGTCAAATCAGTAATTGCGCATGTGCGAGACTCTGAAACCCTAATTCTCCTGTTTACTTATAAATTGTAATCTCAAAATTGTAAAACCCTATGCCTCTTTTCAATAAATAAAATTCAGAATTTCTGGGAATGATATTCAGATCTATTCGGTCTTCTATTTGGAGGGAGCCATCAAATCAGTAGGTAATTTTATTTCCTTGCTGTTATTTTCTAGTATATTTTATCATCCCCTAATGAGCGAGTAGTCTCCTCGCTTGTTAGGGTTAGACTTAGGGAAAGGGTTGAGAGATGAGATCTCTCACCCCTTTCAATGCCACCTTCACTTGAGAGTTAGAACTCCACGCATACGAGCGCAACCGCTCCCTGCGGCATCCTACCCCTCGAGGTAACGATGAACCGTAGTATAAAGGGCCGGTTGCGCGCGTTTTCCGTGGGGGTTAGGTAATTATCAACAAAGGAAGGATACAAATCTAGAGGAAGAAACATCTTCCCAAAAGATTCGTATCCACTTTATTAATAATTAACTTAACATCTAATAGATCTAAAAAAGAAGGCATTGAAAGCGGTGAAGAAAAACGTTAATCTCCAAAACTTCCCCTAAGCCTAACCCTAGCAAGACTTTTAATTAGATTAATTAGATCCAGTTTTCATAGATTTTTATAAACCAATCAAAACGACATTTTGAATCAACTCGTTAAAACACATAAAAGAAATTTACCCGTCTCTGTGGATCGACCCGTACTCACCGGCGAGCTGCGAAGCGACGCCGTTTCTGATTGCGGTAAACTCATATTTTTGACACTAATCAAATGGCGCCGTTGCCGGGGATGGCGTAATTTTTCTTTTTGTGAATTTTCGGGTTGATATAAATTTTAAAAATTATAAAAATCTGAAAATATAAAAAATACAAAAATTATCAACTTCGATCTGTTTGAAGGGTGTATCTTTTGAATCTTGCAGGAACAGCGAAGAATCGCGGATCTGGAATTTTACAGAGGGAAAAACAAAATAAATCATATCAGAACAGAGAGGGAAGATCACAACAGAGACACAAAATTTTTTTGAGCCACTGATCACCTCATCTTGCCGCGTTTCCACCGCATAAGTGGGACCCATGCAGCGGTTCCGCCGCTCCTTGGCCACGTCAGCGCATCATTTTTATATGGTTTGCTCTCTTTTCCTCCCCTCTGTAACCTACAATATATCTCTCTGTAAAAGTTTTTCTGCAGGAATTCTTTGCGTAAAGAGTCTTTCTCCCCCTTCTAAATAACAGATTTTCTGCAGGTTTCTTTGCGCCGCGCTAAAAATTGATTGCAAGTAAAATTTTATTGTTTTGCATAATTTAATCGGACTCTAAGGGGCTAATTGACCAAACTCAGATTGGGTGGGGATTTCATCACCCTTCCCAGGACCCCAGAAAACACCTAAAGCATTTTGCATCGACCACAATTAATTAAAAAAGATTAGATTCAGACCTAAGGACATCGAGCTCAATAGGAAAAGGACTAGTATAGGCATCGGCCGTTTATCCTAACCGACTTTGCGGTGTCTAGGCTAGTGGTCATTAATTAGGCCCACTGTAGTGGTGGTTCCTTCCCACTTACCTGGCCGTATTTGTCCGTGAAGAGGCGGTTTGAGGTCCTATTTCTAGCCCTAGTTAGGAGCTGTCTAGCAGACCTAGGCAACCCTAGATCTAGGCCTGATTGTGCATGTGTGGTTGATACATTTGTGTCATGAGTCCCATTTTCTAAAACCTTTTTGCAAAACTCTCACATAAATAAAAAAAAAGGAAAATTTTTATAAAATCTTGCAAAAATTTTGTCGCTAAGAAATCCCTGCACCCCACTTGCACCACCTACCTTCTTTCTTTTCTCATTCTTCTATCATGGGTACCCCACATCATAAATCTCTTGCCGAATTTTGGTATCCCGAACCTAACTTTGCGTCGTTCGTCAATTGTTTCGGTCAATTTAAAAACGATCCCTCCTTGCCAAAAATTTCGTTGAAAGATCAAATAGAGGCGTCTAGGAGAAATAGTTTGACTTTTCAACCCACTTTGTGTCAACCGAGTCAACCTTTACAACCTACATATGTTGATACCACTTCTTCAAGTCCTTCTGTCACTCCTAGGCCGATGTCCATTGCTGAGCATATTGCTCAATCTCGCAGTCGATCTTTCACCCCTCTCCACTCATCTAGTTTTAGGGATCCGCATGATTATTCACCTTCTTATCCATATGTTGACCCTACTCCTGTCTTACCACCCACTTCCTACCAGTCATACCCGATCTTCCCACCTTCACTAGACGCTGTTTCGACACAGCCATTAGGGAGTTCCACATACCCAACCAACTTTGAATCTTTTACTGAAACCCCCTCACCACCTAAGTCTAGTTTGGAAGAGTCGTTGGAGGCTTATATTGCTGCAACAAACAAAATGATGAGGAATGTGGAAGCGTCCATGGCCACCCTTATGCAACCGAGTGAACCTGTAGCTAGTTTCCTGCTAGCTCCAAATTTTTCAATGTATGAGGAGGCGATTGGACAGAGTGAGAATGAGAAAGGATTTCCAAATCAAACCTACCCATACCCAATTGAAGCCCACAACTCCTGTTTTCCATTGATTGCCCTAAATAGTTCACCTGTTGAAAATAAAAATGAGTTGTGTGATTTTGTAGTGCTTGATTTGCCAAATTGTGAAGAACCCCTTTTGAGTGAAACCGCACTTAATCCGTTTAACCTTTACACATCCACTCTAGAACCTACATTGATAAACATCCATGCTTTTGAGGAGGTGTCTAAAGAAATTGATTTTCACTTGATTGAGGATATAGACGCCGGGAATATTTCGGATGATGAACCTGTCGATTTGCTTGAAATTTTATGTTCAAATCATCATCCTGAGTTATTAAATGTTTCCCCCGAATCTCATATGCGTCTAGATTTTGATGATAATGGTATGGATGAATTAAATATTGAGGATAGTACTGAGGAGAGTCTTGAGGATAATATCGAGGTTGAACCATTTTTATTTGATGTGTCGGATTTTCCAATTCAGCCTCCTGAACCTTTGACTGTTATATCACCCTCCCTCCTTCCTATTGTTTCGACCGAACAAATGACCGTTACGCTTTCATCTCCTATACCAAGTTCGGCGTACCCATGTTTTCTTGCGAATCTTGAGGGATTTGACCCCATTGCACGACGAGTTGGTAGGTTAGCGCAATCGCTTTTAACACATCGGTCATCACAAATTGCGCTAATTTATTCACTCAATTTACACCCTCAAGATCGCACTCCACTTCTTTCTTCTTTCCGTCTTTCTTCTCCCCCACCGAGACCATATTCTACCATTCTTCTTTCCACACGGTCTCGCGTGCTTTTCATCTCTTTTCTTTCCATCCCATTCTTGCACCAACTCTACCATTACCATGATAAGATTTTTGAATGGTTGGTGCTAACATTTGGCTTGCGTAAGGCCAAGCTTAACTTTGGGGGGAATCTTGTTGTATATATGTATATATCCTTTTGTTTTCTTTTTCTATAAAAAATAAAAAAAAAATCAAAACATTAAAAAAAATTATAAATAAATAAACAGGGGAGTATCGGTATTTTGACCCTCTTGGTTTAGCATGACAGTGAGGACACTGTCAAGTTCAAGTTTGGGGGTATGCTCGGTACGTCTTCTTCCTTCGCATTCATTTGTATATATTTTTGCATTTGCATACTTATTTGAAAACCCATAAAAATTTGAAAAAATTTAAAAATTATAAAAATTATTGTATTCAATTTTGGCTTATTTGACTAGAGTTTGACAGATAGGTTAACTATCTAGGAACAACTAGATCTTAGACTTACTGAATTAAAAACCCTAAAAATAACATTCCTTAAAGTTTAACGGTAGAAAGTATATGCCTTGTAGTTTATTTAGAAATAGGCAAATTTTGGGTTCACTTCTTAGGCTAAGTCGAAATAAGGGAAGAGTATTGATGTTCTTATTAGAGTATAAGTTTGAAAAATAGTTCCTAGCTTAAGTCTAAATTCTGAAAATGTATACCCTACAAATTGCACATTCACGCACCTTGAAACTTGGAATAGTAGAAGAGACCTTGAAATGCTCTTGTCTAAAGTCCTTAGTATGATGAAAATAAAAAATATATAAGTGTGAATAAAGAATAAAAAAATGGACACTGGTTTTTGTGATTACTAAAGGCTGCAAAAATAGAAAAATATTTAGCGAGGGTGCTTCATCACCTAGTGCCTTAGACCAACTGGTTTGGGAGTCACTGCTAAAGCCTTGGGTGTTGCAAAACTAGGAAGTACGCTTTAAAGTGCTAACGCATCTTGTAGTCGGTTGTTGGTACCTCAAGAAGTATTAACAGTCGCATGAAGGATGTGTAAGCAAATTTCATTTAAAAATTCACTAATTAATAAGTGCTTTGGACAAAGGACGAGAGTACGATTGCTTGATTTGAATTTCCAAGTGTAGGGGTGATCTATACACACACGTAGGGGTATGTGATTGGAATTTAGATAAGAGAGAGGAATGAAAGATAAAATTTGTATCTTTAATAGAGTTGATAGAAAATTCCTAAGTAAAGATGAAACCCTAGAAGGAAGACTTAAGAAATGCCGAAAGCTAAATAAGTCTATAGAACATATATAATCTTAAGTTAAATGATGAGGAAGCGTGAAAAATATAGGTGGATAATTTGCGGGTCAACGATAATAGAATTCCTTGTTAGAAAACTTAATTGGAGAACAAAAGTCAATGTGCTGAATTGATAGGATTTTGTGGGTAGTATCCGCTGAAAACCCTCAGGAGACAACACTCCTCCTACTAGGGACACCTAGAGGTTTAACGGCTTGTTGCACATGCTCAGTGCAATCGCGTTTCCCTGCGAAAGTGTGGTTAGGATTTTAGTGAATAAAAATAAGTTTGCTCGAGGACGAGCAAAATATAAGTTTGGGGGTATTTGTTCAGACCATAATATTGCATTTTCCATTCCCCTATTCTTATCCCTTTTATAAATAAACAGGTATTCTTGACGCACGTTTGTTGCATATTACAGGATACAGGCTCTTGGAGCAAATACAGTGAAAAAGAAGAAGTTGATACAGAAAAGAGACTTTTGACAAACAAGTAGACGGATCCTAGTCAAGCCTAGTCGAAGAACAGTACAAGGTCCAAAATGTCAAGTGAACGGTCAAAAGATACGAACAAGTTTTCACTGAAGATCTGGAAAAGACCAAGAAGCCAAACAGAGAAAAATAGTGAAGAATAAACAAGCCCAAACACCCAGAATGAATGCCAGAAATTTTGGTGAGCCAAGCCCACCAAAGGGCCGCGGATCCGTGGCCCAAGACAACATTTGCCGCGGATCCGCGGCCGTTCATTGCACGTGTCGGCACCGACTTCTTGTGTCGGTGCGACGGTTCGGGTGTTGGGATTTTTAGAGGTCAAATCAGTAATTGCGCATGTGCGAGACTCTGAAACCCTAATTCTCCTGTTTACTTATAAATTGTAATCTCAAAATTGTAAAACCCTATGCCTCTTTTCAATAAATAAAATTCAGAATTTCTGGGAATGATATTCAGATCTATTCGGTCTTCTATTTGGAGGGAGCCATCAAATCAGTAGGTAATTTTATTTCCTTGCTTTTATTTTCTAGTATATTTTATCTAGTATATTTTATCATCCCCTAATGAGCGAGTAGTCTCCTCGCTTGTTAGGGTTAGCCTTAGGGAAAGGGTTGAGAGATGAGATCTCTCACCCCTTTCAATGCCACCTTCACTTGAGAGTTAGAACTCCACGCATACGAGCGCAACCGCTCCCTGCGGCATCTTACCCCTCGAGGTAACGATGAACCGTAGTATAAAGGGCCGGTTGCGCGCGTTTTCCGTGGGGGTTAGGTAATTATCAACAAAGGAAGGATACAAATCTAGAGGAAGAAACATCTTCCCAAAAGATTCGTATCCACTTTATTAATAATTAACTTAACATCTAATAGATCTAAAAAAGAAGGCATTGAAAGCGGTGAAGAAAAACGTTAATCTCCAAAACTTCCCCTAAGCCTAACCCTAGCAAGACTTTTAATTAGATTAATTAGATCCAGTTTTCATAGATTTTTATAAACCAATCAAAATGACATTTTGAATCAACTCGTTAAAACACATAAAAGAAATTTACCCGTCTCTGTGGATCGACCCGTACTCACCGGCTAGCTGCGAAGCGACGCCGTTTCTGATTGCGGTAAACTCATATTTTTGACACTAATCACCCCGCCGCAAAAGCATGAGCCAAATAGGATCTATACCATGAGGACAGGACCAGCTCAACGTCAAGAATGGAAACAAACCCATACCTGCCATGTGGTAACACTCTCAAAGGAGGGAGGGCACGAGACTATAGATGACCCCTTCAGGTGCTTCGCAAATGAAGACGAGAATGAGGTGATCTCAGAGTTTCCACCAGCACCAAAAGAGCTAGAAGATGGGATACACACTATGGCGGACAACCTGAAAAAAATCGACTTGGGGACGGAAAACGAGCCGAGACCCACGTTCGTCAGTGAGATGTTGTCTAAAAAACAGGTGGCCACACTAAAGGACGTGCTTATGCAATATAAAGACTGTTTCACATGGAACTATTCCGAGATGCCGGGACTAGATCCAAAAATTGCGGTGCATAAACTGGCTATATCGCCGGACGTCAAGCCAGTCAAACAGATGCCAAGAAGAATGCGGCTCGAACTCGATATGAGTATCAAAGCCGAAGTCAAGAAACTAATTGACTCCGGTTTCATCCAAGAAGTTCAGTATCCCGACTGGATTGCCAACATTGTTCCGGTGATAAAGAAAAATGGGACAATGCGCATTTGCGTGGACTTTCGGTAGCTTAATAAAGCTTGTCCGAAGGATGACTTTCCAGTACCTGTTACCGAGCCGATGATCGATAACACGTCCACTCATGAGGTCTTCTCCTTCATGGATGGATCTTCAGGCTACAATCAAATAAAAATGCATCCTGAAGACCAAAAGAACACCGCCATCCAAACTCCTCTAGGCGTATTCTGCTATAAGGTGATGCCCTTTGGTTTAAAGAACACAGGCGCTACCTACCAGAGGGCCATGACGAAGATCTTCAATGAACTCATACATGAGATTGTCGAATGCTATATTGACGACCTTGTGGTGAAAAGAAAATCGTATGAGGAGCACTGGGAACATCTGAACATAGTGTTCCAGCGTTTTCGGAGAAAGATGAATCCTCTGAAATGCGCGTTTGGAGTCTTCTCAGGCAAATTCCTAGGATTCATCATACGACACCGAGGCATCGAAATAGACCCATCAAAGATCAAGGAGATTATGGAAATGCCCATGCCAAGAACTCTTAAACAACCGCGGTCTCTTCAAGAAAAGCTCGCGTATATTCGGCGGTTCATAGCCAAACTCTTCGGCAAATGCCGCCCCTGCAGCTATCTAATGAAGAAGGGGACCCCGTTCATTTAGGATCATAAATTCTAAAGTGCACTGGACGAAATCAAGCAATACCTGCAGAACCCACCGGTACCGACCGCTCCGGTCAAAGGAAAGCCCCTCATCTTGTACACAACGGCCCTTGAAGGTTCTCTAGACGCGCTATGGGCATAGGAGAACGATCAGGGAAAGGAGAGAGCTCTTTACTATTTGAGTCGAGTTCTCCTGGGGGAAAAAAACAACTACTCCCCCATCGAAAAGCATTTTCTGGCACTGATCTTCGTGATAACGAAGCTCAGGCACTATGCCTTGGCACATAAGGTCCATCTCATATCAAAGGTGGATCCTCTCAAATATCTGATGTCAAGGGCCATACTAACAGAAAGTCTTGCCAAATGGGCCCTCCTCTTGATGGAGTTCTCGATAACGTATCGACCCCTTAAGGCAGTGAAAGGTCAGGCCATCGCCGACTTTCTTGCTGAGCATCCGATACCAGCCGATTCTCTCTTAAATTGCGAATTGAAAGACGGACACGTGTTCGACACAATCGAAGGGGAGGAGGAAGGAAATAATGTCCAATGGGAACTCTACTTCGATGGAGTATCTTCTATGAAGAAGCAGAAGCATAACACCCCTATAATCAAAGCCGGCTCCATAAAGAGGGATAATGTGTTTCGTCCTTTTCTTAATGGAACTAAGAACAAACAATGAGGCTGAATATGAAGGTTTGATAGCGAGTCTTGAGATCGCCGTCGATATGGGAATCGAAAACCTCTTCATATATGGAGACTCCCAGCTGGTCGTTAGCCAAGTAAATAGCGACTATCAGACGAGCAAACCAGAGTTGATAAAATATAGTAGGAGAGTGCAGCAACTGCTGACACAAATCCCCTCCTACATCCTGGAAAGCATACCGCGCGCGGAAAATAGTAAGGAGGAAGCATTACCCAAGCTTGCTAAGGTGCCGGCTGACGAAAACCTCGATAACGTAAGGATTGTTGTGCAAAGCCGTCGGGTTCTCACGCCAGCAGATGTATCTTCAGAGGATTCAATGGAGCCATCTGAAGGAAAAGAAACAACCATCCAAGCGGTCCTCTAAATAGAAGATGAAGAAAAGGTCAAGGATTGGTGGGAAGTCTTCATAGACTACTTCAAATCCCATCGAACGCCCGAAAACGCGTTGTCAAGACATCAGCTTATGAAACGGGCTCTGTCTTTCGCTTTCTTCAATGATACTCTATACAAGAGATAGCTTGACAGTTTGTGGCTAAGATGCTTAGGGCTAGGAGAAGCAAGGAGAGTCATTCAAGAAATTCACGATGGGCTCTGCGGTTCTCATCAGGCCGGGCCAAAGATGAAGCTGAAGATCAAGAAAATGGGTCACTATTGGCCCACAATGATTCAGGACTGTTTCGAATGTGCGAAGCAGTGTCACTCGTGCCAAGTTCATGGAGACTTCATCCACCAACATCCAAATCCGCTACACCCAGCGGTAGCTAGCTGGCCGTTCGAAATGTGGGGAACCGATATAATCGGCCCCATTGAGCCAGCATCATCCAAAGGACACCGGTTCATACTGGCAACGACTGACTACTTTTCTAAGTGGGCGGAAGCTGTACCACTAAGGGAAGTGAAGACGGAGAATATTCTCCATTTCTTCAAGACACATGTCATCTACCGGTTCGGCACTCCGCGATGGATAATCTCGGAGAATGGGCCAGCCTACAGGAGCCATAAAATCAGCCGCTTCGCAGAACATCATAAAATAGACTGGAGATACTCAACAGTCTATAATCCTCGTGCCAACGGTCTAGCTGAAACTTTCAACAAGACCTTGACCAACATTATAAAGAAAATGGTGTTCAGAAAAAAAAAAGGACTGGCAAGAGAGACTGTATGAAGCTCTCTGGGCATACCGAACGATGTTCAAAATGGCTACAAATACAACACCATACGTGTTGGTATTCGGCACTGAAGCAGACCTTCCTTTGGAAATAGAACTCCCTTCTCTCCGAGTAGCGGTTCGATACGAGCTAACAGATGACGAAAATGTCCATCTTTAGCTTGAGGAGCTCGACGCCCTCGATGAAACTCGCATCATGGCGCAGCAAAACCTAGAAGCTTACAAGGCAAGGATGACGTGCTCATACGAAAAACTGACTAAGCTGAGAAAATTCCGTTAAGGCGAACTCGTGCTAGTCATCAAAAAACCTATGATCCCCAATCATGCAAAACGGGGGAAATTCGAGCTAAACTATGAAGGCCCGTACATCATAGACAAGGTCTACCAAGGTGGGGCCTATTTGCTCATGGATATGCATGGAGAAAGACCTTTCCGGCCAATAAACGGCCGATTCCTCAAGAAATACCATACTTGACGAGTCACAACTTAGGTCAATGATAAATGACGACGCTCGTGTCCGCTCGCTATCTTCCTGAGTCAAAACTCTAAGTGGTATTCGGAAAAACTTTTACTCAAACATGGCAACAACGGATCGTAATGTCCTTAAACTAAAGCTTCACCTCAAAAATGGTGATAACGGACCACTACGTCTTTAAACTAGCCATGGACCGAGATGTCCCTAAACTAACAATGGACCGGAATGTCCTTAAACTAGTGCGCCGCCTCAAACATAGCGCATCGCCCTCAAATACGGCGATATCCACTCTTGAGATCTGTGTTGCAATCAAAATCTCAACATTAGAAGTCGCAACTCAAGTCCCACTGGCTACAAAGCTACTCCAGTGGTGAAGTCACTCCAAAGTCCCATCGGCAAACAGATGGGTTAAAAAAACGGTATGTCCACTGATTGTTACGTTTTTGCCATGTCGTATTTAGAAAGAATTTTGAAATTACTGCAATAAAAAACGGTGTCGCGAGTAGCTAGCCGTGATGAGTACGGGTCGTCCGCAGGGAGATGGTAGGTTTTTAGGCTTGTTTTAACGAGTTAACAACGTGTTTTTAGTTTGTTGTTTATACTAAGTGTTGAAATAAGGATATGTTTAATTAAAGGACTTGTTAAGGGTAGTTTTAGGTTAGTTTGTGCGAGGATGGCGTTTGCCATTTCCTTATAGACCCAACTTTGGTATTGACACTAAGGTAATAGGCAGCAACGTGGATTAGGGAACTTGAAATACGGTATTTGCGATTTTGAGCTAAATCCGTATTCCTTGTCCCTTGTCCTTCCGTTGATGTCTCTTGATCTTAGTCTTCGATAAACCACTAGCAATCCGGTCATGATTAGGATTCACCGCTATCGTGGTAGGATAGGATGCCTAACGGAGCGGAGTTGCGAGTGGTTTGCTCGAATTTTCAATTGCAAAGTTAGGGTTTTTAAGGTTTTAGCAAAAACACATCTTCAAACACAAACTAACCATATTCTACCTTTAACAAGTGAATCGATTACTCACACATAATCACAACACAAAAGTGAAAAAGAAAAGAGCAAGGCAACATTAATAAAAATAGAAAGAAAAGAAGGACAAAGAGAGAGAACCGATAAATCAACTTGCAAAACCTTCGGTGCGTTCTTTGATCCTGTATCAAGTGAAATCCAAATACCAAACTTTAAGGTTGCAAGCTCATTTAAGAGGTTGCAAGATCAAAGTAAAGCAAGGATTTCAAAAGTTCAAGTATGTAAAGAGCAAGACATGGTAATGAAATGAGAACTTTATTATTGAATTTCAAGCAAGTTACAAGTCTTCTTGATGTCAAGAACCTAAGCCTTAAGCTTGCAAGTTCAAATGAGAAGTTGCAAGGTCAAGACAAAGGGGCAAGAGCTCAAGAGTTCAAAGAGAAACAAGTTACAAATTACAAGAGTTCTAACACAAAACCAGAGTAAAAAGTATATCCTCCCCTTGCCCATTGGCCTGGTATTTATAGGCACAAAAGAAAAATAAACAAATAATAAAAATAGGGGGGCATGGCAGCAAGGGAGGGTCTGTAGAAAACTGGGGCCCACTGGAGAAGGGGGGCCGGCCAGGCCGGTTTTGGTGAGCATGTGCTCGGCCAAATTCCGAGCACTTGGTCTCATGCTTGTGGTGTGGTCTGGTGTTGTCTCCTCCAGTTCACTGGTGCTGCTAGATTTCTCTGTAAAGGCCTTGGATGCACTCAGGGTTTTGGAGGGAAACTAGATGCTTCAAATCACATCATAATCTTTAGCATTCAATGCATATCTAATGCACATCACTTCTCATGCCCACTTGCCTTGCATCATGGCAGCCCCATCCCTTGGTCCATGCTAAAGAGCATGTGTACACTTGCATTGTGTTGGACCAAAATTATGTGCACACATTCATTTTGAAAAATCTCTTTGGATATCAGTCGGTTTATTGTTCTGTTTGCAGTGTCAGCTTCCAAACATTATATTGGTGATTCTTGAGTGAGTTTCCAATATTTTATCATGAACACCTGTAATCTGTATTACTGAGCAGACACTGGTTAATAGTACCGATATATAACAAAATAGATAATGAATGAGCGGTATTAAAATGCAGTTTTTAGTGATGAACAAATACCCCCAAACTTATCATTTTGCTCGTCCCGAGCAAAACAAAAAAGAATCCTGACCTCATTTTCGCAGGGAACGCGGTTGCACTGAGCTTGTGCAACAAGCCGTTAAATCTCTAGGTGTCCCTAGTAGGAGAAGTGTTGTTTCCTGACGGTTTTCAGCGGATTACACCCACAAAATCCCGTCAAGCTAGTTTTGTGAAATAACTATGATTCTAACCCTAAGGTTTTGTTTTAAAGCTAGCAATTCTATTATCCTAAGGTTAGAAATATCGAACCTATATTTTTCACAGCTCACTTCTTATTTAACTTAAGATTCTATATGTCTTTACGTGTAGTGCAAATAGTGTCGTTAAGTTTCAAAAGGATCGATTACAGTTATTCATGTCACAAAATAAACCCCAGAAAAAAACTTAAAAAGGATCACACAAGTTTTATAAAGAGATAAGTACTTCTCAAGTTTCGTTTTCCAGTTAGGTTTCAAATTCAGAATTTCTATCTTCCTCAATAGGAAACCAGGTCTTATTTTTCACTCCACCTTTTACTTGTTTTCGTTTCGTACACAACTTCGTGAACGTGCAATAGTCTTCATCATAGGATAGAACCTTCATATCTCCGTTAAAAATATTTTTATAAAAACTTGTCTTTTGTCAAGATTATTTTCACATAAAGAACCGTTAGGAATTTTAACTCGGAGAGAACACTTTCTTGACTTTGTTTTAATTTGGACTTCCTAGGTTTCTTATCGAGCTTTGGGCCAATGCACCAAAACCAGTTGGTTTTAGGTCATTAGGTGTAGAGACACCCCGGCGGAATTAATTACTCAAGTTACCTAGGCCCTATAACAAAAGACCAATTTTATCGTGAAAATCATAACGATTTAATGCGAACGGAGACATAACTGGTTGTTCAATTATTTTTAAGATAAAAGACGTGCTTAGTGGGTTAGGTGCTTAATCACTCCAATCAAGTTCCAAATGGATTATTCTTCAGAATTAGTTCTTATTAAGGCATCTATAATATCCCTTCATATCCACTTTACTTCCGAACTATTCTTGATAGTACTTATTTCAGAACAAACTTATTTGATTCTCTAAAAATAGTTTATCAATTTAAAATTTTTCAGACATATTAGACCTGTCATCTAATTTTTAAAACTCACGACACGTGTAGTGTGATGTAAAGACGTATAATAGCTATAGTTAAATTCAAAGGAGGGTTATCTTTCAGGCTTTCAAAATCTAACGATAGGATCTATTTGTTCCTTTCTTATTAAACAAAAACCGTCGAAATATCGAATCTAAGTTCTCCCACTAGCTTACTTGACGACGAAGTTTTTTTTTTTTGCAATTTTTTTTCGATTTTTATGGGTTTTTAAATATGTATGCAAATGCAGAATATACAAATGAATGCGAAGAGAGAAGGAATGCGAAGGGAGAAAGCTTACCGAGCGTACCCCCAAACTTAAACTGGACAGTGCCCTCACTGTCAGTGTACATCCAGAGGGCAAAATAGATGGAGGGTCAAAAGCGGCGGTTCTCCTTTTTTTTTTGAAATGAACAAAGGCTGAGCATCACCAGACAAGATTGCTTGTCAAAAATAAAAATGGATATGCACCGTACAAGAATATCCACATATATATACCAAAAATAGTATATACATACCCCCAAACTTGTTTGAAACAGTGTCTTCACTGTTTTTGGCTGGATAACCGAAGTTTGGTGGTAAACATAGGAAGATTATGCAGGGTAAACCGGCTCCTGCAAGATCAGGAGCTCCTCTGATGGTTTTGCGCTAAGATATGGTTTTAGTCTGTGTCCGTTTACTTTGAAAAACGAACTGTCCTTCGGATTCTCCAAATCAACAGCGCCGTGCGGATACACACACCACACAAGAAAAGGTCCCTTCCAGCGAGATCGAAGCTTACCGGGATGGTAATGGAGTCGGGTGTCATAAAGCAGTACCTGTTGTTCAGGCGTGAAGGTTTTGCGCGTAAGGTGTTTATCATGAAACACCTTCGTTCGGTTCTTTATAAGAACCGCGTTGTCGTAAGCCTCATCCCGAAGCTCGTTGAGTTCGTTCAGTTGCAGCTTCCGATAGCTGCCTGCGTCTTCAAGATTAAAATTCAGCTCTTTGATCGCCCAAATAGCTCGATGTTCGATTTCCACAAGGAGGTGGCAAGCCTTTCCGTAAACAAGTCGATAAGGAGACATGCCAAGATCAGTCTTATATGCAGTTCGAAATGCCCAAAGGGCATTAGTTAATTTCAAAGACCAATCTTTACGGTTCTTGGAAACCGTCTTCTCCAGAATCTGCTTGATCTGCCGATTTGAAACCTCGGCTTGACCACATGTTTGGGGGTGGTAGGGCATGGATAACTTATGATTAATAGAGTATTTCTGCATCAAGGCCTCGAAAGACCTATTACAGAAATGCGTCCCATTGTCGCTAATGATCGCGTGGGGGTGTCCGAACCGGGAAAAGATGTTTTCTTTAAAGAATATAACGACAACCTTGTTGTCGTTCGTCCGGCTTGGCACTGCCTCGACCTATTTAGAGACATAATCAACAGCTAAAGGAATATATAGGTTCCCAAAAGAGCTGGGAAACGGCCTCATGAAATCAATTCCCCAAATATCGAAAATCTCAACAACCAAGATTGGTTGGAGCGGCATCTCGTTTCTCCTGGAAATCCGGCCTAAGTGTTGGCACCAGGAGCAAGTCTTGCAGTAATCATGGGCATCTTTGAAGAGTTGTGGCCAATAAAAGCCACACTGCAAGACTTTCTCAGCTGTCTTTCTTGGGCCAAAATGCCCGCTACACGCTTGATCGTGGCAAAACGACAGCACACTCTTGAACTCATTATCAGGAACACACCGACGAATAATCTGGTCTGGACAGTACTTGAAGAGGTAGGGTTCGTCCCAGTAAAAGTGTTTTACTTGGGATAAAAATCTAAGTCTGCCCTGACTTGACCATTCGTTCGGTATTAGTCCTGTCGCCAAATAGTTCACAATATCTGCGAATCAGGGTTCACATGATACTGTCAAGAGTTGTTCATCAGGAAAAACATCGTTAATTGGGAGAGGAAGCGTCGACGAAGAAGGAAGTCGTGAAAGATGGTCGGCCACTACGTTTTCACATCCTCTTTTGTCCTTAATGACAAGGTCAAATTCTTAAAGTAAAAGGATCCAACGTATTAACAGAGATTTTGCATCCTTTTTCGCAAAAAAGATGTCGTAGAGCTGAATGATCAGTGTAAACAATGACAGGAGAGCCGATCAGATAAGGCCTGAATTTTTCTAAAGCGAACACAACAGCCATGAACTCTTTCTCGGTTGTTGTGTAATTCAGTTGGGCAACATTCAGGGTCCGGCTTGCGTAGTAGATTACGTGCGGTATTTTATCGATGTGCTGTCCTAGGACCGCACCAATAGCAAAGTCGGATGCATCGCACATAATATCAAAGGGATACGTCTAGTCAGGTGAAGAAAAAACGGGAGCAGAGGTGATTGAGCTTTTCAGTGATTCGAACGCAGTCACACAGCTTGAGTTAAAGTCGAATATGGTATCCTTAGCCAGAAGAAGAGTTAAGGGTCTAGCAATCTTGCAAAAGTCCTTGATAAACCGTCTGTAAAAACCGGCGTGGCCAAGGAAAGCTCGGATATCTCTGATGCATCTGGGAGGAGGGAGATTGAAAATGACTTCAATCTTCGCTTTGTCAACCTCAATGCCATTTTACGAAATGATATGTCCTAGGACAATACCTTCGCGTACCATGAAGTGGCATTTTTTCCAGTTTAACATGAGGTTTTATCCTTACATCGGGTAAGGACAGCGTCGAGATATTGCAGACACTTGTCAAAAGAATCGCCAAAGATGGAGAAATCATTCATGAATATCTCCAAAAATTTCTCAACCATGTCAGAGAAAATTCCCATCATACACCGCTGGAAGGTAGCAGGAGCATTGCATAGCCCAAAGGACATGCGGCGATATGCGAAAGTGCCGAAAGGACAGGTGAACATGGTTTTGTCCTGGTCTTTCTCGGTGATGGGAATCTGGTTGTAGCTTGAGTAGATGTCCAGAAAATAGTAGTACTCATGTCCAGCCAATCTTTCAAGCATTTGGTCAATGAATGGTAGCGGAAAGTGATCCTTCCGCGTTGCGGCGTTGAGTTTTCAATAACCAATGCATACTCGCCACCCAGTCTGAGTGCGAGTAGGGATTAACTCGTTCGCCTCGTTTGTGATGACAGTTATGCCCGACTTCTTGGGGACAATGTGTATAGGACTGATCCACTGGCTGTCTGAGATAGGGTAAATGATACCACTATCCAGACATTTGACGATCTCTTTTTTCACAGCCTCCTTCATGACTGGATTTAGTCGCCTCTGTGGATCTCTGGCTGGTTTGGCATCATCCATCATATGAATGTGGTGTTCAACGATCAGGAGACTAATACCCTTGATGTCCACCATCTTCCAGCCGAAAGCTTGTCGATTGGATTGCAAGACCGTAAGAAGGGCTTTTTCTTGCTCTAGAGCTAGAGAAGCCGAGATGATGACAGGGAGGGTCTCGTTCTCACCTAAGTAAGCATACTTGAGGTGAGACTGCAGAGGCTTGAGTTCGAGTGTTGGAGGTAAAACAACTGAAGGCATGATTGGCGAAAATGTCTTGAACTCGAAAGATTCTAACAGAGGCTCGAAGTGAGTATATGCAACCGAGTTGGATGGTTCAACTAACGCATCCGAAAATTCGAAAGATTTAAACTCGGGTGGCGACAAGACAAGATCGTTCGAAAACGTGAAGCTCTCATAATCACTGTCGGGAGCGGAAGCAGCAGCAGGTTCAAAGAGGAACGCACTAGTGGCGTCAAGATTGCTGTGATCGAACAAGAATTTCTCAAATTCACAGTCCTCTGGGGCGATCTCCTGGATGGAACAAACATCGAGTATATGAGCACTAGGTTCGGATGGTTGATTCTCTAACCTAAAAATGTTGAGTTCAATTGTCATGTTGCCAAAAGATAGGTTCATCGAACCATTTCGACGATTGATTATAGCATTTGAGGTTGCAAGGAATGGGCGACCGAGTATCACCGGAATTTGATTCCAGGGGTTAGCTAAAAGTTGTGTGTCTAAAAAAATGAAGTCAACGGGGAATATGAAGTCCCCGACTTTTATTAACACATCCTCTAGCTCACCCCTAGGATGAGTGATAGATCGGTCGGCCATTTGGAGGGTACAGAGTGTGGGTTTCAACTCTCTTACACCTAGTTGCTCATATACAGAATACGGAAGCAGATTAACACTGGCACCAAGATCCAAAAGAGCGCGGTTGATGTTCTTATCCCCAATGGTTATTGAAATCGTAGGACAGCAAGGGTCCATCCATTTTTGAGGTAAAGCTTGGGTAAGAGCATTACTCACGGCACTAGCTAAGAAAACCTTCTTGGGTACCTGAGATTTCCGCTTCTTAGTGCACAAGTCCTTCAAGATTTTTGCGTAGGAAGGGACTTGTTGGACTGCATCTAAAAGGGGAATGTTGATGTTAACCTGTTTAAACAACTCCAGAATCTTCTCCATTTGTGGATTTTGTTTATTGGATCTCAACCATTTTGGAAATGGAACGTTTTTGAAATTGGTTGAGTCCAATGCTTGTGGAGGAGATTGTGGAGTTAGAACGGATCCAGAACTGGAGTTTTAGTGGAGTGAGATGTGGGTCCGTTCGGAGCAGCGATTGAAAAAGAAGAGCCTTTTGAAGAATGGAGAATAAGCTCAGAAGAGGAAGGAGTAGAAGAAACGGCCGGGGTGTCATCATCTATCCAAGTGCCAATGTTGTTGTGCAGCGTCCTTCCAGATCTCAATGTAGTCACGACACTCACATTATGGTTCTGTTGTTCAAGAGCAACATGTACATTATGTGGTTGACCAGGATTTAGGAATGGTTGAGATGGAAGCTTCCCTTTTTCTCGCCCGCTTAACGCCGCATGCAGCTGTGCAATCTGGGCTTCGATGGTCTTTATGCTTTGCCCATGTGCAGCAGTGTGTTGCACCAAAGATTGAATAGAAGACTGGATGTTGGCGGTGGATTGAGTTGATTGCTTTACAAACGCCTCCAGACTCTGTTCTAGCGAGTAAACCTTATCGTTGTTTGACGGAACAAAGTTGTTTTGAGGAAAAGAATTGTTGGGTGCAAAGTTGCTCGTCGGATTTTGAAAAGGTTGGGGTTGGTAGGGCTGCTGATATTGTTGTTGAGTTTGTTGCTGAGCTTGTTATTGAGGAGGAGGCCTCTGGAAGTTGTTGTGGCCTTAGAATTGATGCTGGTTCTGATTCCAAGCGAAATTGGGGTGGTTCCTCCAACCGGGATTGTAAGTGGAAGAGTATGGATCGTTTCTTGGTCTTTGCTGAAATGCAGCATTAACCTGATCCTGTCCTTGAGAAAGTGGGTTGTAAGGACACTCTTCGGTCAAATGGGATGGATCTGAACAACAAGCGCAAATGGTTCGAGGGGGAAGAGCAGGGGCAGGAGAAGGAGATGAGAATTTGCTCTCCATTGCTTCCAGTTTTCGCGTGATTGCTGCCATCTCGGCTTTTATTGCAATTGAGATGTCGAGTTGATGAACTCCTGCCCTAGAGAGACCGGAAGAAGTAGTAGAAGAAGAAGTGTTCGGTCTGGTGCTTTCCTACTGAAGCGTCTGTTCCGCAAGATCATCGAAAAATTGCCAAGCTTCGTCGTCAGATTTAGATAGGAAATGGTATTGACAAATGGTTTCCAACAACTGTTTAGTTGCTGGATTCAGGCCCTCATATAAGGTTTGGCAAAGTTGCCATCTTTCAATACCATGATGAGGGTACTGAACAAGAAGGTCTTTGTATTGGTCAAAGCACTTCCAAAAAGGTTCGGTAGAAAGCTGGGAAAATTGGTTAATTTCGTTTCGGATCCATGCGGTCTTGTGATTTGGGTAGAATTTTTTAAGAAACGCTTTTACAAACTCTTCCTAACTGGTTATGGAATGAGATGCGGTGCTATACAGCCACTTCTCAGCAAGGTCACACAGAGTGAAAGGAATAACTCATAGCCGTATAGCATTATCGGACAGTTGGGTTGTCTTCATCATCGCACAAACATTCTGGAACTTATTGATGAAGATGTAGGCATCTTCGGATTCAAGCTCATGAAATTTGGACAACATGTTGATGAAGTAGGGCTTAATTTCAAAATTATCTCCATTGGCCGGTGGAAGTGAAAGACAGGTAGGGAGTGCGGCGCGGGTAGGATAGAATCGATCTTGGAGCGCAATTCGCTGTGGCGCTTCAACAAGAGGTGGTCGCGGGTTATTCGCACCTAATGGAGGTGGAATAATTCCCGGGGGAGGTAAAGGGATGTTAGGGGGAAATACTGACATCTCGGAAGAAGAGTCTGGTGAAAGTGAAGGTGAAGAAGTATGGATAGAATCACGGTCAACGTCGGAGTTGGCTGGCAAAGGTAAGGGTGAAAGATGCGTGAAAGGAATTTCGACAGCGATGTCGATCACGTAGTCCGTAGCGACTAACGAAACGCGGACTAAACGGGCACTAGGGTCCCTAGTCCAAGTGGATATACACTAAACGAGTTTAGTGTAGTCAAAATCGTAGAATGTGAGGGTAAGAAAATGAAAGTGGAGAAAAATTGGGTGATGGTGGTAAAAATGGAGAATTTGTGTTTGTTTCGTAAGAATGTGAAAATGAAATGACAAACACAATCACAAATGCATAGTCACAAATGCACAATCAACACCTAGACTAGGGTCCTCTAAGTCCACTAGACCTGCTCCTAACTGTTCCAAAGTGATAAATTATGAGATAATCCCTCAGATTGCCTCTTCACAGCCAGTTGTGGACAGGCAAGCACAAGTGAGGTAAGGAGGGTTCCGCTCATGAATCACCATGAGACAGGCCTTTACAGTTACCTCCTCACTTGTCTAGCCTATGCACCATAAAAGTCATGTTTAGATAAACGACCGAATGCCCACAATCTTCCTTTATCCTATCGAGCGCGACAAGTCCTTAATTGGCTGAGTCTAGGTATTTTTTATTTAGCTTGAGGTGACACTTATGAATTTTAGTGATTTCCGGGGTCTTAGGAAGGGTGATGAAATCCCCACCCAATCTAGATTGGTGTTATAGCCCCTTAAGTCCGTATTAATGATGCAATGCGTAAATCAATAAAGTTTTGTTTTCAAACAATCAATTATCATTTTTATTTTTAAATGTGACGCTGCAACAAATACGGTTAGTTTTTCTTTGGCTTTTTGCGGCGATGTTGCTAAGAATCCTGCAAAGACAAGGATATTGGAGCGTCGGGTTTGAGAAGAGGAAGTTTAGAGAAATACGTACCAAAAAGTGTTGAGTTTAAGAAACTCGTGTCGATATTGTCTCCGAGTGGTTGAATGGTTCATTTACGCGGGTCTAACTACCCGGGTCTTTGGCACTAAGTATTCACTCTCCTTATACTTGAAAACGCCCCTAGTTCCGCACGATTGCTGCTTTTCAATCCATCAAATCTGCATATGTCGGAAAAATACGGATATTTGAGCTAGAAAACGATATAGATAGCCAAAGTTCTGAACACAAATAATTAAGAAAATCAAACAATAAAAATGGGATACTATCAGAACACTGGAGGCAACACACAAAAAAAACAAATTTCAAATCTCACCAGAAATCCGGCGACACGGATTTTAGCAAGATGTCGCCGGCCAAATTTGCAATTTTAGTGCTCAAATTTTGTGTGTTTCTTCTATGTAATGATATTATTCCACTGTTACACCTTGATTTTCATTTTAAAACTCAGTGTGTTAGCAGAACACAAATCCAGAGAACAATCTTGTGTTAGTTTTCGTGTCGGTTTAAAAAGAATGGTTTTATCCGTTGAATGTGTTAGAAAGTTAGTTTTATACAAAATATGCACAAATTAACCCAAGAATACAAGTGTAAAATCGTTACCGTCTCCCCGGCAACGGCGCCATTTAATTGTTACGTTTTTGCCGTGTCGTATTTAGAAAGAATTTTGAAATTACCGCAATCAAAAATGGTGTCGCGTGTAGCTAGCCGTAATGAGTACGGGTCGTCCACAGGGAGATGGTAGGTTTTAGGCTTGTTTTAATGAGTTAACAACGTGTTTTTAGTTTGTTGTTTATACTAAGTGTTGAAATAAGGATATATTCAATTAAAGGACTTGTTAAGGGTAGTTTTAGGTTAGTTTGTGCGAGGATGGTGTTTGCCGTTTCCTTATAGACCCAACTTTGGTATTGACACTAAGGTAATAGGCAACAACGTGGATTAGAGAACTTGAAATACGGTATTTGCGGTTTTGAGCTAAATCCGTATTCCTTGTCCTTTGTCCTTCCGTTGATGTCTCTTGATCTTAGTCTTCGGCAAACCACTAGCAATCCGGTCACGATTAGGATTCATCGCTATCGTGGTAGGATAGGATGCATAATGGAGCGGAGTTGCGAGTGGTTTGCTCGGAGTTTCAATTGCAAAGTTAGGGTTTTTAAGATTTTAGCAAAAACACATCTTCAAACACAAACTAACCATATTCTACCTTTAACAAGTGAATCGATTACTCGCATATATTCACAACACAAAAATGAAAAAGAAAAGAGCAAGGAAAAATTAACAAAATTAGCAAGAAAAGAAAGACAAAGAGAGAGAACCGATAAATCAACGTGCAAAACCTTCGGTGCGTTCTTTGATCCCGTATCAATGTGAAATCCAAATACCAAAGTTTAAGGTTGCAAGCTCACTTAAGAGGTTGCAAGATCAAAGTAAAGCAAGGATTTCACAAGTTCAAATATTTAAAGAGCAAGTCATGGTAATGAAATGAGAACTTTATTATTGAATTTCAAGCAAGTTACAAGTCTTCTTGAAGTCAAGAACCTAAGCCTTAAGCTTGCAAGTTCAAATGAGAAGTTGCAAGGTCAAGATAAAGGGGCAAGAGCTCAAGAGTTAAAAGAGAAACAAGTTACAAATTAAAAGAGTTCTAACACAAAACTAGAGCAAAAATTATATCCTCCCCTTGCCTCTTGGCCTGGTATTTATAGGCACAAAAGAAAAATAAACAAACAATAAATATAGGGTGACGTGGCAGCAAGAGAGGGTCTGTAGAAAACTGGGGCCCACTGGAGCAGGGGGGCCGGCCAGGCCGGTTTTGGTGAGCATGTGCTGGGCCAAATTCCGAGCACTTAGTCTCGTGCTTGTGGTGTGGTCTGGTGTTGTCTCCTCCAGTTCATTGGTGCTGCTAGATTTCTCTGTAAAACCCTTGGATGCACTCAGGGTTTTGGAGGGAAACTAGATGCTTCAAATCACATCATAATCTTTAGTATTCAATGTATATTTAATGCACATCACTTCTCATGCCCACTTTCCTTGCATCATGGTAGCCCCATCCCTTGGTCCATGCCAAAGAGAATGTGTACACTTGCATTGTGTTGGACCAAAATTGTGTGCACACATTCATTTTCCAAAAGCTCTTTAGATATCGGTCGGTTTATTGTTCTGTTTGCAGTGTCAGCTTCCAAACGTTATATTCATGATTCTTGAGTGAGTTTGCAGTATTTTATCACGAACACCTGTAATCTGGATTACTGAGCAGACACTGGTTAATATTACCGATATATAACAAAATAGATAATGAATGAGCGGTATTAAAATGCAGTTTTTAATGATGAACATCCACAAGCAAAATGGGCACGGATGAAAACCCGAAAGGACGCCGTGAGTAAAAACAACAAGGCTACCGGCGAGTTTGTGAAAACTCAGAAGGGCGCAATCTCGTTAAAAAAAGGTATGTCCACAAGGAAAATGGGCATGGATGAAAACCCGAAAGGGCGCCGTGAGTAAAAATAGCAGGGCTACCGGCGAGTTTGTGAAAACCCGGAAGGGCGCAATCTTGTAAAATTTTCACTTACGAGATCCTCTCGACTCGTAAGGAAAACTCCTCCTATGAGACCCTCATGGCTCATAGGATTCAAAAGTCTTAAGCTACAGGCACTTAAACCTGTTCTTAAACCATCATATCCCCCAAGTTGCCCTACAGGTGGTCCAATATTGCCCTTGTATACAATCCACAGGCATAAATAAACGATTTCCCGCCAAGTCCCACCAATGAAGAGAAATGTTCTCATATGGTGAATGACACTTATAAGTGCTCTCGACTTGTAAGGAGAAAAAACTCTTGTAAGATCCTTACGACTTGCAAGAGAAAGTACCACTTAGGAGTCCTTACGACTTCTAGGGGAGAACCTACACCTACGAGGTCCTTTCGACTCGTAGGGAGAAATAATTTTATTAGACCCTTACGGCTCATAATGTCAAAAAGTCTTAGTCGACAGGATCCTAACCCTATTTACTAAGCCACCTTTATTCAAATCGACAAAGACAAATGATGATTCTCTCCTGGCAATATCCCAGTTGTAGCGATGCTGATGCCTAAATCGGTATCAAATTCCAAGTCCTCTCAAGGCAAATGATGATTTGTTCCTGACAATATTCCAGTCGCAGCAATGCTGATGCCGAAATTGGTGTCAGGATCCAAGTTCCTGACTTGCAACAAAAGTATATGCATATGAAATAGCCGAAATGATAGGACAACTCGCAATAAAAAAAATCAGCGAGCAAAAAATATATGCATATGAAACTGCCGAAATAATTGGGCAACTCGTAATAAAAAACAGCGAGTAAAAATAAATAATACATAACCGAAATGATTGGGCACTGCGAAAAATAGCCGAAATGATTGGGCAATCGCGACTTTCGCGATATAAAAAGCTGAAAAGATAGAGTATCGCGGAAACAAATAAAAAAAACATATCAAAATGAAACTTTTCTGCCCTACAGGTGAGTCCACATCAACCCCTGTATACCATCCATGGGCACAAATAAAAAAGGGAACCATGTTTTCCCACCAGGCTCCGTCAAAGGGAGAGCCAGATCTTGATGGCGTCATCTACAGCTTAGAGATCAGCCTGACGTTCTTTCTCAGTGCAGACGCAACGTCAACGAAAGACCTCACGGTCAAAACAAAGCGGAGTAACGGTAAAATTCCTAGCTCCAAGTCTTGACGGTTCATATACAACCTAGAGACAACTTCAACATTTTTCTCGTTACAGCAGATGTAATGTCAACAAAGGCTCCAAATAACCAAATCAAAAAGGAGTGACGGCAAAATCCTAGCTCCAAGTCTCGACGGTTCACATACAACTTAGAGACAACCTCGACATTCTTCTCATTACAGCAGATGTAATGTCAACAAAGGCTCCAAAATAGCCAAATAAAAAGGAAAGCGAAGGCAAAATTCCTAGCTTCAGGGTCTTGACGGCAACTCAAATAAAACCCGAAAGATTATTGGAGATCATCCCATACCAGTGCGGAGTGATTATGACTCATCGGGGCTCCCAAACTAAGCCTAACCTCAAGTAAAAAGCGACATGGCAAAATTCCTAATGCTTGCTCTTCCGACGGTCAAACTGCCTAAGAAGATTACTTGAAGACGTCTTGTCCAGCCCCCGAAGGGATCACACACATGACAGTCGTGAGGCTACTCGAACAACAGCGTAAAGTCTGCATATCGGGAAATGCATCAGCCAATACGACGGTATCATGGACTAAAACCCTAGTACCACAAAAGCTAACGGACCTCTGTCATAAAGAGCAGGGGTTATCTATAACGTTAGGACAAGTTTGCCTATAAACCCAAGGGAGTTAAACTGAATAAACTCCGAAATAAGTCCATAAACTAGAGACTCCGGAATGAGTGAATAAACTAAAAACTCCGAAATGAGTCCATAAACTAGAGACTCCGGAATGAGTGAATAAACTACAAAATTCAAAATAAGTCCATAAACCAGAGACTCCGAAATGAGTGAATAAACTACAAACTCCGAAATGAGTTCATAAACTAGAAACTCCGTAATGAGTACATAAACTACTTTACTTCAAGTCAAGATATCGAAAGAAAGAGAAGCGCTATAGTATGAAATGAAATATGTCTTTTATTCATGAATCAAAATGAATACAAGATACTCTTATTTATGAATCAAAATGAATACAAAAAAGGAGAATATACAGCAACAAAAATGTCTAAGTCGGCGGACGGTTCAATAAGTCAGCAAGTTCGTCATTTTTCCGCTGGGCTTCTGCTTCGAGCTCTTTCAGTGCCGCAAGACGAGTCCCTTCCTGTGTCTGTTGATTCTGGTATGAAGCAAAACGATTCTCAAGTTATTTCTCGGCGACCTTATAGGCTTCAACCATCTCACGTGTAAAAATAACGGTTTTGTCAAGAGCCACCACCTCTGTAATTGCTTCTTGAAGCACCCGCCAAATTTTGTATGCACGAGTGGTCTTGACAGTGAGCTAGGCTTGAAGCTCCCCTAAAGCCTTTGAAGCCAACTCCCTTGCTGAAAGGTTCCGGTTAAGCCTTTTCTCGCATGATTAGAGATTGGCTGCACATCGTTCGATCCACCCACGTAGGCTCGCCTTTACAGACAAGATGTCGGAAGGAAGGCGCATGCATTCAATCCCATGTTGACAGGCCTCCACTCTGCGGCAGTACTCAACCCAGGTACGCACCAATGCCTCATACTGATAAGTGGAAAGAATAAATAAGGAAGCGTTGGCTTCAGCAGCGAATTCTTCAGCCGCGACAGAAGTACCAGCGCGAAGATCTTCGATGAGAGCTGTTCAGTCGAAATTATTGCAATTTTTAACATAACAATTTCCTTACTTTTCTAATTATCTAAAGGTATTTGATATAAATATAACACATATTAGAAGTTTGTCTGGAAAATATCAATTACCACGTATTATACATATAATCAACATTTTTTAAAGGAAATTGTATGTTTAATATTTCATGCATAATATTGTATATTGATTGATCTCAATTTTTGATTGGTTTGAATTTCCGATTGAATGAAAAGTATAATCACAATCAAAGAATTTATAACCGCAATTAATAACGATGTCGATGTAGTTCGTTAATGAGTACGGGTCGTCCACTGAGATTCGTGTATTTATTCGTTCTTGCTTTAATTGAGCCGAAAGAAAATAGTAAAGAAAATTCAAGAAAATGAATCAAGAT
Source organism: Agapanthus africanus (assembly GCA_030015575.1). NCBI lineage: Eukaryota > Viridiplantae > Streptophyta > Magnoliopsida > Asparagales > Amaryllidaceae > Agapanthus > Agapanthus africanus. The sequence goes on from CM057339.1 coordinate 5,139,335, forward strand.
TTATTAGATGAAATATTTTCAAGAAAAATCAAAAAAGGGTTTAAGATTTAGTAATCAAGAAAGTATTCAAAGATCAATTTTAGTTATCAAGAAAATTGAAGAATGGCTTGTTGTATTCGATAGGAATTAGTAGTAATGACTCATTTTATCTATTGATGAATTATAGCTAGAATGATGGCGATGAATGAAGATTAGGGATCTTTTGAAGAAACTAGGGTTTCTCCTTCACTATCCCTTGTCTTTTCATTGATCACCATTCAAATCTAGCCTTTAGCAAAGAAAATCATCAATCATTTAATCCCAAATTGCAACGAAATTATCAAGAACAGTGATCTCGTTCCAAATTTGGTCATTGACGATTCTTTTTTCTAAAGTTCATAATTCTCATAATACTTAAGATGCGTATAGGATTTCATCACCATTTGATCTACTGAATTCCTTCGAATCCTTAGCAAGCGGAGATTTACTCACGCATCATGAAAATAAAAAAAACAAGAATTTAATGCGAAAATTTAAAGAAAGCGAGAATTAAAAATGATCACCTTTATTAATCAACTTTTAATTACACTTTCCTTCAATCCGAGATTACAAGAATTGCTCTCGATCGCTCCTTTGAAGAGGTAACTATTCCGTCGAATTTCGTTTTGCTCGATCTCCGTGAGACTTGGACCTGTCGAGGATCTCGTGCTCTTGATGACGATCGGCTTCGCGTAAAGGATCTTGAATGTCGTCGCTCGATATTGTTCTCAACGATTCTTGATTTGGATCTTGATTTAGAATTGAATTGGATTTGGTTTTGGATTGTGTACTAGAAATCAACTACCATCAACAACCTCATTAATGTAGGCTTAGGTCCCTTTTTATAGCCCTTCACCAATCTTCCACTAGAAGCTAGGTCAATTTTCTCCAAGAAGCTAGGTAGTTGTAGGAAAACTTCTAGAATAAGGTTATTACAATGGAGCGTCCTCGGCAAGCTAGGAAGTTAAGATGAAGCTTCTGGAAAAGTATGTCACCGGAGCCCCCAACTCGGCCGCGGATCCGCGGCCGTTTGGTGAGTTTGTTGCTTCATTTCTCTGTGGTAGTCTTGTGTTGGTCTATGGGTATTCAAGTGATATCTGGAATCTTCTTATCTCTTCTGAATTCCTGCCAGATTTTAACTCTTTATTTTTCTGTATTTTGTCGGTGAATTTATGATTTCGATATCTGTCCTGAGCTGATTTTTGCATAAGATCTCAATGAAGGATGTTAAAGATATACAATATTATGCGTGAAATAATAAACATACAATTTCTTCAAGAATGTATAACACGTGGTATTTGATATTTTCCAGACGAACTTGTGATACGTGTTATATTTATAACAAACATCATTAGAAGATTAGAAAAGTGAGGAAATTGTTATGTTAAAGATTGCAATATTTTCGACTGAACAAATTCCCCCAAACTTGACTTTGATCATCTCGAGCAAACTTCTTTTATTCAAGAGAAGGAGAAAATATAAAGAACAAGAAAAACTAACTAGCACACTTTCGTAGGCAACACGATTGCACTGAGCACGTGCAACAAACCTTTAAACCTCTAGGTGTCCCTAGTAGGAGGAGTGTTGTCTCCTGAGGGTTTTCAGCGGATTGCACGCACAAAATCCTATAATAAAAGGAAGACTGTGAAAGTTACATATAAAGATAAGAATTATAAAAGAAAGCACTTGAAAATCAGAGTTTTCAACTATACTAGCTTTTCACTTGTCATGAGCCAAATCTTAATAGTCATGAAAAGATGTTAGAAATCATATCATCCCTCAATAAAACATCGCCTTTATTTTTTATCCCTACCTTTCTTCTAAACACCGATCATATACCCCTATGTGTGTGTAAAAGACATCCTTACACTCGGAGAATTAAATTCAAGCTATCATACTCTTGTCCATCTACCTCAGTACTTTTTTTTGTCGGTGAATATTTTAGATGGAATTACTCACACATTCTTCATGCGACCGTTAATATTTCTTGAGGTACTAACCGACCGATTACTAAATGTGCTCACATATTAGGCATAATTAGCAATTTTCTCGTTTTGCAACACCTAAGACTTAGCAGTGACTCCCAAACCTGTTGGTCTAATGCACTAGGTGATGAAGCACCCTCGCTATATTTTTTTATGCTGCCTTGGTGATTAAAAAACCAGTGTTCATTTTTCTTCATCATTTTATATTTTTATTCTTCATTTATTATTTTCTTCGTCCTTTGGCTTTTAGAAAAGAGCATTTCAAGATATCCTCTACTATCCCGAGTTTCAAGACGTGTGTAAGTGCGTATAGTAGGGTATCAACGTTCAAATGTTTGGCTTCCAGAATATTAACTATTTTTCAGATTTATTTTTATCCTCAGATTAGTGACTTTCTTCATCTTACTAACCCTTAGGACAACGGCTCATAACTATTTATTACTAGTTTCGTTTAAGAAAATATCTAACTTTCTTGGTTTTCTTAAATTTTTCCAATATTTTAAATGTAATTTTTCACTTTCAAATCTTTTATTATAAAATAAATTTTAAAAATTTTGTGCTTATGCAATGTAATGCAAAGTGATGCGTAAATAAGCACAAATCTCCCCCAAACCTGTTTACAGCAGTGTCCTCACTGTTGTTTCTTTTAAATCTCAAAATCCTGTAGGCTTGGAAGGAAAAGTTATTAACGGGGGCAAGTATAAATGACAGTGACAATTTCCCCCAAACTTATTTTTGGCTCACAATTATGTGTACAAATTTTATCTTCAAGAGCCAAAAATATACCCCTCCCCAAACTTGAGTTAAACAATATTAAGCTTTTAAAATCGTAAGAAGGGGGTAAAGTTATTGGTCAATACAAAGTTTTACAAAGACCAAAAGTCAACACCAACCATTCGAAGATTTTATCAATGTAACGACCCGGTTGGTGGAAGAACATGTTGTCTTCAGCCCAGAAGAAGTGGGGAAGAGATAAGTGGTGGTATAGAAAATGTTTGAGTCTCGATTTGGAGAGACGACACAATGATTGTGATGATGGATTACTCGCATTCTCGTGATTGTCAAGAAGAAGGGGTGGTGGTTCAACTTCTTTAGGTGGAGATTGATTAATCGTGGAGATTGATTAATCGTAAAATCCATGTCAGCTAAGAATGTGAGTTCATCAGCGAAGCTTTTATCGATATCCCGAAGAATAATGTCATCGGAAAGAACGGGATGATACGCAGACTCCATGAAAGGTTCAAAATAAGCGTTAGATGTTGGCCCAGACAGATTGATAGAAGGGTCTGTATGTGTATAAGACATAGCGGGGTCAAGCAACATCGTACAAAAGGCGTCTAGATCAGAATCGTGAAGCTGTTCAGATTCGCTGCTGTCATCATCCATCATTTTGACAGAACATACATGAGTATAGAGTTCAGAGGGTTCACTTCCCAACTTGTAAATGTTAAGTTCAATTGACCTATTCCCGAAAGATAGGGTCATAGAACCGTTTCTACAATTGATTATAGCATTGGAAGTCGTAAGAAAAGGTCAACCTAGAATCACCGGAATTTGGTCCGTGGGTTCGCTACAGGTTGTGTGTTTAGAACAATAAAGTCCACAGGGAAGATAAATTCCCCGACTTTTATCAACACATCCTCTAAAATACCTCTTGGTTGGGTGATAGATCGATCTGCCATCTGTAAAGTTCAATACGATGGTTTTAATTCTCCGATTCCCAATTGCTCATACACAGAATATAGAAGCAGCTTAACACTAGCAACTAAATCGAGTAGAGCACTGTTCGCCGCCGAATACAGGGACGGAACCGCGTAGGTTCTTCTTGCCTGGATTTGGGGGCAGATACTATTTGGTTTTATCCGTCCACCTCTCCGGAGATGCCAAGTTGATTTATGGCACCGTGTATCGGAGGTTTAGACAGATGCGGCCGTTGTAGCAGACTTCGTCAGATTCCCCCTCATTTGAGGGGTTTTTTGATTGTGGGGACGCTCTTCCCTGCAGGCGCGAGCCCCTGCAGTTAATTACGCTACCGCATCGTGGTAACAACTTTCTCCTTCTCCAGATGATCACTTCGTGTCGTGTGTGTTTATTTTATTTTTATTTTTCCGTGGATTGTATACGGAGACTAATTTATGTTGTTGCCCGTAGGGCGTGGATTATTCCAAATCCGTATTTTCTTAGATTTGGGTTTGGGTTGGGTTTAAGGATCGTTAATCTCATTGAGATTAAGATCAACTTAAACGTTTGTTAAGGATACTTTAGCCTAATTTTAGACTAATTTCTACTCAACGGGGGTTCATAATCATTTAGATCCGATGACAAGGCATTTGGGCTCTACCATTTTAGTTTAGGGACGTTGCGGTCCATAAGTTTAAGGACATCATAGTCCATGGAGTTTAAGGACATCATAGTCCATGGAGTTTAAGGACATCATAGTCTGTGGGGTTTAGTTTAGGGACGTTGCGGTCCATAAGTTTAAGGACATCATAGTCCATAGAGTTTAGTTTAGGGACGTTGCGGTCCATAAAGTGTTGGGTTGTCGGGACCCGCCACCTCTCTGAAGACGTTGAAGAATTACAACGACAAATATCAGAGGTGTGAAGAGATATACCCTTGAACCAATGTTGGTTGGGGGATCTATAGTCAAGTTTGAGACTAAGACCAATTAAAAATATTGGGAGCACATGGGCTCAGTTAATCTGAATTGGGGGATTTATAGCCTACTTGGGCTCAGCCCATTCAGTTAAAGTGTTTGAACACTTATTTGGACTCAGTCTATTCATTTTTGGACAAAATTTTAACATTTGTTTGGGCTCAGACCCTTTTTGTTCAATAATGCAGAGCATTAATTTTAGGTTCTGACACCCCTTCTTTTTTTGTCTTTTATTGAGTGTTGGACACTCTTTATTATGGCGCTGGGTCCTGTGTGATGAGTGTAGAACACTCTATGTCAAGAAGCGCCCACGTGAGGAGCATATGGCGCGCTTGACGCTGAGCACCAGATAATGAGCGCAGAGCGCTCTTATTAAATAGCGCTTGGCGCGCTGGGCGCCAGACTCGGAGCGCTGAAGTGCTGAAGCGCTTCTTTTGAAGTAGCGCTCACGTGAGGCGCACGTGGAGCGCCAGGCTTGGAGCGCTGGAGCGCTTCTTTTTAAAATTAGAACGCTAAGGCTCTTCTTCAACAGATCTAATTAGTTCTATATTCTATGCTCCGAGAATTAAATTCTCTGTTTATAAGAGACTTTTTCTCATGGGTCTAATAACCGTGTTCTTCTCTTTTTTATGAGATGCTATGATCTCTTCGTTTCTGTGAAAGACTTTGTCTTGTAGATCTGTGATCTAGAAAGAGAACTAAGTTCTCATGATGTGAGAGTTAAAACTCTCAAATATTAAGGAGATGTTATGATCTCTCTCCTCCTTTTTTTTGTTTACCTTGAAGAATTTTTTTTCTTCTGAGAGCTTGCTCTTCTCTTTTTTCTTTTCTGAGAACTTGAAACTTATGGGGGGTTCTTCTCTCTAAGACTTGACGTCTTGGGTCCTTTATATAGGGAAAGCTGATTTGTTGAATCAGTTAAGGAAATCTTTCCACTGATTGATTTGGGGATGTTCCCACCGTTGGTACCTTGCATCAAACTTTCCAACAGACGAAGATAATCGCTGCTTATCAGAGGGTGGAGGATATCAGCGAAAATCCTGACACTTGTGATCGTGAGAGGATGCACACAAGAATGGTCAGAAAGGCCAGAAACACTTTAGATGGCCCCACTTTCGAATTTCTTAATCCGTGTCCCGGATTCAATTTTTTTCCATTGTAAACATTTTAATGATGTTTTTTTTACTATTTTCATCAATGTAAGAACTTTCTGAGGTATGAATAACAAATTTTTCCTTTCCATGCATTTATTTTATCCTTTTTGCACATACATGAGTGGGTATGCGTCGGACGCTCAATTGGATGTAAATCAAATGTTCTCCTTATTGCCTTGCATAATATGTGATTGACGTCCGTGGGTTATTCCTTTTTGTTTTGACTTGGAGCAAAGCAGTTTACGTACTCTTGAGCAGCACCTCGATTTCGACGGCATGTAATTTTGGCAAGTGTAGCTTGTAGATAATAAGCAACAGTTCATCTTGGACTCTTTATTGGGTAGCGATGGCTTAGGAGACAGGGTTCGGATCTGCCACGTAAGACTTTCCAACTTTCTGAGCCGTGAGGGTCTCATAAAGAATTTTCTCTCTACGAGTCATGAGGATCTCGCAGGTGCATTTTCTCCTTAGGAATCGTGAAAATTCCTAAGTGTGCTTTCTCTTGAGAGTCGTAAAGATCTCGCAAGAGAATTTTCTCCCTTACAAGTCAAGAGGACTCGTAAGTAGTTGATGAGTTGACTGGTTCCCGAGTCGAAGCATTGCTTTATGACAGGGAGATCACGGGTTGACATGTATCCAAGTTGAAGCGTTGCTTGACAACAGGGAGATCAGGGGTTGACATGTATCCGAGTCGAAGCGTTGCTTAATGACAGGGAGGTCAGGGGTTGACATGTATCCGAGTCAAAGCATTGCTTTACAACAAGGAGGTCAGGAGTTGGCATGTATCTGTGTCGAAGCGTTGTTTTATGACAAGGAGGTCAGGAGTTGACATGTATCCGTGCCGAAGCGTTGCTTTACGACAGGAAGGTCAGAGGTTAACATGTATCCGTGTCGAAGCGTTGCTTGACGACAGGAAGGTCAGGGGTTGATATGTATCCAGGTCGAAGCGTTGCTTGACGACAGGGAGGTCAGGGGTTGACATGTATCCGAGTCAAAGCATTGCTTTACGACAAGGAGGTCAGGAGTTGACATGTATCCGAGTCGAAGCATTGCATTACGACAAGGAGGTCAGGAGTTCACATGTATCCGAGTCGAAGCGTTGCTTGATGACAAGGAGGTCAGGAGTTGACATGTATCCGAGTCGAAACGTTGCTTTACGATAGGGAGGTCGGAGGTTGACATGTATTCGAGTCGAAGCGTTGCTTGAAGACAAGGAGGTCAGGAGTTGACATGTATCCGAGTCGAAGCGTTGCTTTACGACAAGGAGGTCAGGAGTTGACATGTATCCGAGTCGAAGCATTGCTTTATGACAAGGAGGTCAGGAGTTGACATGTATCCGAGTCGAAGCGTTGCTTTACGACAAGGAGGTCAGAGGTTGACATGTATCCGTGTCGAAGCGTTGCTTTACGACAAAGAGGTCAGAGGTTGACATGTATCCGAGTCGAAGCGTTGCTTTACGACAAGAAAGTCAGGAGTTGACATATATCCGAGTCGAAGCATTGCTTGATGACAAGGAGTTCAGGAGTTGACATGTATCCGAGTCAAAGCGTTGCTTTACGACAAGGAGGTCAGGAGTTGACATGTATCCATGTCAAAGCGTTGCTTTACAATAGGGAGGTCAGAGGTTGACATGTATCTGTGTCGAAGCGTTGCTTGACGGCAAGGAGTTCAGGAGTTGACATCGGGTTGACTCTAGGTTATTTGTGAACCGTAGAGTCCTAGAACTGGGGACTTTGCAGTGGCTCCGTTTGGTGGTGTCGCGTCCGTGCCCTGCTGGCATGAGGAGGAACGTCGTTGTTGGTCTTCTGGGATGCAGATATTGCCGCTGAGACCTAATTCTCCCTTTGATAGAGTTTGTTAGGATATGTGGTTCCCTTTTCGTTTATGCCCATGGATTGTATACAGGGGTCAATATGGACTTACCTGCAGGGCAAAAAGTTTCATTTCATTTTTTTTATTTCTTTCCGTGATGCTTTATCATTTCAGCTTTTTGTATCGAGAAAGTCGCGATTGCCCAATCATTTCGGCTATTTTTCGCTGTGCCCAATCAATTCGGCTGTTTTTTTTCTTTTTACTCGCTGTTTTTTTTATTGCGAGTTGCCCAATCATTTCGTCTATTTTTGTATGCATATATTTTACTCGCTGATTTTTATTGCGAGTTGCCCAAACATTTCGGCTATTTCATATGCATTTTTTTTTCGAGTATGGAACTCATGGTCTGATACCAATCTTGCATCAGTATCGCTGCGACTGGAATGTTGCCAGGAGCGAATCATCATTTGCCATGAAAGGACTTGGAATTTGATACCGATTTAGGCATTAGTATCGCTACAACTGGGATATTGACAGGAGCGAATCATCATCTGCCTTTGTCGGTTCGAACAAAGGTGGCTTAGCAAACAGAGTTAAGATTCTGTTGACTAAGGCTTTTGACTTCATGAACCGTAAGGGTCTCATAAAGGTGTTTCTCCTACGAGTCGTGAGGATCTCGTAGGTGTCTTTTCTCCTTAGGAATCATGAAGATTTCTAAATGTATGTTCTCTTGTAAGTCGTAAGGATCTTGCAAGAGTGTTTTCTCATTGTAAATCGAGAGGACCTACAAGTGTTTGTTCATCAAATGAGGGAATTTCTCGTCGTTGGTGGGACTCGGCAAGGAAATAATTATTTGTGCCCGTGGATTGTATATAAGGGTCAGTATTGAACCGCTTGTAGGGCAATCTGGGAAAGGTGATGGCTTAAGAATAGGTTCAGATCCCTGTGGCTTAAGGCTTTTGAATCTTATGAGCCGTGAGGGTGTCATAAGAGGATTCTCCTTACAAGTCGTGAGGATCTCATAAGTGTAATTTCTCCTTAGGAATCGTGGGGATCCCTAAGTGCGTCGCTCCTTTATGAGTCGTAAGGATCTCAGGCAGGTAGTTTTCTCGTTACAAGGTTGAGAGGACCTTGCAAGTGTCTTTTAACGAGATTGCGCCCGTTCGGGTTTTCACAAACTCGCCGGTAGCCCTGCTGTTTTTACTCACGGAGCCCTTTCGGGTTTTCATCCATGCCCATTTTGCTTATGGACGTATCCCCCCTCCTTTTTTTATGAGTCTGCGCCATTTTGGGTTTTCACAAACTCACCGGTAGCCCTGTTGTTTTTACTCACGGAGCCCTTTCAGGTTTTCATCCGTGCCCATTTTGCTTGTGGACGTTACCCCCCTTTTTTTACGAGTCTGCACCCTTTTGGGTTTTCACAAACTCGGCGGTAGCCCTGCTGTTTTTACTCATGTAGCCCTTTCGGGTTTTCATCCGTGCCCATTTTGCTTATGGATGTACCGTTTTTTTACGCGTCAGCCCAAGGATGCTGCGGGTTTGTAGTAGTTTAAAGACGTTTCGGTCAGTAGTTAGTTTTAAGACATTTCGGTCCTTTGTTAGTTTTAAGACATCCCGGTCCGCTATTAGTTTAGGGACGTTTCGGTCCACTATTAGTTTAGGGACGTTTCGGTCCATCGCACGTTTTCGAGGCGAGATTTCGCCGGATACTACTTATAGAGTTTAGGCTTGGGAAGATAGCGAGCGGACATAGGCATCGTCATCTATCGTTGACCTAGGCCGTGACTCGTCAGGCGTAGTATTTTTTCAAGAACCGACTGTTTATTGGCCTGAAGGGTTTTTCGCCATGCATATCCACGAGCAAGTAAGCCCCACCTTGGTAGACTTTGTCTATGATGTATAGGCCCTCATAGTTCGGCTCAAATTTCCCCCGTTTGGCACGATTGGGGATCATAGGTCTCTTGACCACTAGCATGAGTTTGCCTTGGCGGAATGTCCTCGGTCTAGTCAATCTTTCGTATGAGCGCGTCATTTTTACTTTGTAAGCTTCTAGGTTTTGTTGCACCATGAGCCGGGTTTCGTCAAAGGCGTCGAGCTCCTCAAGCCGAAGATGAGCATTCTCTTCGTCTGTCAGTTCATAATGAACCGCCACTCATAGGGAGGGTAGCTCTATCTCCAAGGGAAGTACTGCTTTAGTGCCGAATACCAATGCATACGGCGTTGTATTCGTGGCCGTTTTGAACGTGGTTCGATACGCCCAGAGAGCTTCATGCAGTCTCTCGTACCAGTCCTTCTTATTTCGGGACACCATCTTCTTTATGATCTTCGTCAAGCTCTTGTTGAAAGTCTCAGCTAGACCATTAGCTTAAGGATTATAGACTGAAGAGTATCTCCAGTCTATATTATGCTGCTGTGTGAAGCGGCTGATTTTGTGACTTCTGTAGGCTAGCCCGTTATAGGAGATAATCCGTCGCGGAGTGCCGAAGCGATAAATGACGTGTGTATTGAAGAAATAGAGGATATTCTCTGTCTTCATTTCTCTTAGCGGTACTGTTTCTGCCCACTTAGAGAAGTAATCGGTTGTCGCCAATATGAGCCGATGTCCTTTGGACGATGTTGGTTCTATGGGCCCAATTATGTCGGTTCCCCACATTTCGAACGGCCAGCTAGCCACTGTTGGGTGTAGCGGGTTTGGATGCTGGTGGATGAATTCTCCATGAATCTGGCACGAATGGCATTGCTTCGCATATTCAAGGCAGTCCTAAATCATCGTGGGCCAGTAGTAGCCCATTCTTTTGAACTTCAGCTTCATCTTTGGCCCGGCTTGATGAGAACCGCAAAGTCCGTCATGAGTTTCTTGTACGACTCTCCTTGCTTCTTCTGGTCTCAGGCATCTCAGCTATAGAGAGTCGAACGATCTCTTATACAGCGTGTCATTGACGAAGGCAAAAGGCATAGCTCGTTTCATGAGCTGATATCTCGAGGATGCATCTTCAGGTGTTCGACGGGATTTGAAGCAGCCTATAAAGACTTCTCTCCAATCCTTGGACTTTTCCTGGTCCTCTATTTGTAGGGTTGTTTGCTTGGTCGCTTCCTTTTCTTCAGACGACTTCGGAAATATTTCCGCTGGTGCAAGAACCCGACGACTTTGCACAACGATCCTTACGTCATCGAGGTCTTCGTCAGCCAGTTCTTTAGCGAGTTTGGCTAACGCATCCGCTTTGCTATTTTCCGTACGTGGTATTCTTTCCAGACCGTAGGAAGGAATTTGAGTCAGTAATTGTTGTACTCTCTCACCGTACTTTACCAACTCGGGCTTGCACGTTTGATTGTCGCTATTTACTTGACTAAAGACCAGCTGGGAGTCTCCGTATATGAGGAGGTTTTCTATTCCTATGTTGACAGCGATCTCAAGAACTGCTATCAAAGCTTCATATTCGGCTTTATTATTTATCCTCGGCTCTGTTAGGGAAAAGGCAAAGCGAATTATCCCTCCTTGTGGAGTCACGAAGATAAGGCCTGGCCCAGATTTGATTATAAGGGAGCCGTGCTTTCGCTTCTTCGTGGAAGATACCCCATTGAAGTAAAGTTCCCATCGGGTGTCACTCTCTCCTTTCTCCCAGTCGATCGTGTCAAACGCGTGCTCGTCTGGCAACTCGCAACTTAGGGATGAATCGACAGGTATCAAATGCTCAACGAGGAAGTCGGCGATGGCCTGGCCCTTCACTGCCTTGAGAGGTCGGTATGTTATCGAGAACTCCATCAAGAGGAGGGCCCATTTAGCGAGCCATCCTGTTAGTATGGCTCTTGACATTAAATATTTGAGAGGTCCACTTTTGATATGAAGTGGACCTCATGCGCCAATGCATAATACCGAAGCTTTTTTATCGCGAAGATTAGCGCCACGCAGTGTTTTTCGATGGGGGAGTAGTTGTTTTCTGCTCCCAGGAGAACTCGTCTCAAATAGTAGAGGGCTCTATCTTTCCCTTGGTTGTTCTCTTATGCCCATAACGTGCCTAAGGAACCTTCAAGGGCGGTTGTGTACAGGATGAGAGGCTTTCCCTTGACTAGAGCAGTCAACACCGGAGGATTTTGTAGGTATTGCTTGATTTCGTCCAGTGCACTTTGGCATTTGCGATCCCAGACGAACGGGATCCCCTTCTTCATTAAATGGCTGTAGGGGCGGCACTTGCCGGAGAGATCGGCTATGAATCGTCGGATATATGTGAGCTTTCCTTGGAGAGAGCGCTGTTGCTTGAGAGTTCTTGGCGGAGGCATTTCCATGATCGCCTTGATCTTCGACGGGTCTATCTCGATGCCCCGGTGTCGTACGATGAATCCTAGGAATTTGCCCGAGGAAACTCCGAACGCGCATTTCAGAGGGTTCATCTTCAGGTTGTATTTCTGAAGGCGCTGAAACACGATCTTTAGATGCTCCTAATGCTCCTTGTACGACTTGCTTTTCACCACGAGGTCATCGATATAGCATTCGAAGATTTCATGTATGAGGTCATCGAAAATCTTTATCATGGCCCTCTGATAGGTAGCGCTGGCATTCTTCAAGCCGAAAGGCATCACTTTGTAGCAGAATATTCCCAGGGGAGTCCGGAAAGCGGTATGCTTCTGGTCTTCGGGGTGCATCTTTATTTGATTGTACCCTGATGATCCATCCATGGAGGAGAAGACTTCGTGAGTGGACGTGTTTTCTATCATCAGCTCGGTAACCGGTACAGGAAAATCATCCTTCGGGTAAGCTTTGTTGAGGTCCCGAAAGTCTACGCAGATGCGCACCATCCCATTTTTCTTCATCACTGGGACAATGTTGGCGATCCAGTCAGGATACTGAACTTCTTGGATAAAGCTGGAGTCAATTAGCTTCTTGACTTCGGCGTTGATGCTCATTTCAAGTTCGAGCCGCATTCTCTTCGGTGCTTGTTTGACTGGCTTGACGTCCGGGGATATCGCCAATTTATGCACAACTATTTCCAGATCTAGCCTTGGCATCTCGGAGTAGTTCTATGCGAAACAGTCATTATCCTGCATGAGCACGTCTTTTAGCGTAGCCACTTGTTTCTCAGACAGCAGCTCACTGACGAACGTTGGTCACGGGTCATTTTTCGTCCCCAAGTCGATTTTCCTTAGGTTGTCCTCAGTAGTATGTATCCCATCTTCCAATTCTTTTGGTGCCGGTGGAAATTCTGAGATTACCTCGTCTTCATCTTCATTTGTGAAACAATGGGAGAGGTCATCCATATTCTCGCGCTCTCCTTCTTCTGACAGCGTTATCACGTGGCAGGTACGAGATCATTTCCAGGACCGATATTGGTCTGGTTCTACTCTCGCCGTATACGTTGCTTTTGGCATATGTATTTATGGTGGGGTTACCCTCCAACTGTCGGATAGAGTGAATTTGCCGAGTTGATACTGGTCCTCAACCCATTTTCTGAAGGTGAAGCAGTCTTCAAGAGGATGTCCTATCGCTCGGTGATAGGAGCAATAGTTTGGGTGATGAACCTCACTTTCTTGTTCAGGGTGCTTGGACTCCGCGAGGGTAATCATCTGATGTTTCACGATGAGGTCGAATATCTTCTTTGTCTTGTCTTGAGGGAAGGAATATTCTTGATCCATCTTCTTCATCAGCGATGGATTCCGGCCGGCCTTTTCTCGATCGCGAGGCTTCTTGGACCCGTTTCGCTGTGGTCGAACGTTTTCTACGTTCTTTAACTTGTTTTGCGCTCGCACCGGGCCTTTTTCTTGCCTTGGGAAAGCATGGTGAGCTGACGGTGAAGGGCATCGTCATCTCGCGTATCCTGCTGGAAGAGGCGCTGCGTTCTGGCTTTCTCATAGATGGCCATTTCGCGGCTATGATCGTTCCGAACCTTTTGACTCGCTTCCCGTACTAGCTTGTCCATCTGTTCTTCAAACAACGGATTTAGCATTTTTATAGCAGGGCCTCGTTCTGGTTCATCGTCGGCGTCTTTTAAAAGAGCATCTCCTTCTTCATCGAAGTCATGTATAACGTAGCAGTCATGGAATCGCTCCCGTTTCTTGGATTGGACATATCCGAGCCCAATCGTTTCCATTTTCCCGTTGGCCAATTTTCGCCGAGTTCCGGGGATGTTCCAGATCCTTTTGTAGAACTGAGCTTGTCGAGTAGTCCGTTTGAAGGGTACGCCTTGGCGCCTCAATAGCTTTTTTAATCCTTCTGTGTAGTATCTGGGTAGACGGATGGGTTGGAGCCTGTCAAGTGCCAAATTGGCACCATGCCAGATTTCTTCCTCTACTTTGGTTTCCACGGATCGATAAAAGAGGATCGCCTTTTCATCTTTCCGCCTGGGAGGGATGTAGAACATCTGCAGTTCTTGCACACTATATGTATCAAGTGTGTCGAGCTCTTTGTAGTGCTGCCGTGGAACCCTAGCGATTTGCAAATTCCGATCATCTCCAAAGAAGGCCTGTGCTGATGGACGGACCGAGAATACTGCGTTGATCTCGTCTTCAGAGTCACTGCCGAAGACCAGAATAGGGATAGATGGTCTCGGCTTGCTGCATTGGGGCAGTCCTGAATAGACTATCTCTTTCTCCTCCTCGGTATCGCTTTCAAAGACCAGAATAGTGGTGATAGCTTTCTGCTTATTCTCCGGCTTATGGCATCTTTCCGTGTCTTCAAAGTCTGGTAAGAAATACTTTGCATCTTCGTACTTTCGGACTTCATTCATGGAGAATAGGTTCAGCTCCCCTGTCACCGTATACTCGAGACCATCTTTGAAGTACTTCATACACTGATGTTGTGTATAAGGGATGATGTTGTATTCGTGTAACCAAGGCCTGCCGAGCAAAGCGTTTTAGCAATTCTTGGCGTCAATGACATGAAACTTGATGTCAGTGATGAGCAGCCCAAAGCGTAATGTCAGTATCACAGACCCGAGCGTCCGTGATGACTGGGAGTCGAACCTGGAGATGGTGATTTTATCCCGAGCGAGGTGCTGGACGCTCATGCAGATTTCTTTTAGCACCTTCATATTTAGGAGATTGACAAAGGACCCATTGTCAACTAGGATCTTCCCTATCTTGATGTCATGGCAATACCCGGAGACATACAAGGGGCGATTGTGCTCGCGTGTTCGGAGGAGGAGATCTTCATTGCCAAAAGTGATGTTAGCTGTGTGCACTTCTTCCAGCTCGTCCTTCATCTTTTCTTCGGTAAGGAAGGCTTGAAACTACTCGGGCTCTTATAGTGTCTTGATCAACGAATCTCTCGCCTCTTTAGATAGCAGAAGGGCATCGAGAATGCTTAGCTGCAAGGGTATCTTCCTCAGGTGTGCCAGAACGTTGTAATCCACCTTGTTTTCTTTGGCGGGTTCTTGGCTGCCAGCTCTTCGACGACTCGTTCATTGAGGGCTATATCTTCAGGGACTTTTTCTTTCCCCTTATCTTTTTTATTCGCTCCTTTGCTTGTAGGTCCGAGATTCTTTTCGGGTAACGTACGATTACGCAGCTGAATGTTCTCACGGGTCTTCACCTCTTCTGTTTCGGAGATGGATTCCTTGAAGAGAGAGCTAAGGGCTATTTCTTCATCAGAATCGCTCCCGAAGGTGAGGAATTGCGATTCCCCAGAATTAACCATGTGACAGTCACCGGCAGTTCTTTTGCGCTTCTCTATAGTGCTTCTCTACTCTTGACGAGTTTTGCGCTTCATCCGCTTGAAATGCTGTCGATGAGCAATGTATCCCTGTTTACCGCCGAAACACGGAGACGCGACCGCGTAGGTCCGTCTCGCCTGAATTTCGGGGCAGATGCTAATTGGTGCTATCCGTCTACCTCTCCGAAGATGCCAAGTTGATTTATGACATCATGTATCGAAGGTTTAAACGGATGCGGCCGATGTAGCAGACTGCGTCATATTCCCCCTCGTTGAGGGGTTTTTGATTGTGGGGACGTTCTTCCCTGCAGGCGCAAGCCCCTGCAGTTAATTATGCTAACGCATCGCGCTAACAACTTTCTCCTTCTCCAGATGGTCAGTTCGTGCCGTGGGTGTTTGTTTTGTCTTTGGTTGCCCGTGGATTGTATACGGAGACTAATTTATTTTGTCGCTCGTAGGACGTGGATTAGTCCAAATCCGTATTTTCTTAGATTTGGGTTTGGGGGTTGGTTTAAGGATACGTTAGTCTCATTTGAGACTAAGATCAATTTAAACGTTTGTTAAGGATACGTTAGTCTAATTTTAGACTAAGATCTACTTAACGGGATCGTTTAGATCCGACAAAAGAGCATTTGGGCTCTATTGTTTAGTTTAAGGACATTGCGGTCGATTACCAGTTTAAGGACATGGTGGTCCATTACCAGTTTAAGGACATGGTGGTCCAAGGTTAAATACATCATAGTCCATGGGTTTAAAGGGACCCCACAGTCCAAGGTTAAGGACATCGTAGTCCGTGGGTTTAAAGGGGCCCCACAGTCCAGTTTAAGAACATCGTAGTCCGTGGAATGTATGGTTGTCGGGACCCGTCGCCTCTCCGAAGACGTTGAAGGATTACAACGACATGGATCAGAGGGGTTCAGAGATGTACCCTCGAACCAGTTTTGGTTGGTAAATCTGTAGTCCAATTTGGAAATAAGATCTGTTAAAAGATTTATGAGCATATGGGCTCAATTAATCTGAGTTGAGGACTTATGGCCAATCTTGGGCTAAGTCCATTAAGGTAAAATGTTTAACATTTATTTTGGACCGTTGAGCTTTTATTTGGGCTTAGCCCTTTTAGCAATACTGATCATTAATTTATATCTTGACAATGTTTTGTCTTTTATTGAATGCTGACCATTCATCATAGCTCTGGCTTATTAAAGAACAATTTATGTTCTATGAGTGCACACGTGGTGCGCTTGGCGCTTTGCTCCAGTTAAAGAGCGCAGTGCGCTTCTGCCGAGTAGCGCACACGTTAGTGACACATGGCGCGCTTGGCGCTGAGCGCCAGATGATGAGCGCATTGCGCTAATATATGAGCGCATTGCGCTATTAATTGCGTGGCGCACACATGAATGACACGTGGTGCGCTTGGCACTTTGCGCCAGCCCATAAGCGCAGTGCGTTATTTCAGAAGCGCAAAGCGCTAGTTGTTAAGCAATACGTGCGCGATTGACACGTGGCGCATTTGGCGCTGAGCGCCATTGCAGAAGAGCAGTTCAAGAGCGCAAAGCGCATCTGATCAATTCTATGATCTGAGAAACAATTTATATTCTATTAAAAGAGACTTTGTCTCAGGATCTAAGAACAACCGTTCTTATTTTATTTCAATCTCTTATATTGATGAAAGGCTTTGCCTTTATGGATCTATAATCCTTAAGAGAATTGAATTATTCTCCCCTCCTTTTTGTAATGAGATGTTCATGATCTCTTTGAGGAAGACTTTTAGTCTTATAGATTTATGATCTTTTTAAGAAAAGAATTCTTCTTTTTAATTATGAGATGATTTCATCTCTTTGTTCATCACCATTCTTTTTACCTTGAAGAAAAAAATCTTCTTTCTTGAGAGCTTGGCTCTTTTTTTTTTTTTTTGAGATCTCAAAGCTTATGGGGGAGTTCCTCTCCCCAAGACTTGAAGTCTTGGGTCCTTTATATAGGGGAGGCTGATCTGTTGAATCAGTTAAGGAGATCTTTTCTCCAATTGATTTGGGGAATTTCCAATCGCCGGATCTTTGATCCAACGGCTTTTGATTTACAGAAGGTAGTCTTCTTGTTATTAATAAGATTAGGAAATCTTTCCAAACAGAATTTATTCTGTATTTTGGTGATTTTTTAATCACTATTAGATCATTGATCCAACGGTGCTCTGATTTACAGAGCACAATTTTGTTATTTGGAAAGATTTTGAGAAATCTTTCCTTAACAGAATTTAATTCTGATTAATTAATGATTTATCATTTATTATTAGATCTTTGATCTGACGGTGGGGAGCTTTTAGTTCCAGCGCTAGCGCACCTGTGCTTTGCACGTGGTGTGCTGCTCAGAGTGTAGCGCACTTGGCGCTAGCGCACACGTGCTTTGCACGTGGTGCGCTGCTTCAGAGTGCAGCGCACTTGGCGCTGCTTCAAAATGTTTTAACTGTTGGCTTTGAGGCATTTGTTACATTCTTTGCACATGGAGTTTTTCCCTTTATTTGTTCGTTTTATTGTTATTATTTTATAAGGGAGCGGGTTTTGAGCCAAAATTTTGGCGGGAACAAATGCCCCCCACTACTTTGCCCACGTAAGTATATACGTGGGTGAAGTAGTGCAGAGTTATGCAAGGCCACAGAATTGAGGGCTTAGGGGACAAGTTTAGGGTCCTTATAGCCTAAGGCTTTCTTCATCTTCATGAACTGTAAGGGTCTCAAGAAGGTTTTTTTTCCTATGAGTCGGGAGGATCTCGTAGGTGCAAATTCTCCCTAGAAATCGTGAGGATTTCTAAGTGTTCATTACCTCCGTGAGTCGTAACGATCTCACTCGGGTATTTTTCCTTACGAATCGTGAGGACCCGTAAGTAGCTTCTTTATTTCAGTGGCATGTAATTGTGTCAAATGTGGCCCGTAGATAGTAAGTGATGGTCCATCTTGGACTCTTTGCCGGGTAACGATGGCTTAGGAAATAGGTTCAGGTATGTTGCCTAAGACTTTTCAACTTTATGAGCCGTGAAGGTCTCATAAAGACTTTTCTCCCTACGAGTCGAGAGGATCTCGTAGGTGTATTTTCTCCTTAGGAATCGTGAGGATTCCTAAGTGCGTTTTCTCTTAAGAGTCGTAAGGATCTCACAAAAGAATTTTCTCTCTTACAAGTCGAGAGGACTCATAAGTGATTGTTTAGTTGACTTGCTCCCGAATCAATGAATTGCTTTAACGGGGAAGTCGAGGGTTGACTTTATCCGCATTTCACGGAGTCGGGGGTTGACTCTCGGTTGTCTGTGCACCGCTAAGTCAAGGAACTGGGAATTGCCGCGGTTCCGCTTTATTGATGTCGTATATTCCTGCAGAGACACTGATTTCTCTGCGGGTCGGCGCGAATCGAGATGTTCTCGTCAAGGACGCTGATTTCCCTGAATCGAGATATTTGCCAAGGACACTGATTTCCTCGGGGTTGAGACGAATCGAGGTATTCCTGCAAAGACGCTGATTTCTCTGCAGGTCGATGCGAATCGAGATGCTCTCATCAAGGACGACGATTTCCCTGAATCAAGGTATAACCAAGGATACTGATTTCCTCGGAGTTGAGATAAATCGATGTATTCCTGCAAAGAAGCTGATTTCTCTACGGGTCAATGCGAATCGAGATGCTCTCGCCAAGGACGCCGATTTCCCTGAATCGAGGTTTAGCCAAGGACACTGATTTCCCTAGGGTTGAGACGAATCGAGGTATTCCTACAAAGACACTGATTTCTCTGCGGGTCAACGCGAATCGAGATGTTCTCGTCAAGGACGCTAATTTCCCTGAATCGAGGTTTAGCCAAGGACACTGATTTCCCTGGGGTTGAGACGAATCGAGGTATTCCTGCAAAGACACTGATTTCTCTGCGGGTCGACGTGAATCAAGATGTTCTCGTCAAGGACGCTGATTCCCTGAATCGAGGTTTAGCCAAGGACACTGATTTCCCTGGGGTTGAGACGAATCTAGGTATTCCTGCAAAGACACCGATTTCTCTGCGGGTCGACGCGAATCGAGATGTTCTCTTCAAGGACGCTGATTTCCCTGAATCGAGGTTTAGCCAAGGACACTGATTTCCCTGGGGTTGAGACGAATCGAGCTATTCCTGCAAAGACACTGATTTCTCTGCGGGTCGACACGAATCGAGTTGTTCTCGTCAAGGACTCTGATTTCCCTGAATCGAGGTTTAGCCAAGGACACTGATTTCCCTGGGGTTGAGACGAATCGAGGTATTCCTTCAAAGACACTGATTT
Organism: Agapanthus africanus; assembly: GCA_030015575.1. Lineage (NCBI taxonomy): Eukaryota > Viridiplantae > Streptophyta > Magnoliopsida > Asparagales > Amaryllidaceae > Agapanthus > Agapanthus africanus. The sequence goes on from CM057339.1 coordinate 5,158,887, forward strand.
CTCTGTGGGTCGACGCGAATCGAGATGTTCTCGTCAATGACGCTGATTTCCCTGAATCGAGGTTTAGCCAAGGACACTGATTTCCCTGAGGTTGAAACGAATCGAGGTATTCCTGCAAAGACACTAGTTTCTCTACGGGTCGACGCGAATCGAGATGTTCTCGTCAAGGACGCTGATTTCCCTGAATCGAGGTTTAGCCAAGGACACTGATTTCCCTGGGGTTGAGACGAATCGAGGTATTCCTGCAAAGACACTGATTTCTCTAGTTGACACGAATAGAGATGCTCTCGTCAAGGACGCTGATTTCCCTGAATCGAGGAGATTGCCAAGGACACTGATTTCCCTGGGGTTGGTTGACTTGTTTCCGAGATAGAGTCATTGGATAACGTATTTCCAAGACGGGATCATTTGATGACGTGTTTCCGTGGCGGGGTCATTTTATGACGTGTTTCCACGACGGGGTCATTGGATGACTCTAGGTTGTCTGTGAACCGTAGAGTCTTGGAACTGGGGACTTTGCCGTGGTTCCGATTGATGGTGTAGCATCTATGTCCTTCTGGAATGAGGAGAAACGTCGTTGGTGATCTTTAGGCTATCTGTGAACTGTCGAGATTTGGAACTAGGGGACTTTGCCATGGTTCCGTTATTTTGACCCTGGGGTCGTTTGTTGACGTCGCATCTGCATCCTGCTGGAGTAAGGAGAAACGCCGTTGGTGATCTCTAGGCTTTTTGTGAACCATCGAGATTTGGAACTAGGGAACTTTGCCGTGGTTCCGATTGATGATGTTGCGCCTGCATCCGATTGGAGGGAGGAAGAACGCCGGTGTTGATCTTTAAGTTGTCGATGATGACGTCGAGACCTGAAACTAGGGATCTTCCTTCGCTTCGTTTGTTGACATTGTATCTGCAATATTGCGACAAATGTCGAGATTGTTTCTAGGTTGTCTATGAACAGTCGAGATTTGGCCTCGCTTCGACGAAGCCTGGTGGGATGATATGGTTCCTTTCTTGTTTGTGCCCATGGATTGTATACAGGGGTCAAATGTGACCTCACCCGCAGGGCAAAAGTTTTACTCTTTCATTTTTTTTATTTCCGCGATGCTCTATCATTTCAGCTTTTATATCATGAAGTTCACGATTGCCAATCATTTCGACTATTTTTCGCGGTGCCCAATCATTTCGGCTATTTTTCTTTTTACTCGCTATTTTTATTGCGAGTTGCCCAACCATTTCGGCTATTTTGTCTGCATATATTTTTACTTGCTGATTTTGTTGCAAGTTGCCCCATCATTTCGGCTATTTCATATGCATTTGTGGCTCGCTGACTTTTCGTTGCGAGTTTGGGATTTGATACTGATTTAGGCATCAGCATCGCTACAACTGGGATATTGCCAGGAGCGAATCATCATTTGCCTTTGTCGGTTCGAACAAAGGTGGCTTAGCAAACAGGGTTAAGATCCTGTCGACTAAGGCTTTTGACTTCATGGGCCGTAAGGGTCTCATAAAGGTACTTCTCCCTATGAGTCGTGAGGATCTCTTAGGTGCGTTTTCTCCATAAGAATCGTGAGTAGTCTTAAGTGTATGGTCTCTTATAAGGCGTAAGGATCTTACAAGAGTGTTTTCTCCTTATAAGTCAAGAGGACTTACAAGAGTCGTTCACCATGTGAAGATATCCCTCGTCAATGGTGGGACTCTGTTGGGGAAACGTTTATTTGTGCCCGTGGATTGTATACAAGGGTCAATATTGAACCGCTTGTAGGGCAATCTGGGAAAAGTGATGGCTTAAGAACAGGTTCAGATCCCCGTAGCTTAACGCTTTTGAATCTTATGAGCCGTGAGGGTCTCATAAGAGGGTTCTCCTTACGAGTCGTGAGGATCTTGTAAGTGTAACTTCTCCTTAGGAATCGTGAGGATCCCTAAGTGTGTTGCTCCCTTGTGAGTCTTAAGGATCTCACCCAGGTATTTTCTCCTTGCAAGGTCGAGAGGACCTTGCGAGTGTCTTTTAACGAGATTGCGCCCTTTCGGGTTTTCACAAAACTCGCCGGTAGCCCTGCTGTTTTTACTCACGGAGCCCTTTCGGGTTTTCATCCGTGCCCATCTCGCTTGTGGACGTACCGTTTTTTTTAACACGTCAGCCTGGGGACGCCGCGGGTTTGTAATAGTTTAACGATGTTTCGGTCAGTCGTTAGTTTAAGGACGTTTCGGTCCGTCGTTGCCATATTTGAGGCGAATTTCTAGTCTACGGACTTTTCGATCGATGGCGCTTTCTCTATGAATGAGCATGATGCCCCCAGCATGTCCATCTTTTTCGGAGCATGTGGTTGTGGCGGGTTCATCTTCCAGTTTTTGGACAGCGCGAACTTGCCCTGTTGGTATTGGTCTTCAACCCAGTTTTTGAAGACGTAGCAGTCTTCGATCGGATGGCCCAATACTCGGTGGTAGGGGCAATAATTAGGATCATTGATGTCGTTCAGTTGCGGTGGGCGTCTCGACTCCGGTAGAGTGATGAGCCCATTGCGCACTGCCAGTTCAAACAGTTTCCTTGTTTTATCCTGAGGAAACGAGTAATAACGTCTCAACTTCTTATCGAGGGATTGCTGCTTGTTGCTTTGGCGAACAAACGGTCTCGGGCCACTCGGTTGTTATTGAGCGTTGGCGACGAAGATAGCTTTCCCTTTCCCCCTTTCATTTCGAAGCTCCGTTTTCGACGAGAACGGCTGATGACCCATCTGGTCCATTTGGGCCAGCTTGTCAATCAAGGCCTAGAAAGTAGTTGGCTTGAAGAACATCATGAACTGGGATATGGTTGCCTGAGGGTCGAGAGTACCCACGAACATGCCTACCGCAGGAGCCTGTTCGATGCACTGTTCGCATTTCGACCATAGATTCCGCCACCGTATTGCTTACTGCACTCATGTCTCTCCCGGCTTCACCCTGGCATTGATCAACGCCGTGATTGGGGTGCGTTTGCTAGCGCTTGCGAACCTTTGTGTAAACAGTAACTCCATTTCTTCAAATGTCTTAACGGAGTCGTTCGGGAGCTCAGAGTACCACTCGAATGCTGTCTCCGATAAACTACCAATGAACTGGCGAAGCAGCAGTTTTTCGTCACCTCCAGTGTTGCCGCACAAGGCTCTAAATTAAGCAACATGTTGGTGTGGGTTTCCCGTCCCCTTATATACATGGAATTTAGGGATCGTATATCCCGGTGGGTACTTTATTTGGTCGTACCAACCCGGATAAGGTCGTCCAGTCTTAACAATCTGACTGGTTACTTCATTGACCTGGTGAGCTCGTATCTGTTGAGCGATGTAATCATCCAAGGCGGCTCTGGAGATGGTCTCCTCTTTGTCTTCTGAACAAGCCGGAAGAGGGTTCGATGCCTCCCCTCTATCATCTTCAAGAACAATCGGAGGGTCTTCAGCCGGAGGATCTGGTTGTATCATCATCCCGACCATGTCTAGGAAGAGAAGTGTCATTCGTTTTATATTGGCCGCTTGTTCCGCTGGTTCTCTGTCTTTCTTTTCGAGGATTCTGCGGAGGAAGTCAGCATCGGTTTCCTGTTCATGACGCTGCTTTGATGACGCCTCCGGGCTTTCTTTTGGCCCAGTGAGTGCAGCCATTTATGTTAGCATTTCTTGAAGCTTCTGTTGCTGCTCCTGGGCTTTTGTCACGGATCGCGTAAGCGGTCGATGCCCCGTAGCAGCCCGGTTTTGTGTCCTTATGGTTCGCCGCAGACACGGGGCCCTTCTCTGGCCTCCTTCGCTTATGAGCGGTTGACTTTGAGGGAGCCATTGCAGTGGGCACCCAGACGGATGACATCCCCTGTGGTACCACGGGATGGCTCTTTTCTTGTTGAGCTTTAAGCTTCTTTGGCTGGCGAGAGTAATCCTAGTCAATCACCGATTCCTGGACCTGTCTCCAGACTTTGTAAGTTTTGGAGGACAGCTGCTGAGGGGGCTGCTCCGGCTTTTTCTTCGATGTATTCTCCACAGGGGGAGGAGATATCTTCAGTACGGTGGTGGGCGAATTCTTGCGCACCCTGTTAAGCAGCTCGAAGCTGTTCCCAGTTGGAACAGCAGCATTGACTTCTACCGTTGGGGCTGGCGGAGTTAACCCAGACGGAGAGCTGCCCCCAGCCTTCCTTACTCGGCGCCAGTGACGACGGCGAGCATGTCGCGCGGATGGTGTTAGTTCAGCTATGGGGATGTCTTCGTCATGCCCCTTGTTCTGGTCAGGCGCTGCTGGTATCAACCTCTTGAAGACCGACGCCCGTTGAGCGGGGACGGCCAACCTATCAAAAGTAGACTTTCGCACAGGAGGAGAAGTTTTAATGACTTCGTTCAGGGAGGAAGCCGAAACAGTCAGTCTTGCAAAGACCGACTCTTTGGCAGGAGAAGCCGCCTTAACGACTTCTGGAAGAGGGATGGCTATCCTCTTGGAATAACCCTTTCTGGGATTGCAGGCTTCTTCATGGGCCCACATGAACTCTGGCCAAATCTGGCAAAGACTGAAGCATTTGGTTTGGGCGACCCGTTGAGAGGGGTCGTGGTGATACTGAGCCGATCAAAGACCGACTTCTTCTGCGCTTCTTGTGGCAGCGGGATGTTAATGCTCACTGGTAGGAGCATGGTCCCGAAGAACAACCCGGTGGTAGCCTGCGTTACCTGCTCTACCGTCATTATGAAAAGGGAGGCAGCTTGGGGCCCGTAGGTTACACCTCCCGATGAGGCGGAACGGGAGTTGCAGTTGCAGTTGGTGCAGGTTGAAGCCATTTATCTTCTGTTTTCTGCACGGAGCAAGAAACCAAATCTTAGTACCTCGAACCCAAGGGAAACCGTATTAAAACCGCGATTCGTTCGCGAACACGACACACGAAGTGTGGAGTGGAAAGAGGAAAAGGTCCCACCGGGCGCGCCGGAATCTGTTTACTACCGAAACACGGAGACGCGACCGCGTAGGTCCGTCTCGCCTGAATTTCGGGGCAGATGCTAATTGGTGCTATCCATCTATCTCTCCGAAGATGCCAAATTGATTTATGACACCATGTATCGAAGGTTTAAACAGATGTGGCCGATGTAGCAGATTTTGTCAGATTCCCCCTCGTTGAGGGGTTTTTGATTGTGGGGATGCTCTTCCCTGCAGGCGCAATCCCCTGTAGTTAATTACGCTACCGCATCGCGGTAACAACTTTCTCCTTCTCCAGATGGTCACTTCATGTCGTGGGTGTTTGTTTTGTCTTTGGTTGCCCGTGGATTGTATACGGAGACTAATTTATGTTGTCGCCCGTAGGACGTGGATTAGTCCAAATCCGTATTTTCTTAGATTTGGGTTTGGGGGTTGGTTTAAGGATACGTTAGTCTCATTTGAGACTAAGATCAACTTAAACATTTGTCAAGGATACGTTAGTCTAATTTTAGACTATGATCTACTTAACGGGATCGTTTAGATCCGAAAAAAGAGCATTTATGCTCTACTGTTTAGTTTAAGGATATTGAGGTCGATCACCAGTTTAAGGACATGGTGGTCCATTACCAATTTAAGGACATGGTGGTCCGAGGTTAAGGACATCGTAGTCCATGGGTTTAAAGGGACCCCACAGTCCGAGGTTAAGGACATCGTAGTCCGTAAGTTTAAAGGGACCCCACAGTCCAGTTTAAGAACATCGTAATCCATGGGTTTAAAGGGACCCCACAGTCTAGTTTAAGGACATCGTAGTCCGTGGAATGTATAGTTGTCGGGACCCATCGCCTCTCCGAAAACGTTGAAGGATTACAACGACATGTATCAGAGGGATTCAGAGATGTACCCTCGAACCAGTTTTGGTTGGTAAATCTGTAGTCCAATTTGGAAATAAGATCTGTTAAAAGATTTATGAGCATACGGGCTCAATTAATCTGAGTTGAGGACTTATGTCCAATCTTGGGCTAAGTCCATTCAGGTAAAATGTTTAACATTTATTTTGGATTGCTGAGCTTTTATTTGGGCTTACCCCTTTTAGCAATGCTGAGCATTAATTTATATCTTGACAATGTTTTGTCTTTTATTGAATGCTGACCATTCATCATAGCTTTGGGCTTATTAAAGAACAATTTATGTTCTATGAGTGCACACGTGAGTGACACGTGGTGCGCTTGGCGCTTTGCGCCAGTCAAAGAGCGCAGTGCGCTTCTGCCGAGTAGCGCACACGTGAATGACACGTGGTGCGCTTGGCGCTGAGCGCCAGATGATGAGCGCATTGCGCTAATATATGAGCGCATTGCGCTAATATATGAGCGCATTGCGCTATTAATTCAGTGGCGCACACATGAATGACACGTGGTGCGCTTAGCGCTTTGCGCCAGCCCATAAGCGCAGTGTGTTATTTCAGAAGCGCAAAGCGCTAGTTGTTAAGCAATACGTGCGCGATTGACACGTGGCGCATTTGGCGCTGAGCGCCATTGCAGAGAGCGCAGAAGCGCAGTTCAAGAGCGCAAAGCGCATCTGATCAATTCTATGATCTGAGAAACAATTTATGTTCTATTAAAAGAGACTTTGTCTCAGGATCTAAGAACAACCGTTCTTATTTTGTTTCAATCTCATATATTGATGAAAGGCTTTGCCTTTATGGATCTATGATCCTTAAGAGAATTGAATTATTCTCCCCTCCTTTTTGTAATGAGATGTTCATGATCTCTTTGAGGAAGACTTTTAGTCTTATAGATCTATGATCTTTTTACGAAGAGAATTCTTCTTTTTAATTATGAGATGATTTCATCTCTTTGTTCATCACCATTCTATTTACCTTGAAGAAAAAATCTTCTTTCTTGAGAGCTTGGATCTTTTTTTTTTTTTTGAGATCTCAAAGCTTATGGGGGAGTTCCTCTCCCCAAGACTTGAAGTCTTGGGTCCTTTATATAGGGGAGGCTGATCTGTTGAATCAGTTAAGAAGATCTTTTCTCCAATTTATTTGGAGAATTTCCCATCGCTGGATTTTTGATCCAAGGGCTTCTGATTTACAGAAGGTATTTTTCTTGTTATTAATAAGATTGGGAAATCTTTCCAAACAGAATTTATTCTGTATTTTGGTGATTTTTTAATCACCATTGGATCATTGATCCAACGGTGCTCTGATTTACAGAGCACAATTTTATTATTTGGAAAGATTTTGAGAAATCTTTCCTTAACGGAATTTAATTCTGATTAATTAATGATTTATCATTTATTATTAGATCTTTGATCTGACGGTGGAGAGCTTTTAGTTCCAGCGCTATCGCACCTGTGCTTTGCGCGTGGTGCGCTGCTCAGAGCGTAGCGCACTTGGCGCTAGCGCACACGTGCTTTGCACGTGGTGCGCTGCTCAGAGCGCAGCGCACTTGGCGCTAGCGCACACGTGCTTTGCAAGTGGTGCGTTGCGTCAGAGTGCAACGCACTTGGCGCTGCTTCAGAATGTTTTAACTCTTGGCTTTGAGGAATTTGTTACATTCTTTGCACATGGAGTTTTTCCCTTTATTTGTTCATTTTATTGTTATTATTTTATAAGGGAGCAGGTTTTGAGCCAAAATTTTGGCGGGAACAATCCCTGCCACCAATTTTTAAAGGCCATGTATTCCTCGGTAGGGTGTGTGATCCTTCGATGGTATAAGCAGTAGTTTAGATGTGCATCTAGCTCGTCAGGGAACGTATTTTCTGAAGTGTCTTCTTTGAAAGGTGGCAACTTCATTCCCTTCGACAGGGCTTTGGCGAACTGCTTCCTTGTCTTAAACCTGCTTTTGCTGGCGGCAGAAGTGCTTCTATTTGGTTGGGGTACTCTATGGCTTCTCAATACCGGAACTTCTTCAACGCGACGTCGATGCTTGGCCCTTTCATATATGGCCGTTTCACGCTCTCGGTCAGATTTTCTTTTCTGAAGATCTTCGCTCAGCAGTCTGTCAATCAATTCGTCCGATGTCTCTAAGGATTTTGATTCCGATTCTGGATCTGCCCCCAGTTTCTCTGCATCAGGAGCTTCTTTGCCATTTATTGATGAGCGAGGGATCATGTGGCAGTTTTCCACATAATCCTCGGGCTCTTCTGAAGAATTGTCTCCTTCATCGGCATTATCGGCTTCATTCTCAAGAACATGCTTAAAGAATCCACCCAACGTGATTGGAGGCCGTGCCTTCTGGTTATATTTTTCCAGTGCATCGATGTATTTCTGCAGACCTGTACGGCTGTCTTCGGGGTGGACGGGCTTCTTGGCCTTCTTTTTTTTCTTTAAAGACTTTGGAGGTTTGTCATGAACGTTTTGTCCACCTTCACCAACTTTCAGCGTTGCTCTCGGCTTCAGCATCCCCTCAATAATCTCAGGTTCCAGCGGGCTCTTCCACCTAATCGCCGGACATGCTTGGAGATCTTTCAGCATTCTTTTCGTTTTGGCTGAAAGAGTGACCTTCCATGGAGCTTCTTCTATAAAAGAGCATGATTCCCCCGGCGTGTCCACCTTTTTAGGAGCGTGTGGCTAGGGCGGACTTAGCTTCTAATTATCTGACAGCGCGAATTTGCCCTATTGGTATTGGTCCTCAATCCAGCCTTTGAAGACGAAGTAATTTTCGATTGGATGGCCTATTGCTCGGTGGTAGGGCAGTAATTAGGATTGTTGGCGTCGTCGGGCTGCAGTGGACGTCTTGGATCTGGCAGATTGATGAGCCTGTTACGCACCACCAGTTCGAATAGTCTCCTTGTTTTATCCTGGGGAAACGAATAAGGGCGTTTTAGCTTCTCGTTGAAGAATCGCTGTCTATCGTTTTGGCGATCAGCTGGTTTTGGGCCGCTGGGCTGCTGCTGAGCGTTGGCGATGAAGATCGCTTTCCCCTTCCCCTTTTCGTTTCGAGGCTCCATTTTCGAGGAAGACGGTCTATGGTCCATTTGATCCATTTGGGCCAGCTTGTCAATCAAGGCCTGGAAGGTAGTCGGCTTGAAAAACATCATGAACTGGGATATGGTCGCCTGCGGATCGAGGGTACCCACGAACATGCCTACTGCAGGATCTTCTTCGATGCGTTGCTCGCATTTCGACCATAGGTTCTTCCACCGGATTGCATACTGAACCCATGTTTCTCCCGGCTTCACCCTGGCATTGATTAATGCCGTGATTGGGTGCGTTCACTGGCACTTGCGAACCTTTGTGTGAACAGTAGCTCCATTTCTGCAATTGTCTTAACGGAGTCATTCGGGAGCTCAGAGTACCATTCAAACGTTGTCTCCGACAAGCTGCCAACAAACTGGCAAAGCAGTAGTTTTTCATCACCCCCAGTATTACCGCACATGGCTCTGAATTAAGCAACGTGCTGGTGTGGATTACCGTCCCTTTATACACGTAGAACTTAGGGATCATGTATCCCGACGAGTACTTTATTTGGTCGTACCAACCTGGATAGGGTCGTCCAGTCTTGACGATTTGGCCGGCCGCTTGGCTCGCCTGATGAGCTCGTATCTGTTGAGATATATAGTCGTCAAGGGCGGCTTTGGAGATGGTCTCCTCCTTGGCTGCTGAACAAGCAGGAAGAGGGTTTGATGTCTCCCCTCTGTCGTCTTCAAGGAAAATCGGAGGGTCTTCAGCTGGAGGATCCGGCTGTATCATCATTCCGACCATATCTTGGAATAAAAGCGCCATTTATTTTATGTTGGCCGCTTGTTCCACGGTCTCTTTGTCTTTCCTCTCGAGCATTCTTCGGAGGAATTCGGCATCAGTTTCCTGTTCCTGACGCTTCTCCGACGATATTTCCGGGCTTTCTTTTGGCCCAGTGAGTGCGGCCATGGCTGTCAGCATCTCTTGGAGCTTTTGTTGTTTTTGCTCTTGAGCCTTAGTTACTGACCGCGTGATTGGTCGATGGCCCGTGGAGATTCGGCTATTCTCTTTCCCAGAAGCCATGTAAATGGTGTGCACCGCCATGCCTCCAGACTTGGGGCGTTTGGATTCAATGCCTCTGAGCTTTGTCGTGGACACGGGGATTTTCTTCGGCCTTCTTCTTTTATGGGCGGTCGAAGTCGACGGGGCTGTTGCAGCAGGCACCCAAGCAGACGACACCTTCTGTAGTACAACAAGGTAGTCTTTCTCTTGCCGAACCTTCATCTTCTTCTGTCGGTGGGGGTAGTTTTGGTCAACTACAGAGTCTTGGACTCTTTTCCAGACCTTATGAATTTTGGATGACAGCCGCTGAGGAGGCTGCTCTGGCTTCGCCTTTGTGATGTTTTCAGCAGGCGGAGGAGATCTTTTTAGCACGGCAGTCGGAGAGTTCTTGCGCACCCTCTTGAGTGGTTCAAAGCTATTCCCAATTGGAACAGCAGTGTCGATTTCCGCCATCGGAGCTGGTGGAGTCAATCCAGAAGGAGAACTGCCCCCAGCTTTCCTCACTCGGCGCCAGTGGCGACGTTGAGCGCGTCTTGTAGATGGGATCACCTCCGCTGTCGGGGTAGCTGCATCGTGCTTCATGTTTTGATGAGAAACTGCTGTTGGTGTCAGCATGTCAAAGACCGACGTCCGTTGAGAGGGGATGGACAACCTGTCGAAGGCAGAATTTCGAGAAGGGAAAGCAGCCTTGGTGACTTCTCCTGGAGCGGGAGTTGGAACGGCCAGTCTTGTGAAGACCGACCCCTTAGTAGGAGAAGTCTTTCTGATGACTTCATTTACTGGAGCAGGGATGGCTATCCATTTTGGGATAACCCCTTTAGGTATTACGGGCTTCTTCACGAGCCCATTGGAGCTTTGGCCCAGTCTGTTAAAGACCGAGGCGTTGGATTTTGGTGACCCGTTGAGAGGGGCCGCGGTAGTTGCAAGCCGATCAAAGACTGACTTCTTCGGAGCTTCTTGCGATGGCACTGAGGTGTTGAAGCTTGTTGGTGGGAGCATGGTCTCGAAGAACAGTCCAGTGATGGCCTGAGTCAGCATGGCGAAGATGGAGGCCGCTTGGGGCCCATAAGTCACTCCTCCGGCGAGGACGGAATGGGAGTTGTTGTTGCAGCTAGTGCAGTTGGCAGCCATTTTCTCTCCATGGGAGCAAGACACCAAATCTTAGTACCTCGAATCCAGGGGCAACCACATTAAATCGCAATTCGTTCGCGAACACGACACACGAAGTGTGGAGTGGAAAGAGGAAAAGGTCCCACCGAACGTGCCAAAATCTGTTCACCGCCGAATACAGGGACGGAACCGCGTAGGTTCGTCTTGCCTGGATTTGGGGGCAGATACTATTTGGTTTTATTCGTCCATCTCTCCGGAGATACCAAGTTGATTTATGGCACCGTGTATCGGAGGTTTAGACGGATGCGGCTATTGTAGCAGACTTCGTCAGATTCCCCTCATTTGAGGGGTTTTTTGATTGTTGGGGCGCTCTTCCCTGCAGGCGCAAGCCCCTGCAGTTAATTACTCTTCTGCATCACGGTAACAAATTTCTCCTTCTCCAGATGGTCACTTCGTGTCGTGTGTGTTTATTTTATTTTTGGTTGCCCGTGGATTGTAAACGGAGACTAATTTATGTTGTCGCCCGTAGGGTGTGGATTAGTCCAAATCCGTATTTTCTTAGATTTGGGTTTGGGTTGGGTTTAAGGATCGTTAATCTCATTGAGATTAAGATCAACTTAAACATTTGTTAAGGATACTTTAGTCTAATTTTAGACTAAGATCTACTCAACGGGTGATCGGAATCATTTAGATCCGATGACAGGGCATTTGGGCTCTACCGTTTTAATTGAAGGACGTTGCGGTCCATAAGTTTAAGGACATCATAGTCATAGAGTTTAAAGACGTCATAGTCTGTGGGATTTAGTTTAGGGACGTTGCGGTCCATAAGTTTAAGGACATCATAGTCCATAGAGTTTAGTTTAGGGACATTGCGGTCCATAAAGTGTCTGGTTGTCGGGACCCGCCACCTCTCTGAAGACGTTGAAGAATTACAACGACACATATCAGAGGTGTGAAGAGATGTACCCTTGAACCAATGTTGGTTGGGGGATCTATAGTCAAGTTTGGGACTAAGACCAATTTAAAATATTGGGAGCACATGGGCTCAGTTAATCTGAATTGAGGGATTTATAGCCTACTTGGGCTCAGCCCATTCAGTTAAAGTGTTTGAACACTTATTTGTACTCATTCCATTAATTTTTGGACAAAATGTTAACATTTGTTTGGGCTCAGGCCCTTTTTGTTCAATAATGCAGAGCATTAATTTTGGGTTCTGACACCCCTTCTTCTTTTGTCTTTTATTGAGTGTTGGACACTCTTTATTATAGTGCTGGGTCCTGTGTGATGAGTGCAGAACACTCTATGTCAAGAAGCGCCCACGTGAGGAGCACGTGGCGCGCTTGGCGCTGAGCGCCAGATAATGAGCGCAGAGCGCTCTTATCAAATAGCGCTTGGAGCGCTGGGCGCTGAGTGCCAGACTCGGAGCGCTGAAGCTCTTCTTTTGAAGTAGCGCTCACGTGAGGCGCACGTGGAGCGCTTGGCGATGAGCGCCAGGCTTGGAGCGCTATAGCGCTTCTTTTTAAAATTGGATCGCTAAGGCTCTTCTTCAACAGATCTGATTAGTTCTGAGTTCTGTGCTCCGAGAATTAAATTCTCTGTTTATAAGAGACTTTGTCTCATGGATCTAATAACTGCGTTCTTCTCTTTTTGATGAGATGCTATGATCTCTTCGTTTCTGTGAAAGACTTTGTTTCGTAGATCTGTGATCTAGAAAGAGAACTAAGTTCTCATGATGTGAGAGTTAAAACTCTCAAATATTAAGGAGATGTTATGATCTCTCTCCTCCTTTTTTTGTTTACCTTGAAGAATTTTTTTCTTCTTCTGAGAGCTTGCTCTTCTCTTTTTTCTTTTCTGAGAACTTGAAAACTATGGGGGGGTTCTTCTCTCTAAGACTTGAAGTCTTGGTTCCTTTATATATGGGAAGCCGATTTGTTGAATTAGTTAAGGAAATCTTTTCTCTGATTGATTTGGGGATGTTTCCCACCGTTGGATCTTTGATCCAAGGGCTTCTGTTTTACAGAAGGCAATCTTCTTGTTTTTAACAAGATTGGGAAAATATTTTCCCATACAGAACTTATTCTGTGTCTTGGTGATTTTTAATCACCATTGGATCTTTGATCTAACGGTGCTCTGATTTTCAGAGGACAATCTTTCCTGTTTGGAAATATTTGAGGAGTATTTCCTCAAAAGAACTTTCTTTCTGGTAATTTGATGAATTTTAATTATCTTTGTTAGATCTTTGATCCAAGAGTGAGGAACATTTAGTTTCAACGCTAGCGCTCTCGTGCTTTGCACGTGAGCGCTGCATCAGAGTCTTTGACTCTTGGTGCTAGCGCACTTAGCGCTAGCGCTCTCATGCTTTGCACGTGAGCGCTGCATCGGAATCTTTGACTTCTAGAGCTAGCGCACTTTGCGCTAGCGCTCTCATGCTTTGCATGTGAGCGCTACATCAGAGTCTTTGACTCCTAACGTTGGCGCTCTTGTGCTTTGCACGTGAGCGCTGCCTCAGAGTCTTTGACTCTTAGAGCTGGCGCAGATAGCGCTAGCGCTTTTATGAAGCGCTGTTTCATTTCAAATTTCAAAATTTGAACAGAGCTTTGCTCTGATTGGAGGAAACAAGCACGATTGATATTTTTACCCCCAATAGAAATGGATATTGTAGGACACCCTGGGTCCTTACGTTTCTTGAGTACCTGCTGAGTAAATGTTGTGCTTACATTACTCATCATGAATACCTTTTTCGGTACTTGAGTTTTTCTCTTCCTAGTGCACAAGTTCTTAAGTATTTTCGCATAAGCTGGAACTTACTGAATCGCATCTAGGAGAGGGATGTTTACGTTAACCTGCTTAAACATATCCACAATCTTCTCCATTTGTGCGTTAGGTTTGTTGGCCCTCGATCTGTTTGGAAATGGAGCTTTATCAATAAAGGTGGAGTCCAACATATGTGGAGAAGTTTGTGGGGGTGGAAAGGATGAAGTGGGTGGAGGGTTCGAGCCTAGGGGAAAACGGAGAATAGGCTCGGAAGAAGAAGGTAGATTAGACGGAATATGATAAGAAGAAGATGAAGCCGGGGTATCATTTATTGATTCCTCAATATCAATATCAGTATCAACCTGTTCACCGACTTGGTTATTCAGCACTCTTCCAGATCTCAACGTGGTAAGTACATTCACATTATACTGTGAGTACCCTGGATTCAGTAAGGGTTGAGATGGAAGTTTCCCTTTCTCTCTAGCACTCATTTCGGCATGTAATCGTGCAATTTGTGCTTCTATCGATTTAATACTTTCACCATGGGAGGCAGAGTCTTTCTTTATATTATCGATAGAAGAGTTTATCTCAGCCGAAACTTGCATGAAATTTTTCAGAAACAAATTCATGGTTTGTTCGAGTGAAGAGGAATTATCAGTACCGGTCAATTGCAAAGAATTTTTATACGGTGCAGAAGTGTTGGACGGATTTTGAAAATTTTGTCATTGAAAGGGGTGCTGACTCAGTTGTAGTGGTTGCTGTTGTTGTGGAGGGACCCTTTGAAAGTTATTTTGGCTTGGAACCTTATTTTGAGTTTGGTGTTGGTTCCAAGAAAAATTAGGGTGATTCCTCCAACCTTGATTATAAGTGGAAGAATAAGGATCGTTTCTAGGTCTTTGCTGAAAAGCAGTATTAGTGTGTTGATTGATCGTAAAATTTCGGATCGTGTTTTGAAATGTAATCACAACCAAAGAATTTATAACCGCAATCAATTAAAAGGTCGATGTAGCTCGTTAATGAATACGGATCGTCCACTGAGATTCATGAATTTGTTCGATCTTGCCTTAGATGAGTCGAAATGAAAATATAAAATAAAATTCAAGAAAGTAATTCGAGATTTAATTGAGTTGTCATTTCAAGAAAATCAAGAATATATTCAAGAATTAAGAAATAAAGAAAGTGTCCAATATCAATTTGAATTATCAAAAATATGAAGAATAGCTTGTAGGATTCGATCAAATTAGTAGTAATGATGAATCTAACAATGACTTATCTTATCTATTGATGAATTGTAGCTAAGACGATGGTGATGAATGAAAATTAGGGATCTATTGAAGAAACTAGGGTTTCTCCTTCACTATCCTTTGTCTTTTCATTGATCAACATTCGGATCTAGCCTTTAGCAAAGAGATTCATCAATTATTTAATCCCTAATTTGCAACGAAATTAGTAAGAATGTGATCTCGATCCAAATTAGGTCATTGATGATTCTTTTTCCTAAACTTCACAAATCTCATAAGACTTAAGATTAATAAAGGATCTTATCATCACTTGATCTATCGATTCTCTCGAATCCTTCACAAGCGGAGATTTACTCAGATATTATGAAAATAGAATAATCAAGAATGAAGAATTTCATAATGCAAGAATCTAAAGAAAGCAAGACTAATAGTAATGATCACCTTTATTAAACCTTCTTCAAATTTACACAATTCCTCAATTTGAGGTACAAGACTAAGCTCTCGATCGCTCCTTTGAAGAAGGTGAATTTGTCGTCGATCTTTGTATGGCTCGATCGCCGTGAGACGTGTATCGTTGCGGATCTCTTGCTCTTGATGACGATCGGCGTTGTGATAAAGGATCTTTGAAGTAGTTGCTTGATAATGCTCTCAATGGATCTTGATTTGAATTGGAATTTGATTTGGATGTTGTTTTGGATCTAGTTGTGTCACTCAACTTGTGCAATGATTTGGCTCAATATTCAACAACCCTCAACCATTAGATCTAGATCCCCTTAATCTCAAATGAATCTTCCCTCATAAGCTAGGTTGTTAGAGAGAGCCTTCTAGAATGAGGTTATTACAAGGAGCCTTCTGGAAGAAGGTTGTTATGCAGATCCTTCCAGAAGAAACCACGTGGAAATAAAGCGTCTTGAGGAAGCTATGTAGTTACAGAGATGGTTCTAGAGAAGTTACGTCACCAACGCCCCCAACTCGTCCGTGGATCCACGGCGGATCGGCCAACTCGGCCGCGGTTCCGCGGCCATTTGATGAGCTCACTGCATAAGTTTTCTGTGGTATTCTTCTGTTGGTCTCTGGGTGTATAATTGATATATGGAATCTTTTTATCCCTTCTGAATCTCTGCCATATTTGAATTCTTTAACTTGCTGCATTTTATCGGCAATTTTTATGATTCCAGTTCTTTGACCTGAATAATTTTCTGCACAAAATCTTGATGAAAAGTGTTGAGATATACAATATCATGCGTGAAGTAATAAACATACAATTTCCTATAAAGAATGTTGAATATATATATATATATATATATATATATATATATATAACACGGGGTATTTGGTATTTTGCAAATGAATTTGTAATCCGTGTTATATTTACAGTAAACACCCTTAGATGATTAGAATAATGAGGAAATTGATGTGTTACAGAATGCAATATTTTCGACTGAACAAATTCCCCCAAACTTAATTTTGATCGTCTCGAGCAAATATCTTTTATTCAAGAGAAGGAGAAAATATAAAGAAAGAGAAAAACTAACTAGCACACTTTCGTATGCAAACACGATTGCACTGAGCACGTGCAACAAGCCTTTAAACCTCTAGGTGTCCCTAGTAGGAGGAGTGTTGTCTCCTGAGGGTTTTCAGCGGATTGCACCCACAAAATCCTATAATAAAAGGAAGACTGTGAAAGTTACATATAAAGACAAGAATTGTAAAAGAAAGACTTTGAAAATCAGAGTTTCCAACTACACTAGCTTTTCGGTTGTTATGAGCCCTATCTTAATAGTCATGAAAAGATATTAAAAATCACATCACCCCTCAATAAAGTATCGCCTTTATTCTTCATTCCTACTTTTCTTCCAAACCCTGATCATATACCCCTACGTGTGTGTAAAGAACATCCTTACACTCGGAGAATTCAATTCAAGCTATCATACTCTTGTCCATCTACCTCAGTACTTTTTAATCGGTGAAAATTTAGATGGAATTGCTCACACTTTTTTCATGCGACCGTTAATACTTCTTGAGGTACTAACCGACCGATTACTAAATGTACTGACAGGTTAGGCGTAAATCGTATTTTTCTCGTCTTGCAACATCAAAGGCTTAGCAGTGACTCCCAAACCAGTTGGTCTAAGGCACTAGGTGATGAAGCACCCTCGCGATATTTTTTTATGCTGCCTTGGTGATTAAAAAACCAGTTTTCATTTTTCTACACCATTTTATATTTTATTGCTTCATTTATAATTTTTGTACTTTTGGCTTTTAGACAAGAGCATTTCAAGGTATCCTCTACTATCCCGAGTTTCAAGACGTGTGTAAGTGCGTATAGTAGGGTATCAACGTTCAAATGTTTGGCTTCCAGAAGAGGAACTATTTTTCAGACTTATTTTTATTCTCAGATTGGTGACTTCTTTCATCTTACTAACTCTTGGGACAACGGCTCATAACTACTTATTACTAGTTCCGTTTAAGAAAACTTCTAATTTTCATGGTTTTCTTAAATTTTTCCAATCTTATAGATGTAATTTTTCACTTTCTAATCTTTTATTATCTTATTTATGTATACATATTTTAATTTTTTTATTATATGTTTTGTGCTTATGCAAAGTATGATGCAAAGTGATGAGTAAATAAGCACAAACCTCCCCCAAACTTGTTTAGAACAGTGTCCTCACTGTTGCCATCTGTTAAATATCAAAAACCTGTAGGCTTGGAAGGAAAAGTTATTAACGGGGACAAGAATTAGTGAACGTGAAAATCTCCCCCAAATTTATTTTTGGCTCACAATTTTGAAGACAACTTTTATTTTCAAGAGCCAAAAATACACCCCCCCCAAACTTGAGTTAAAAAATGTTAATCTTTTAAAATCATAAGAGGGGGGTAAAGTTATTGGTCAATGCCAAGCTTTGCAAAGACCAAAAATTAATACCAACCATTCGAAGATTTGATCAATGTAACGTATAGGTCGGTGAAAGAACATGTTGTATAGAGTCAAGAAGAAGTGAGGAAGAAATAAGTGGTGTGATGGAAATGGTTTGAGTTTTAAATTATAGAAATGAAAGAATAAGAATGAATGACAACGAGAATGTGAATGATTAGGAATGAGTGGAGCATTTGCATTCTCGTATCGTAGAAGAAGGAGTGATGGCGGTTCAACTTCCTTAGGTGGAGGTTGATTAATCACAAAATCCGTGTCTGTTAGGAATACGAGTTCATCAGCGAAAATTTCTTCAAAACTTTCATCGATATATCGAAGAATAATGTCGCTAAATGTTTCGCTAGAACTCGAAATATTGGATTGTGATTCATCAACACTCGCTAACATTACAGGAACAGAAGAAGAACCAGAGAAAGTAGAAGGTGAAATGGATAAACCAATTGGTGTGTCGAGTATTGCTGAATCAGATGTGGGAAATGAAAGCTAAATTTCATTTGGCTTTTCAGGTATACAATTATCATCAATGTCTAGACACGTATGGGGCTCAGGAAGAATAGGTAAAGGCTCGAGATGATGACCACAAGGAAGTGAAAGGATCTGATGAATTGGTGGGACAAACTCATCCAAAATTTCGGGTACATCAATCAATATATCCCCAACGTCAATTTCCTCATTCAAGTGAAGGTTAGAATTCTCAAATACCTCATCAAAAGTATGGGTTTCAATCAATTTAGGTTCAAGAGTGGAAGTGTAGAGATCACAAGGATTTGGCATGGTTTCACTTGAAATGGACCCTTCACAGTCGGGTAAATCAAACACTACAAAGTCACACAACTTCTCATACATTCTATCTTCAATTGATGAAACATTTGGTGTATTCGATGAATCTGTGAAACTGGAGTTATGGATTTCAGTTTGGAATGGGAAGGTTTGATTAGGAAGGGTGTACAGTTCTCTCTCACTACCCAAATTCTCACTTTGTTCTATGGCCATATTAGACATTGAAATTTTTTTAGCTGGTTCGAAACTAGTTGCTCTTTCATATTTAGCCATGCTCCCCTTCCATTCCTCTCTGATGTGGTTTAACATCACTATACCTTCTTCTAATTTCCGCTCAAGACTAGACTTGGGTTGATAAGGGGTTTCAGGATAAGACTGAAATTCTTGTGGATAAGTAAAACTCCCAAATGACTGATTAGAAGGACTGTCTAGAGAAGGTGGAAAAGTCGGATCGGATTGATAGGAACACAATGGTTGTGAAAACTGGGCAGGAGTAGGATCGACATTATGATAAGAAGAATATTGATATTGGTTGTTTGGCTATTTTCAATAGACATCATACATGCCACAAACCGATTATGAAATTCTTCTTTGGAAAGTGATGGTGATGGTTGATATTGGTCCGGATTGAAACTTTGGCCTTTAGCCTTAGCTATATTCTCAGCAATGGACATGCGTCTAGGGGCATCCTTACTCGGAGTATCAATTGAAACGGATGTAGAATTAGGATACGGTTGGTAAGACCTGGACTAGATGACCAATTGTTTCTACCCGCTTGTTCTATCCGATCTCTTAAAGACATGGGAGAGTCGGATGGTAACCGAAGCGATTACGAAAACAAGAAATATCTGGTTGTGGATAGCAAAGCTCGGTAAGAGTTCGTCTGTTTGGGTCACCCATTATAAGGAGAGAAGAGGGGAAAATGGGTAAAAAGGAGAGAAAATAATTGGTTTGTTTTGAAAAAAGACGGATTTATGAAAATTCACACAAAAATGCACAAGCAACCCTATATCTAATGGTCACCTAGGTCAAGTCACTAGACCGCTCCTAGACTTCCAGAAGACAAATCGCAGGATAAATCCTCTACTGCCTCTTTGTCCCTTCTGTGGTCAGGTAAGTGCCAGGTAAGTGGGAGGTTCTTTACTACGTAAGTAGTGGGCCTAATTAAGTAACCACTTGCATTAAACATACTTGCCTTTGACACCACAAAAGAAACGCAGATAAGCAATAGATTACCCACGACCTTCTTCTGTCCTAATTGAACGCGACGGTCCTTAGAGTCTTGTCTAGATATTTTTTTAGTTAATGAGGGTGATGCAGATGCTAGTTTTGTGATTTTTGGGGCTTAGGAAGGGTAATGAAATCCCTACATAATCTGAATTTTGTCTTTGCCCCTTAATTTCCGTATTAAAAATATGCACAAAACAACCAATTTCAAGAAACACAACAGATTTTTATTTTAGCGGCGCTGTTTTTGCAAAGAATCCTGCAAAATATGGTTATTGGACAAGATCAGAGAGAAGATGATAGAACAGAGAATATACCACAGAAGTTTGGAACACTGAAACGCCTAAACGGTGGCGGAACCGCCGCAAAAAAATGCCATTAGCCGCGGATCCGCGGTGGAATGGAGGAATTAGGGTTTCAAAATTTTCCTGTAGCTTCTTGTTCTCCTCTGGAATTTGTAGATCTTCTCTGAATCTTCATCTCACTGCTACAATGATTCCAGATTCTCTCGCAAAAATTCAAACACTAAACGTTAAGCACATGATGCGATTCTTGGATTAAAATTTGATGGAATAATAAATTTTCAACTCAAATAATAAGAAAGAACAAATTACGCACGCATCCCCGGCAACGGCGCCATTTGATAGATCGTAAAATTTCGAATCGTGTTTTGAAATGTAATCACAACCAAAGAATTTATAACCGCAATCAATTAACGGTATCGATGTAGCTCGTTAATGAATACGGATCGTCCACTGAGATTCGTGAATTTGTTCGATCTTGCCTTAGATGAGTCGAAATGAAAATATAAAAGAAAATTCAAGAAAGTAATTCGAGATTTAATTGAGTTGTCATTTCAAGAAAATCAAGAATATATTCAAGAATTAAGAAATCAAGAAAGTATCCAATATCAATTTGAATTATCAAAAATATGAAGAATAGCTTGTAGGATTCGATCAAATTAGTAGAAATGATGAATCTAACAATGACTTAGCTTATCTATTGATGAATTGTAGCTAAGAAGATGGTGATGAATGAAGATTAGGGAGCTATTGAAGAAACTAGGATTTTTCCTTCACTATCTCTTATCTTTTCATTGATCATCATTCGGATCTAGCCTTTAACAAAGAGATTCATCAATTATTTAATCCCTAATTTGCAACGAAATTAGCAAGAATGTGATCTCGATCCAAATTAGGTCATTGATGATTCTTTTTCCAAAAGTTCATAAATCTTATAAGACTTAAGATTAGTAAAAGGGTCTTATCATCACTTGATCTACCGATTCTCTCGAATCCTTCACAAGCGGAGATTTACTCAGACATAATAAAAATAGAATAATCAAGAATGAAGAATTTCATAATGCAAGAATCTAAAGAAAGCAAGAATAATAGTAATGATCATCTTTATTAAATCTTCTTCAAATTTACACAATTCCTCAATTCGAGGTACAAGACTAAGCTCTCGATTGCTCCTTTGAAGAAGGTGAATTTATCGTCGATCTTTGCGTGGCTCGATCGCCGTGAGACGTGGATCGTCGCAGATCTCTTGTTCTTGATGACGATCGGCGTTGCGATAAAGCATCTTTGAAGTAGTTGCTTGATAATGCTCTCAATGGATCTTGATTTGAATTGGAATTTGATTTGGATGTTGTTTTGGATCAAGTTGTTTCACTCAACTTGTGCAATGATTTGGCTCAATATTCAACAACGCTCAACCATTAGATCTAGATCCCCTTTTATAAATCTCAAATGAATCTTTCCTGATAAGCTAGGTTGTTAGATAGAGCCTTTTAGAATGAGCTTGTTACAAGGAGCCTTCTAGAAGAAGGTTGTTATGCAGATCCTTCCAGAAGAAGCCACGTGAAAATAAAGCGTCTTGAGGAAGCTAAGTAGTTACAGAGATGGTTCTAGAGAAGTTACGTCACCAACGCCCCCAACTCGGCCGTGTTTCCGCGGCGGATCGGCTAACTCGGCCGCGGTTCCGCGGCTATTTGATGAGCTCACTGCATAAGTTTTCTTTTGTATTCTTCTGTTGGTATCTGGGTGTATAATTGATATCTGGAATCTTTTTATCCCTTCTGAATCTCTGCCAGATTTGAATTCTTTGACTTGCTGTATTTTATCGGCAATTTTTGTGATTCCAGTTCTTTGGCCTGAATAATTTTCTGTACAAAATCTTGATGAAAAGTGTTGAGATATACAATATCATGCGTGAAGTAATAAACACATAATTTCCTATAAAGAATGTTGAATATATATATAACACGGGGTATTTGGTATTTTGCAAATGAATTTGTAATCCGTGTTATATTTACAGTAAACACCCTTAGATGATTAGAATAATGAGGAAATTGATGTGTTACAGAATGAAATATTTTCGACCGAACATGTGTTCTTGACCTTGAAACGGAGAATTCAAAGGATATTCTTCCGTCAAATGTGATGGATCGGAACAGCATCCACACACAATTTTAGGGAGTATGACCGGGTTAGGGAGGCTAATAAAAATTTGTATTCCATAGCTTCAAGTTTCTTTTGCATTGCTGCCATTTCGGCTTTGACTGCTATGAAAATATCAAGTTGATGGATACCTCCCCTAGACGATGGTTGATTAACACTATCCCATTGCAAAGTTTTTTCAGCAAAATATTCCAAAAATTTCCAAGCTTCACCATCGTATTTAGACATGAAATTGCCTTGACACATAGATTCAAGCATCTGCTTTGTTGTTGGATTAATACCCTCATATATGATTCAGCACAGAACCCTTCTATGGATTCCGTGATGAGAACATTGGACTAGCAGATCCTTGAATCGTTCAAAACACTTCCAAAATTGTTCATTGGGAAGCTGGGTAAATTGATTGATTTCGCTACGGATACGGGCGGTCTTATGATTGGGATAAAATTTCTTGAGGAATGCTATGACGAATTCATCCCAGTTTGAAATAAAGTGTGCAGCTGTGTTATAAATCCATTTTTCGGCTAAATCGCACAAAGTGAATGGGAGAAGACGCAATCTCATAGTATCCACAGAAAGTTGTGAAGTGTCCATCATAGCACATACGTTTTCAAATTTGGTGATAAAAACGTATGCGTCTTCAGACTCGAGACCGTGAAATTTAGGTAAAAGTTTGATATAGTATGGTTTGATTTCGAAATTATCCCTATTGGCTGGTGGAATAGAAGGATAAGTAGAGAGGGGACCTCGAATAGGGTAGCATCTCTCTTGGAAAGAGATGCGCGGTGGGTTCTGCGCACCTGCGGGCGGTGGCAGAGTGGTATTATTAAAGTTTGATGGAAATCCGTCCATCGCGGTCGATATGGTGGGTGGGGAAAAAGAAGATGTAGAATTACCGACTTCGGAGTCGATAGGAGGAACGCGGACAAGACGGGCACTAGAATCCCGTGTCCAGCCGAGCATGCACTAAACGTTTTAGCACAAGTGGCAGCGTTAATTAATTAGAGAAAGTGGTTTGTTTTAGTTTTTGGTTTGTTTTGAAAAATACGGATTTAGAAAAAATCACACAAAAATGCACAATCAACCCTAGATCTAAGGTCACATAGGTCAAGTTACTAGACCGCTCCAAGAATTCCTGAAGACAAATCACAGGATAAATCCTCTACTACCTCTTTATCTCTCATGTGGCCAGGTAAGTGCCAGATAAGTGGGAGGTACCCGCTACGTAAGTAGCGGGCCTAATTAAGTAACCACTTGCCTTAGACACACTTGCCTTAGACACCACAAAAGAAATGCGGATAAGCAATAGATTACCCACTACCTTCTACTGTCCTAATTGAGCGCGACGGTCCTTAGAGTCTTGTCTAGATATTTTTTAGTTAATGAAGGGTGATGCGGATGCTAGTTTTGTGATTTTTGGGGCTTAGGAAGGGTAATGAAATCCTCACATAATCTGAATTTGGTGTTTTCCCCTTAATTTCCGTATTACAATATGCACAAACAACCAATATCAAAACACACAATAAATTTTTATTTTTTTGAGCGGCGAATTTTTGCAAAGAATCCTGCAGAAAAGTTGTTATTGGACAGATCAGAGAAGAGAGGAGAACGAAGAGAATATACCATAGAAAACTGGAGTCTTAATTCCCTAATATCACCGCGGTTCCATGGCCAATGTAAGCTTATTGCCGCGGTTCCGCGGTCAATTTGAATGATCTTTAAACTAAATTTGTACCGGTGCTCCCCTTGGTTCTCTGGTCCTTTTGACTGCTTCAGAATATTTTTCTCCCTACTCCAATGATTCCAGATTTCTTTGCAAAATTCACACACTAATTGTTAAGCACACGATGCGATTTTGATTCAAATTTTGATGGAATAATAAAATTTCGACTCAAATAGCAAGAACGAACAAATTACGCACGGATCCCCGGCAACGGCGCCATTTGATTGATCTCAATTTTTGATTGGTTTGAATGTTCGATTGAATGAAAAGTATAATCACAATCAAAGAATTTGTAGCAGCAATCAATAACGGTGTCGATATAGTTCGTTAATGAGTACGGGTCGTCCAATGAAATTCGTGTATTTATTCGTTTTTGCTTTAGTTGAGCCGAAAGATAATAAAGAAAATTCAAGAAAATGAATCAAGATTTATTAGATGAAATATTTTCAAGAAAAATCAAGAAAGAGTTTAAGATTTAGTAATCAAGAAAGTGTTCCAAGATCAATTTTAGTTATCAAGAAAATTGAAGCATAGCTTGCAGAATTCAATAGGAATTAGTTGCAAAGATGAATATAAATAATGACTCATCTTGTCTATTAATGAATTATAGCTAGAACGATGGCGATGAATGAAGATTAGGAATTTTTTGAATAAACTAGGGTTTCTCCTTCACTATCCCTTGTCTTTTCATTGATCACCATTCAAATCTAGCCTTTAGCAAATAAAATCATCAATCATTTAATTCCAAATTGCAACGAAATTATCAAGAACGGTGATCTCGTTCCAAATTTGGTCATTGACGATTCTTTTTCCTAAATTTCATAATTCTCATAAGACTTAAGATGCGTATAGGATTTCATCACCATTTGATCTACCGAATTCCTTCGAACCCTTAGCAAGCGGAGATTTACTCACGCATCATGAAAATAAAAAAATCAAGAATTAGAAATTTCATAATGCGAAAATTTAAAGAAAGCGAGAATTAACAAATGATCACCTTTATTAACCAACTTCTAATTACACTTTCCTTCAATCCGAGGTTACAAGAATTGCTCTCGATCACTTCCTTGAAGAGATAACTATTCCGTCGAATTTCGCTTTGCTCGATCTCCGTGAGACTTGGACCTGTCGAGGATCTCGTGCTCTTGATGACGATCGGCTTCGCGTAAAGGATCTTGAATGCCGTCGCTCGATGTTGTTCTCAACGATTCTTGATTTGGATCTTGATTTGGAATTGAATTAGATTTGGTTTTGGATTGTGTACTAGAAA
Source organism: Agapanthus africanus (assembly GCA_030015575.1). Lineage (NCBI taxonomy): Eukaryota > Viridiplantae > Streptophyta > Magnoliopsida > Asparagales > Amaryllidaceae > Agapanthus > Agapanthus africanus. The sequence goes on from CM057339.1 coordinate 5,184,263, forward strand.
TCAACTACCATCAACAATCTCATTAATGTAGGCTTAGATCCCTTTTTATATCCCTTCACCAATCTTCCACTAGAAACTAGGTCAATCTTCCCCAAGAAACTAGGTATTTGTAGGGAAACTTCTAGAATAAGGTTGTGACAATGGAGCATCCTCAGAAAGCTAGGAAGTTGAGATGAAGCTTCTGGAAAAGTATCATCACCGGAGCCCCCAACTCGGCCGCGGATCCGCGGCGGATCGGCCTGACTCGGCCGTGGATCCACGGCCGTTTGGTGAGTTTGTTGCTTTATTTCTTTGTGGTAGTCTTGTGTTGGTCTATGGGTATGCAGGTGATATCTGTGTTGGGTTACGGCAGCGCCCTGGCCGTCAATCCGAGGCCAAATACGGAATAAAAACTATTCAAAACTTGACGCTAACATAACCTTTAACTGGATCGTTCCATTAACCGTTATCTAGCACTCTACAAAGTTAAGTTCAAAGATTATACCGATCGATCCGTGTCCTTCGGTCTTCAATCTCTTTCCCAACTCCTCGCCGCTGTCCCGAACAACTCCGCTCTCCGATCTCGCTCCTCGAAATAGCACCACGTTGAGGATTCTTTATACGGGCTCCCGCTTCAAACCGAAGCAACTTGGACATGAAGTTTGCTAGCCGACATGTCCAAGATGAAGTAGAGAAGGTGTGGGATTACTTTGTCTCAATCACCCTAGGGTTCTCAACACATGAGAGGGTGTAGGATGGAGGTAAAAGAGTTGCCTTGAGGTGAAGAACTTGTGAGCACAAGAAAAGAAATGAGCTTGCTTGAATTTGTGTGAGTGTTGTGATTTCTTTGTGAGCAACCCCAATCAATTTCCAGTGCTAGAAATTCCAGCAGCCCCTCTCACAAGATATCACACCACACACCAATAAAATATCAAGCATAAGACCATGAGTCACCAATTGTGACCATGCCTCATTTAATGCTCCAAGACAAAAAGGAAATGAGTCACAATTTCTCACCAAATAAAACATTTAAACCAAAATGTTTTAAACCAAAAGATATGGCAACCCTAAAACAAACTCATAACGGATTACGAGAATGCCCCTCGACTGTATATACATACCTGTATCTGTATTCCGACGGAATACAGATACAACGAGACTAAAGTAATCCAACCAATCGAATACTAGGATCCGGCTTAAACTAAAGCCCACTAGTATGACCCGTCCGATCATGATCCGTGCACGAGTGCACGTATATGATCGAACCCTGCCATAAAACCATACGGCCTCTACAACGTTTCGCCCGAACTTGGGAAACTGTCTGTGGAGGACTCTAATGACTCATCAAGACACTAGCAGTGGGTTTAACCACAAGCACGTCAGTGGTACTAGCTGTACGTAACGGTTGCCCATGTATTGAACGAAAGGGAAGCTGACGAGCGAACTCATCCTGAAACCCTACTGAGCCTGACAGTGACAATATCCGTACAGTCTGGTCTGTTCGTCTATGAGTATCGCATATCGAGTCTAGGGGGTGGATAAAGTCAGACCCCTAACAACGCGATAATTCGTATCGGTATGAAACCCATCACCACCTAATAAACTACTGATCCTAGATCGGTAATTCTCGACTACCTTGGCCAAGGTTTTCTGGTGATGGTCACCCGTGCACTGTGCGACATCAACCCCCAATACCGGGAGAGACGAATCCCCGACGATCCGCTCACTACCTCCATGTGGCTCGGGACTATACCCAACTAAAACCTGTTTGCATGACTCCTTTGAGCCGTGGTAGGGTAGTAATCAAAGCACAGTGGGAACTCACACGAGACAAATGATGATTTCAGTTCGACAGACTAACCTGTACACATGTCACCTGGGAACTGCTATCTGACAATAGGTATAATACCAACTAGCAGGTTCCCGGCGATTCCTGTCCGATGTACTCATAACCGAATGAGCACCTGTATAAATCTTAGGTGAACTAACTGACACCAGTGGCTTGTGAGACCGGCCACCGCCTCTCGTCGGGGTCTCGAACTGTATACACTAGTCTATTCTGGAGTATCGATGCCCAGTCTCGAAAATCCCACGACTAGGGACACATTAAGGATATGCTTATAGACCCCAGCTCCCACGTATATGATCACCATCATACTGCTGGCTGTCAAGCAAGAATCCTATGGGCTCTATTAACATGTACATGATGATAAAAACAAACCAGATAGTATACTATCATCTCGAGTAAGACTGTCCTACCGGTATAGGTCCTCCCTCAATCATTGCAATCACGTACCCGCGATCCAATAATTGACTTCGAGGGCACTATAGCCAATAATCTCCCACTTGCACTTAAGGCTAATTATTGCGATATCGCATACTCATAACCCGTGAGATACCGAACATCCAACTCCTCTACTAATCAGTTTCACAAAGCTCGTTTATAAAACTATTGCGTTCGAGAAATAGCCTCAGTGAGTGGATCCGCCCTAATGTTTCTTTACATGTCTCTCTTAATTTCAAGTACGCGGAGAAATCCATCTCCCGAAATGAGCAATACCTGTCTTAGAATATGTCTGGATATCTGATGGGACCCAGTTCACAAATGAACTCCAAATCCAGCAAACTTCTTAGACTGTATCGTCAACTGAATTTAATCAGTATCCTGCGCCACACCTCCCTCAGTATCCGCTTGGACCACCTGTCCAAAATACTGCCCCTCGTCAGAGGGAAAATAATAACTCTGACAGTCACTCTGTCATCCAGGTCAACTTGGAAGCCTGGAATGATAACCGTCTCCCGAAGGATACTGCCGTTATCAAATCCCTAGAACATCCACTTATGTCTTAAAACTGCTTCCGATCGTTTCTCTATAATTGGATTAATATATATAAACTTATTGCATTTCGTGCAAAAACAACATCTGGTGTGGTACTTGACATCTCATGATTGACTCAATTGCCTAAGCAAGTGATATGTCAATCATGCACATCCCTCTCCCCTTTAATCTGTATGACACCTTCAGAGAGGGTGACTCCTTCACTTGCAGGTACACCACCATGCCAGGAGCCGTCCATTCTAAAATACTTTTAGAATACTGTCTAAGTATCCAGATTTGGACACTTCCCAAAGCTAGATCTAAAACCATAGATCTAGCCTTATATAATATCCAAATCCTATATGGAGAAACTACTGTGTGACAACCACAGTATAACCGATCGTAGTCTAGGAATTTCACTTCCTACTATGTGTATGTCATCCAAATACCTGGACATTACACCCTACTACCTTCTTAACAGATCCATCCCATATTCTGATGAAGTCAAAACCTATGACTGTCATATCAAAAATAGATGATCTATCTCCGCCATATTTGCTTTAGTCTATAAATAAACACAAGCAACTTGTCCACTATGCTTCCGCTGCTCCCACTGACTACGACAACCCTCTGGCAGAGTCATATACACGTGCACTTCTAAAGCTAGTTTAGAACGATGCTATACTCATCCTCCTGCCGGGTCTTATACTCTGGAACAACAGAAATTGCAAGTCTGGGTAAACAAGAACCTCCCTGTCACCGTCCTTGAGGCTACCGGAGTACCTCTCGGGTGCCTGAGGTTACCCACCATATCTGCGGAGTGGCTAATGGAGTGTCAAACCTGATTGAATTTTTAGGTTCTTATTAAATCTTCAGTAATCGTCTATGGTTCTGGAATCACTTCCAGTTCTACCATACTCCCACTTCTGTTTTTCTGAAAAAATCCATTTTAATAAAACTGTGGCGAGTCAAGAACAATATAACTATTGATCTTCCAGATGGTAAAAAGTTAACCCTCGTCAAAGCTCGGGTTAACCCACAAACTGCCATTACAGAAACGTGCCTTGAGTTTATCCGGATTCTGGTTTTAAGCATCAGCCGGACGACTCCCTATACCTTAATATCGTTAAGATATAAATTGATTCTATATATATCTAATATAGAAACAAAGGCACTAATTTAATTGGAACTAGATTCAAATCATGCAGCTGTCTCCAGTGCATGTCAACTAAATGGAGAGAGGCCGATCAGCATTACTCAACTTAGGAGTGCGTCTAATTATGAGTAACGTGAAAGAGAAACAAGTTTCTCAAAACCATTACTATCAACTGAATACCTCATACAAGTATCTACATCTTCGATCACCTTGAAGAATCCCGATACTTGCGATACCTGGTTCTCTACTTTATTCTTGTACCTATAACTTCTCAAACTTGAACCTTGTATTTCTATGAAACACTTTTCCAAAACTTGAGAATTCACAAGTAAACAGAATATAGTACGAGGACCAACCCCTTTGTCCTAATGGACACTGGACAACATACAATACTTTGTATAAGTCCCCTGAGTTGAATAACTCAAACTCTGTGCGTCGTAGGTTGAAAACTGTACCCAGGTGATTTCCTCAAATATCACCAATTACAACGAATTCCGATATAATGAGGATGATCACCTAATTCCCAATAACTTACTCCTACTCATCATCTGTAAAACCATACAGATGTGAGAATCATTCCTGGTAAATACATACCCTGGAGCAGGGGTCTGATTGGGAAATCAATTTTCAATTAACAATGCACAGTGAAACTGAAACATGAAAATGTTTCGAAGGGATATCCGGGTATTCCTAGTAATGCCTCTTCCATTATCCGATTCACGACTGTAACCGTATATTTCTTTGCCATCTCTCCAAATCCATTTATTTGTCTTTGGTCGTTACCTTCTGTACACCTTCGTTAGGCTTAAATGGTTTTCTTCCTTCCCTACCGTTCGACACCATCTTATGGTTTGGAAGAAGACTATCCAATAAGTATAATAGGTGTATTCTCCTAATCCTAGGAGTACTCGCAACCTGAGAGAAGGTGATGATAAAATACAACTGAATAAACCTTATTCATATTTCTCCTGAACTAGAATCCATCATCGAAAAGGTTCCTTCGAGTTCGTATATAACCATACGATGGATTTATCCAATGGAAGTGGATGTTCGTAGTCATACGAGGTGTTCTGGAGAAATACAAAGGTGAAGTAGGAGTGGCGATGAAATACGTTGTTCGGTCGTGAATGATAGCAGTCGCGTTTTAATTTGCCATCTTTCTGATCCCTCCATATGTCTTTACTTATTACCTTCTGCACACCCAACTTAGGCTAATTGGTTTTCTTCATTCCCTACCTTTCGGCACCTGCCTATGGTTTGGAAGAAGACTATCCAATAAACGTAATAGGTATACCCTCTCCTAATCCTAGGAGCCCTCACATCCTGAGAGATGGTAAAAGGAAAAGATAACTGAATAATCCTATTCAATCCCTCCAGAACCAGAATCCATCCTCGAAAAAGTTCATTCGAGTTCGTATATAACCATACGATGGATTTATCCAATGGAAGTGGATCTTCATAGTAATACGGGGTGTTCTGGAGACATGCAAAGGGTAAAAGAAGGAGTGGCAATGATGTATCCAACTCAGACAATCCAAAAGCCAGTGTTTTAAGAAAGTTCGGTTAACTTGTTCACTGAGTTATAGTCTAGGGTCGGGTCATGGTCGCAGTCAAAGAGAGAGAGAAAGGAAACACTCTGTGTGCACTCTAATCTAGGTCAGAATGGTTAATCATTTTATCTAATCTGGATGTCTCCCACTGTATCCTCAAATTCTCCTCCAAACCTAAAAGTAGAATTAGTCGGAATCATCCAATGAGTAATCCTACTCATCAGTGGGAATCGGGATCCAACTATCATCGCATGATAACTTGATGGAAGCCACTCAAATCACCACACTCCAGAAGGTATGCGCATGCCTGGCAAGTTTCCTGTATGTTTGAAACTCCCGATGTGTTTTTTTACCCCTAGGACCCAAGTGACCTTAACACAGTCAACAAATCAAAGAGTCCTAGTCAAGTTCAACTCATCCTTATCCAGGATTGCATTAAACCCACCCGTACGAGCCCTTGACACAGTCAACAAGGCCGCACGACTTTCCTAACTAATCGCATTAATATGCTACAAACAAGCACTACTTAGCTACCGCACACTACGCCTTGACACAGCAACAAACGCAGTACGAATACTAAGCAATACTTGTAAGAAATGACGGAGGGCTACGGCTGGTTTTTGGCGAAAAGCCTTTAGCGTAATGAACTTGATATCATTGAAGGAACCGAGTGGTTTTACAAATATATAGTGGCGAAAACTTTTGCTAAAGAGGTCACTCCCGGTGAAGGGATCTCGGCTCTTTCCCCGTCGAATGAGGTGCAGGATATTCCAAACTGAATACCACTATGCAAAGAAAAAAGTAATTGACTATAATGAAGTTATTACATTGACGCAAAATTCTGCCCAAGGGGTCACTCCCGATGAAGGGACCTCGGCCCTTGCCTCGTCGAATGAGGTGCTGGATATTCATAATCGAATACCACTATGCAAAGCAAAAGCCAACGTCTGTAATGTTAGTTTTTTAAAAAACTTGGTTCCAACAACATCATATATAGGTTTGTTTTCCTTGCATTGATAAGAATCAACGCAGTCCCATCAATTAATCACACCAGAAAAGAACGAAAATATATGATGTACGTATATGCCATCCGCATTCGCCACTGGGTCCCGTCATCACCCGTTAGGTTACTTAACTAACGACAGAGCGGGGACTGGGCTAGCGTGGGTGCAAAACATATACAACATCTACTAGTATATATATATCAATATATAATAATCGCTCCAGGCATGATAAATGCAACATCACAGAAAAGTAATAAGTATCACAGAACAATACAGATAATCTGGGAGCCCCGGGTTTCCTTTGAGCCGCAAAAGAAAACCCGACGTTCTCCTGGTCGTGTGGATAGCCTGTGCAATGAAAACCTAGACCCCTACGAGTGCGGCAAGTTACCCGCCAAAACCTGAAGCGAGGCAGCCCCCTTCAGTAAAGTGAATGGATCCCCCAGCACTTCACGGAATCCGGTAACTTGAGCACCCCTCCTTGGGTCAACCTATACCCCCTACGAGTGCGGCGAATAGCCCGCCAATTCTAGAGTGAAGCTCCCTCCGTCTCAATGCCATGAGATGCGGGCCCGTTGCCCTCTAGAACCCGGCTATCCGTGCACCCCACCGCGGAGTAATCCTAGTACAGAAAAGAAAATATATACAACGGGTACATCGACCTCAACCCGGTCGTGCCCTAAAAGAATAGTATACAAATAGGCAGTGACGGAAGTCCACATGTCGGACGCTCGGCCCTCAATATCAAATGTACAAATATAACCAAACTGCACTACCATTGCACGCAAGCTATCCACCATGACAAACCGCAACAACACAGTACAACACAGAACATCAACATGAATGTCACGTTCGCAAACCCGTCTAAAGGACTTTAGCGATTAGACAAGGTTTACCGATCAAATGACATTCACGGTCATAGATAGAAATGTAATGTACTGTAAACTTCAAACAATGTTAGAAAATATCGAATTCGAAATAACCCCCGAATAGCCCAAAACAACCTGATAAAGCCATATCCAAATTGGGCCAAGCAAACAATACCACTGAACCATCAATGCAGAGACCAGACAACACCCAAAAAATGAACCCCAGAAGACACCCAATGGTCGGCGACCTCGGATTTTTTTGGCTAGGGCTCGGCCAAAATCCGAGGGATGGGGGTCATCTTTGGGGTGTGGTCTGGTGGTCTCTTAAGTAGTCTTCTGCACATGTTTAAATAATTTTTCTAGACGTTTTAAAAACAACAGAGAATACAAATCCAGTGGCATCGTTTGGGTTTTGTTTCGGTTTCGATACTTTAACATTGTCTAACCCAGCTAGATTACGGTTAATGGGTGGCTCTCTGATACCATGTTGGGCCACGGCAGCGCCCCGGCCGTCAATCCGAGGCCAAATGCGGAACAAAAACTTTTCAAAACTTGACGCTACCATAACCTTTAACCGGATTGTTCCATTAACCGTTATCTAGCACTCTACAAAGTTAAGTTCAGAGATTATACCAATCGATCCGTGTCCTTCGGTCTTCAATCTCTTTCCCAGCTCCTCACCGCTGTCCCGAACAACTCCGCTCTCCGGTCTCCCTCGTCGAAATGGCACCACGTCGAGGATTCTTTATACGGGCTCTCGCTTCGAACCGAAGCAACTCGGACATGAAGTTTGCTAGCCGACATGTCCAAGATGAAGTAGAGAAGGTGTGGGATTACTTTGTCTCAATCACCCTAAGGTTCTCAACACATGAGAGGGTATAGGATGGAGGTAAAAGAGTTTCCTTGAGGTGAAGAACTTGTGAGCTCAAGAAAAGAAATGAGCTTGCTTGAATTTGTGTGAGTGTTGTGATTTCTTTGTGAGCAACCCCAATCAACTTCCAGTGCTGGAAATTCCAGCAGCCCCTCTCACAAGATATCACACCATACACCAATAAAATATCAAGCATAAGACCATGAGTCACCAATTGTGACCATGCCTCATTTAATGCTCCAAGACAAAAAGGAAATGAGTCACAATTTCTCACCAAATAAAACATTTAAACCAAAATATTTTAAACCAAAAGATATGGCATGTTGGATATAGTGCCCTCAGAGTCAATTATTGGATCACAGGCACGTGATTGCAATGATTGAGGGAGGACCCATACTGGTAGGACAGTCTTACTCAAGATGATAGTATGCTATCTGGTTTATCTTTATCATCGTGTACTGCTTTAGGTGACCTTACAGGTCACTATTGCGCGTTGATAGAGCCCTTAGGATTCTTGCTTGACGGTCAGCAGTATGATGGCGATCATATACGTGGGAGCTGGGGTCCATAAGCACATCCTTAAAAGTGGTCCCTAGTCGTAGGAGTTTCGAGACAGGGCATCGATACTCCGGAGTAGACTAGTGTATACAGTCGAGACCCCGACGAGGGGCGGTGGCCGGTCTCACAAACCACTGGTGTCAGTTGGTTCACTTAAGATGTATACAGGTGCTCATTGGGTTATGAGGACACCGGACAGGACTCGTCGGGAACATGCTAGTTGGTATTATACCCGACGTCAGATAGCAGTTCCCTGGTGACATGTGTACAGGTTAGTTCATCGACCTGAGATCGTCATTTTTCTCGTGTGAGTTCCTACTGTGCTTTGATTACTACCCTACCATGGCTCAAAGGAGTCGTGCAAACAGGTTTTAGTTAGGTACAGTCCCGAGCCACATAGAGGCAGTGAGCGGATCGGCAGGGGTTCGTCTCTCCCGGTATTGGGGGTGAGGTCGCGCTGTGTCTAGGAGAGCCATTACACAAGTCCTTCGCCAAGGCAGGAGATTTACTGGTTAGTATTCCAGTAGTATCTCAGGGTGTTCTGGGCTACACTCCGGCACGACTTGTACCGCTTTTGGGGGTCCGACTTTTACCAACCCCCTAGGCCCGCCATGCGATACTCATAGACGAACGGACCGGATTGTACGGATATTGTCACTGACAGGCTCAGTAGGGTGTCAGGATGAGTTCGCTCATCGACCTCCCTTTTGGTCAATACCTGGTAGCTCGTTACGTACGGCTAATACCTCTGACGTGCTAGTGGTTAAATCCACAGCCAAAGTATTGACGAGTCTTTAGAGTCCCCTACAGACAGTTTCTCAAGTTTCGGGCGAAACGTTGTAGAGGCCGTATGATATATGGCAGGGTTCGATCTTATACGTGCGGTATTGCACGTATCATGATCGGACGGATCATACTAGTGGGCTTTAGTTTAAGCCAGATCCTAGTATTAGATTTGTTGGATTACTTTAGTCTCATCGCATTCGCATTCAGTCGGAATGCGGATGCAGGTAAGTATATACAGGTGAGGGGTATCCTTGTAATCCATCACGAGTTTACTTTAGATGTTGCCGTATCTTTTTATTGTTGCAAACATTTGAATTAATGTTTGTAAATAGAAATTGTGATATAGAATTCATCATGAGATGCATTAATGTGACATGGACATATATTATGACTCATGGTCTCTTTTTGTGAAAAATGTCACATTAGTGGATTGATTTGTGTCTTGATTTGATGAGAGGAGAGAGAGGGGCAGCCAAGGGTGAGCTCTCATATTATTCTTCACACTCTCTCACTCTCATTCTATCATAGCAAAAGAAAAGAAAAAGACTCCTTCTTCTTCTTCTTCCTCTTTCTTCTCTAGCTCACCATTTTCATTAATGGCAACACCTCTAACCTCCATCTAAATCCATGGATGCAAGAGACAAAGTGATCACAAACATTCTCTACAACACCTTGGACACATCGGCTAGCACACTTCGTGCCCGAGTTGCTTCGGATGAAGAGGGAGCTCGTAAAAGACTCGTAGATGTGGTGCCCTTTCCAACGAGGAGTTTAAGACCGGGGATGCCGCGAGGAGCTTGAGATGGTGGCCAAAGACCGAAGGATACGGATCGATCGGTATAGCCTTTCTATCCCTTCTCTAGATTGCTAGTTTGTAGGTTAATGGTTCGATACGGGTTTTAAGCATACGATAGCACCGGTTTTTAAGTTAAGAAAAGTTTTCATTTCCGCATTTTGGCCTCGGAAAGACGGCCGGGGCGCTACCGTAGACTTACATGGCAACCCTAAAACAAAATCGTAACAAATTACGAGAATGCCCCTCAATTGTATATACATACCTGTATCCTTATTTCGACAGAATACGAATACAACGAGACTAAAGTAATCCAACCAATCGAATACTAGGATCCGGCTTAAACTAAAGCCCACTAGTATGACCCATCCGATCATGATCCGTGCACGAGTGCATGTATATGATCGAACCCTGCCATAAAACCATACGGCCTTTACAACGTTTCGCCCGAATTTGGGAAACTGTCTGTGGGGGACTCTAATGACTCATCAACACACTGGCAGTAGGTTTAACCACAAGCACGTCAGTGGTACTAGCTGTACGTAATGGTTGCCCATGTATTGAACGAAAGGGAAGCTGACGAGCGAACTCATCCTGAAACCCTACTGAGCCTGACAGTGACAATATCCGTACAGTCTGGTCTGTTCGTCTATGAGTATCGCATATCGAGTCTAGGGGGTGGATAAAGTCAGACCCCTAACAACGCGATAATTCGTGTTGGTGTGAAACCCATCACCACCTGAGAAACTACCGATCCTAGATCGGTAATTCTCGACTACCTTGGCCAAGGTTTTCTGGTTATGGTCACCCGTGCACTGTGGGACATCAACCCCCAATACCGGGAGAGACGAATCCCCGACGATCCGCTCACTGCCTCCATATGGCTCGGGACTGTACCCAACTGAAACCTATTTGCACGACTCCTTTGAGCCATGGTAGGATAGTAATCAAAGCACAGTGGGAACTCACACGAGACAAATGACGATCTCAGGTCGACAGACTAACCTGTACACATGTCACCTGGGAACTGCTATCTGACAATATGTATAATACCAACTAGCAGGTTCCCGGCGAGTCCTATCCGGTGTACTCATAACCGAATGAACACCTGTATACATCTTAGGTGAACTAACTGACACCAGTGGCTTGTGAGACCGGCCACCGCCTCTCGTCGGGGTCTTGAACTGTATACACTAGTCTATTCTGGAGTATCGATGCCCAGTCTCGAAACTCCCACGACTAGGGACACATTAAGGATATGCTTATAGACCCAGCTCCCACGTTTATGATCGCCATCATACTGCTGGCTGTCAAGCAAGAATCCTATGGGCTCTATCAACATGTACATGATGATAAAGACAATCCAGATAGCATACTATCATCTCGAATAAGACTGTCCTACCAGTATAGGTCCTCCCTCAATCATTGCAATCACGTACCCACGATCCAATAATTGACTTCGAGAGCACTATATCCAACAATCTGGAATCTTCTTATCTCTTCTGAATTCCTGCCAGATTTTAACTCTTTGATTTCCTGTATTTTGTCGGCGAATTTACGATTCCAATATCTGTCCTGAGCTGATTTTTGCATAAGATCTCAATGAAGGATGTTAGAGATATATAATATTATGCGTGAAATATAAACATATAATTTCCTTCAAGAATGTATAACACGTGGTATTTGATATTTTCCAGACGAACTTGTAATACGTGTTATATTTATAACAAACATCATTAGATGATTAGAAAAGTGAGGAAATTGTTATTTTAAAGATTGCAATATTTTCGACTGAACATATATCTCTAACATTCTTCATTGAGATCTTGTGCAAAAATTAGTCCAGATCAGATATCGGAATCAGAAATTCGCCGATAAAATACATGAAATCAAAGAGTTAAATTCTGGCAGAGATTCAGTAGAGAGAAGAAGATTCCAGATATCACATATAAACCCAGAGACCAACATTAGAAGACTCAAGAAAATTGAAGTAAGAGCTCACAAATCGGCTGCGGATCCACGGCCGAGTCAGGCCGAGTCGCCGTTGATTCGCGTCCGAGTCAGGGGATCGGATATCGAGATTTTTCCAGAAGCTTCCTTATAACGTCTTAGCTTGTTGAGGACGCTTCATAACTACCTGGTTTATTCTAGAAGCCCCTTTGTAACAACCTAACTTATTGGGAAAGCTTGATTAGGGGCTATAAAAAGGACCTAAGCTTACATTAAAAGGGTTGTTGATTTTTAGTACACATTTTTTACACAATTACAAAAACAATTTAGATCCAATTTCAAGAGCCACCAAATCTTAAGATCAAGAATCATCGAGAAGCTCATCAAGCGATTCAACAAAAGATCATTTACGCAAAGCCGATCGTCATTAAAGAGCACGTGATCCTTGATAGATCCAAGACTCACGGTGATCGAGCAAAGCGAAGATCGATGGAGAAATTACCTCTTCAAGGGAGTGATCGAGAGCTATTCTTCTTATAAACTCGGATTGAAGAAGTTGTAATTTGAAGTTGAATATTAAAGGTGATCTTTACTTTTAGTCTTGCTTTCTTTAAATTTTCGCATTATGAAGTCTATTTGTTGATTCTTCTATTTTCATAAAGCGTGAGTAAATCTCCGCTTGCTAAAGGTTCGAAAGAATTTGGTAGATCACATGGTGAGAGAATTCTATATTTATCTTAAATCTTATGGAGATTATAAAATTTAGCAAAGAGAATTATTAATGTCCAAATTGTGGGTGAGATCAATTTATTGAGAATTTCGTCACAATCTGGGGATTAGATTGATGATCCTTCTTATTAAAGATTAGATAAGAATGGAAATCAATGAAAGGACAAGGGGCAATGAAGGAGGAACCCTAGTTTCTTCAAGGGATCCCTAATTCTCATTTTTAGCCATCAATATAGTTTTGATTCTATCTATAGATAAGATGAATCATTTTTAATAGTCATCCATGGCTACCAATTCCGTTCGAATCCTACAAGCCTTCTACAATTTTCTTGATAACTAGATCTTGAATATTTTCTTGAATTTTCCTTCTTGAAAACGATTTTTTGAATTTCTTGAAACTATTAAATTCAACTAAATCTTGAACTATTTCTTGAATTTCTTAATTAGTTCTTTCGACTCAACTAAAGAAAGAATTTATGAATTCCTTGAATCCCAGAGGACGACCCGTGCTCACTAACGCTCGCTACACGCGATACCGTTATTGATTGCGGTTACTACTACTACTTTTCTTTGATCCAATCAAATGGCGCCGTTGCCAGGGATATGTGCGTAATTTGTTCTTTCTTCTTATTTGGGTTGAAGTATTATTATTCCATCAAAATTTAAATCAAGAACGCATCGTGTGCTTAACGATTAGTGTGTGAATTCTGTAAGGAGATCTGGAATCACTGTAGCAGGGAGATAAATATTCATATCATTTCATCGAGACTAGAGGAGCAGTGGGAGCATCATAACCAAAAATTGTTCAAAGAACAATCTAGTTGACCACGGAACCGCGGCAAGAAGTAGGAATTGGCGGCGGAACCGCGGTGTTCTTGAAGAATTAGGGTTTCAACTCTCTGTGGTATATTTCCTATCTTCTTCTCTCTCCTCTGAAAAGTCCAATAACAATTTTTCTGCAGGATTCTTTGCAAAAATTCACCGCTTAAAAAAAATTCTTGTTCCGTGTTTTGATATTGGTTGTTTTTGCATATTGTAATACGGAACTTAAGGGGCAAAGACCAAATTCAGATCAGGTGGGGATTTCATTACCCTTCCTAAGCCCCAAAAATCACAAAACTAGTATTCGCATCACCCTTCATTAATAAAAAATATCAAGACCAAGACTCTAAGGACCGTCGCGCTCAATTAGTACAGAAGAAGGTTGTGGGTAATCTACTGCTTATCCGCATTTCTTTTCTGGTGTCTAGGCAAGTGTGTCTAAGGCAAGTGGTTACTTAATTAGGCCCGCTATTTACATAGCGGATACCTCCCACTTATCTGGCACTTACCTGGCCACAGGAGGGATAAAGAGCTAGTAGAGAATTTATCCTGCGATTTGTCTTCTGGAAATCTAGGAGCGGTCCAGTGATTTGACCTAGGTGACCTTAGATCTAGGGTTGATTGTGCATTTTTTGTGATTTGTCTAAATCCGTCTTTTTCAAAACAAACCATAAAACAAACCTTTTCTTTCTTTTAATTTACACAAACACTGCCACTTGCGCTAAACCCGCTTAGTGCATGCTCGGCTGGACACGGGATTCTAGTGCCCGTCTTGTCCGCATTCTTCTATCGACTCTGAAGTCGGTATTTCTTCATCTTCTTTTTCCTCACCACCCACAACATCCATCGAGATGGACGGTTCTCCATCGAATTTCAAAAACACCACGCTGCCACCACTCACAGGTGCGCAGAATCTACCGCGTATATCTCTCCAAGAGAGATGCTACCCTATACGTGGTCCTCTTTCTACTTGTCTTTCTATTCCACCAGCCAATGAGGATAATTTCGAAATCAAACCACACTATATCAATCTTTTTCCTAAATTTCACGGTCTAGAGTCTGAAGACGCATACGTTTTTATCACTAAATTCGAAAACGTATGTGCTATGATGAGCACTTCACAACTTTCTGTGGATGCTATGTGTTTACGTCTTCTCCCGTTTACTCTGTGCGATTTAGCCGAAAAGTGGCTTTATAACACACCCCCACACTCTATTTCCAATTGGGATGAATTCGTTATAGCATTCCTTAAGAAATTTTATCCCAATTATAAGACCTCCCGTGTTAGGAGCGAAATCAACCAGTTTACCCAGCTTCCTAATGAACCATTTTGGAAATATTTTGAATGGTTCAAGGATCTGCTTGTCCAATGTCCTCATCATGGAATCCATAGATGGGATCTGTGCCGAATTATATATGAAGGCATTAATCCAACGACAAAACAGATGCTTGAAACTATGTGTCAAGGTAATTTCATGTCTAAAGACGATGGTGAAGCTTGGAAATTTTTGGAAGATTTTGCTGAAAACACTTTGCAATGGGAAAGCATTAGTCCATGATCTAGGGGTGGTATCCATCAACTTGATGTTTCCATTACCGTAAAAGCCGAAAGGACAGCAATGCAAAAGAAACTCGAAGCTATGGAAAACAAATTTTTATTAGCCTCCCTAAATCAGGTGATGCTCCCTAAAACCGTGTATGGATGTTTTTCCAATCCATCATATCTGACTGAAGAATGTCCTTTGAATTCTCCGTTTCAAGGTCAAGAACACACTAATGCTGCTTTTCAGCAGCGATCTAGAAACGATCCTTATTCTTCCACATATAATCAAGGTTGTAGGAATCATCCTAATTTTGCTTGGACCCAACACCAAACTCAAAATAGGGTTCCAAACCAAAATAACTTTCAAAAGGTTCCTCTATAGCAACAGCAACCACCACAGAATCAGCACCCCTTTCAACCACAAACTTTTCAAAATCCAGCCAACAATTCTGCACCGTATAATAATTTTTTCCAAACGGCCGGTACTGAAAACTCCTCTTCACTCGAACGAACATTGGATTTGTTTATGAAACATTCCATGCAAATGTCGGCTGATATAAGGTCTTCTATCGATACCATAGAAGGAATCCGCCTCCCACAGTGAGAGTATAAAATCGATAGAAGCAAAAATTGCACAATTAAATGCCGCAATGAGTGCTAGAGAGAAAGAGAAACTTCCATCTCAACCCTTACCGTATCCTGGCCACTCACAATATCATAACGTGAATGGTATTACCACGTTGAGATCCGGAAGAGTGCTGAATAACCAAGTCGGTGAACAGGTTGATAATGATGAATCAATCAATGACACCCCAGCTTCCACTTCCACTTCTGACCCTAGTTCATCTTCTTCCGAGCATATTCTACATTTTCCCCTAGGCTCGAACCCTCCGCCTACCTCATTGACACAACCTGAAATGATCCCCACTCCAATTCTGGGATCCGTTCTACCCATACGAACTTCTCCACAAATATTAGACCCAACTATTATTGATAAAGCTCCTTATCTAAATAGGTTGAGAGCCAACAAACCTAACGTGCAAATGGAGAAGATTATGGAAATGTTTAAATAGGTTAACATAAATATCCCTCTCCTAGATGCTATCCAATAAGTTCCGGCTTATGCGAAAATACTTAAGGACTTGTGCACTAGGAAGAGAAGAACTCAAGTGCCAAAAAAAGTGTTCATGACGAGTAATGTTAGCACAGCTTTTACCCAGTAATTACCAAAGAAATGTAAGGACCCTGGCTGTCTTACAATCTCTATTTCTATTGGGGGTAAAAATATTAATCGTGCTCTACTCGATCTTGGCGCTAGTGTTAACCTGCTTCCTTACTCTGTCTATGAGCAGTTGGGTATTGAAGAGTTGAAACCTGCCTACTGCACTCTCTAAATGGCAGATCGATCTATCACCAAACCTAGGGGTGAGCTTGAGGATGTGTTGATAAAAGTCGGGGAATTTATATTCCCTGTAGACTTTATTGTTTTAAATACACAACCTATAGCGAACCCACGGAACCAAATTCCGGTGATTCTCGGTCGACCCTTCTTAGCCACTTCCAATGCTGTCATTAATTGTCATAACGGTTCTATGAACTTAACCTTCGGGAAAATGACAATTAAGCTTAACATTTACAAGCTAGGAAGTCAACTATCTGAACCTTCTGCTCATTTACTTGATGTCTGTTCGGTCCACGAGATAGCTCTCGAAAGCTGCAAGGCTGATGAACTTTGCTATAATGATCTCGACGACATTAATACATCATTATTTGATCTTGCACAATATCATAGTGAGGACACTTTTGATGAGTCCACCCCCGAGTTTGAACCTTTTAACTCATCACAAAAATCAGTAGCGCTTTCCGAGTCAATATCCTATACATGTTATGAACTTCTTAGGGAATCCGAGTATCATTCCCTTACACCACCTTCTATTGTCTCTCCGCCGACATTAGATCTCAAACTGTTACATTTTCATCTTAAATATGCATATTTAGGTGAGAATGAGTCTTTACCCGTGATCATATCTGCTTCTCTAGATTTAGAGCAAGAGGACGCTCTTTTGATGGTCTTGAGATCTAATCGGCAAGCATTTGGTTGGACAATGGCAGATATCAAAGGAATTAGTCCCTTGATTGTAGAGCATCATATACATTTGATGGATGAAGCCAAAATAACCCGAGACCCACAAAGACAGTTGAATCCCGTCATGAAGGAGGCGGTAAAGAAAGAAATCGTCAAGTGCTTAGATGGTGGTATAATTTACCCAATCTCTGATAGCCAATGGGTAAGTCCTATTCATGTAGTCCCTAAGAATTCTGGTATCACGGTCATAATTAATAAGGCTAATGAGTTGATTCAAACATGTACCCAAAATGGGTGGCGTGTATGTATTGATTATAGAAAACTCAATGCCGCAATGAGGAAAGTGATACCTTTCATTGACCAGATGTTGGAACGATTAGCTGGAAATGAATATTATTGTTTCATGGACGGATACTCTAGCTATAACCAGGTCCCTATCG
The DNA here is from genome assembly GCA_030015575.1 of Agapanthus africanus. Lineage (NCBI taxonomy): Eukaryota > Viridiplantae > Streptophyta > Magnoliopsida > Asparagales > Amaryllidaceae > Agapanthus > Agapanthus africanus. The sequence continues at coordinate 5,202,217 of CM057339.1, forward strand.
CCGAAAAGGATCAAGATAAAACAAAATTTACTTGTCCTTTCGGTACCTTTGCTTATAGATGCATGCCCTTTGGGTTATGCAATACTCTCGCTACATTTCAGCGATATATGATGGGGATATTCTCAGACATGGTCAAGAATTTTCTGGAGATTTTCATGGACGATTTCTCTATATTTGGGGACTCATTTGAGGATTTCCTATGTCATCTTAACGCAGTTCTTACCCGCTGTAAGGATAAGAACTTAACTTTGAATTGGGAAAAATGTCATTTCATGGTCCAAGAAGGTATCGTGCTTGAACATGTCATTTCAAGAAAAATTATTGAGGTAGACAGAGCTAAAATAGATGTCATTCATAACCTTCCCCATCCCAAATGCGTCAAAGATATACGATCTTTCCTTGGTCATGCAGAATTTTATAAGAGATTCATTAAGGATTTTAGCAAAATTGCTAGACCCTTAACTCTTCTCTTGGCCAAGGATACAACATTTCACTTTGATTCGGACTGTGAGGCTGCATTTGACTCGCTTAAAAGATCTCTCACTACAGCCCCCGTTCTATCATCTCTTGATTGGAACCACCCGTTTGAGCTAATGTGTGATGCATCTAATTTTGCTATTGATGCAGTCTTAGGACGTCACATTGATAAGATGCCACATGCAATTTATTATGCAAGTAAGACCTTGAATGATGCCCAAATTAATTATATAACCACCGAGAAAGAACTCTGGCAGTTGTATTTGCATTAGAAAAATTCAAGCCTTACTTGATTGGCTCACCGATTGTGGTTTACACCGATCACTCTGTTCTCCTCCGAACACATAGACGGAACTACGTAGGTTCATCTTGCCTGAATTTCGAGGGCAAATGCTAATTGGTGCTATCCGTCCACCTCTCCGAAGATGCCAAGTTGATTTACGGCACCATGTATCGAAGGTTTAAACGGATGCGGCCGATGTAGCAGACTTCGTCAGATTCCCCCTTGAGGGGTTTTTGATTGTGGGGACGCTCTTCCCTGCAAGCGCAAGCCCCTGCAGTTAATTATGCTACCGCATCGCGGTAACCACTTTCTTATTCTCCAGATGGTCACTTCGTGTCGTGGGTGTTTGTTTTGTTTTTGGTTGCCCGTGGATTGTATACAGAGACTAATTTATGTTGTCTCCCGTAGGGCGTGGATTAGTCCAGATCCGTATCTTCTTATATTTGGGTTTGGGGTTGGGTTTAAGGATACGTTAGTCTCATTTAAGACTAAGATTGACTTAAACGTTTGTTAAGGATACGTTAGTCTAATTTTAGACTAAGATCAACTTAACGGGATCGTTTAGATCCAACAAAAGAGCATTTGGGCTCTATTGTTTAGTTTAGGGACATTGCGGTCGATAATTAGTTTAAGGACATTACGGTCTATAATTAGTTTAAGGACATTACGGTCCAAGGTTAAGGACATCATAGTCCATGGGCTTAAGGACCCCACAGTCCAAGGTCAAGGACATCATAGTCCATGGGTTTAAGGACCCCACAGTCCAAGGTTAAGGACATCATAGTCCATGGGCTAAAGGACCCCACAGTCTAAGGTTAAGGACATCATAGTCCATGGACTTGGGACCCGTCACCTCTCTGAAGACGTTGAAGGATTACAACGACAAATATCAGAGGAGTAAATAGATGCACCCTTGAACCAATTTTTGTTGCGAGATCTGTAGTCCAATTGGGACTAAGATCTGAGATTTATGAGCATATGGGCTCAGTTAATCTGAATGAGGGGTTTATGGCCATTTTGGCTCGGCCCACTCAGTTAAAAATGTTAAACATTTGACAATGCTGAGCATTGATTTGAGCTTCTGAATTTTTTTGTCTTTTATAGAATGCTGAGCATTCATCATATCTCTAAGTCTATATTCAGAGAACAATTTATGTTTTATCAGCGCACACGTGAGGATCACGTGGCACGTTTGGCGCTAGCGCCAGTTAAATGAGCGCATTGCGTTTCTACCGAGTAGCACACACGTGAGGGACACGTGGTGTGCTTGGCGCTGAGCGCCAGTTTATGAGCGCATTGCGCTAATTTATTAGCGCAAAGTACTATTTGTTCAGTGGCGCACATGTGAGGAGCACGTGGTGCGCTTGGCGCTGAGTGCCATTCCATGAGCGCAGAGCACTAGTCTAAGAGCGCAAAGCGCTAACTGTTAAGTGGCGCACATGTGAGGGGCACGTGGTGCGCTTGGCTCTGAGCGCCTATCCATGAGCGCAAAGCGCTAGTCCAAGAGCGCAAAGCGTTATCTGATCGATCTGAGAAATAAATTCTCGTTCAGAAGAGACTTTGTCTCAAGGTTCTAAGAATAAAGTTCAATCTCTTATGATGATGAAAGGCTTTGCCTTTATGGATCTGTAATCCTAAGAGAATTGACTTATTCTCTCCCCCTTTATTTTATAATGAGATGTTCATGATCTCTTTGTATAAAAGACTTTAGTCTTATAGTTCTATGATCTGTGAGAAGAATTATGTTCTTTTTCTTTTATGATGAGATCCTTTGATCTCTTTGTGAAAGACCTTGGTCTTGTAAATCTATGATCTTTAAAGAAAGAAGTGAATTCTTCTTCGTTTTTTATATGAGACGATTTCGTCTTTCGGTTCTTTTTTACCTTGAAGAAAATCTTCTTCTTCTGAGAGCTTGGCTCTTCTTTCTGAGATTTCTCAAAGTTTATGGGGGGGTTCCTCTATTTGTTTCTGTATATCTGAGACTTGAAGTCTAGGTGCCTTTATATAGGGCAAGCTGATTTGTTCAATCAGTTGAAGAGATCTTCTCTTTAATTGATTTGGGGATGTTTCCCTCGTTGGATCTTTGATCCAAGAGCTTCTGATTTACAGAAGGCAATCTTCTTGTTTTTAACAAGACCGGGGAATTTTCTCTAAACAGAATTTATTCTGTGTTTTTTGGTAATTTTTAATCACCATTGGATCATTGATCCAACAGTGCTCTGATTTACCGAGCACAATTTTTTTGTTTGGAAAGATTTGAGGAATCTTTCCTTAACAGAATTTTATTCTGGTCAATTAATGATTTATCATTATTATTAGATCTTTGATCTGACGGTGGGGAGCTTTTAGTTCCAGCACTAGCGCACCCGTACTTTGCACGTGGTGCGCTGCTTAGAGTGCAGCGCACCCATGCTTTGCACGTGGTGCGCTGCTTAGAGTGCAGCGCATTTAGCGCTAGCGCACACGAGCTTTGCATGTGGTGAACTAGCGCACACGTGCTTTGCACGTGGTGCACTACTTATAGCGCAGCGCTTTTAGCGCTAGCGCACACGTGCTTTGCACATGGTGTGCTACTTAGAGCGCAGCGCACTTGGCGCTGCTTTAAAGCGTTGCCTCATTTCAAAATTTGAAATTTAAACAGAGCTTTGATCTGATTGGGGAAACACACTCCGCCCTACAACATATTTTATCTAAGAAGGATGCTAAGGCCAGATTAATACGTTGGATTCTATTATTACAAGAATTTGATCTTGTCATACGAGATAAGGAAGGATGTGAAAACGTAATAGCCGAACATCTTTCACGCATCTTTTCTTCACCTACTGTGACCTTGCCAATAAACGACTCTTTTCCTGACGAACAGCTCTTGAACGTATCCTGCGAACCTTGGTTCGTGGATATTGTGAATTATCTAGCAATGGAACTTATTCCCAGCGAATGGTCTAAACAAGACAATCATTGATTTCTATCCCGAGTAAAGCATTTTTACTGGGATGAACCTTATTTGTATGAGTATTGTCCCGACCAAATCATTCGCAGATGTGTCCCCAATGATGAATTCAAGAGTGTTTTGTCTTTCTGTCATGATCAGGCATGTGGTGGTCACTTTGGTCCACGTAAGACGGCGAAGAAAGTTTTGTAATATTATTTTTACTGGCCTACATTATTCAAAGATGCATTTGAACATTGCAAACCTTGTCCACGGTGTCAACACACGGGTAGGATTTCTTGAAAAAATGAGATGCCACTCCAACCTATCTTGGTTGTGGAAATTTTTGACGTTTGGGGTATTGATTTTATGGGTCTTTTTCCCAACTCTTTTGGGAATTTATATATCCTTTTAGCGGTTGATTACGTCTCAAAATGGGTGGAAGCAATAACATGTCGCTCTAATGAAAACAAGGTTGTTATTAAGTTCTTTAAAGAAAATATCTTTTCACGATTTAGACACCCTCGCGCTATAATTAGCGACAATGGGACGCATTTCTGTAATCGGTCCTTTGAGACTTTGATGCGGAAATATTCAATCAACCATAAACTTTTTACGCCCTATCATCCCCAAATGAGCGGGCAAGCTGAGATTTCCAATAGGCAAATCAAACAATTTTTGGAGAAGACGTTTTCTAAAAACTGGAAAGATCGGTCAACCAAATTGACCGATACTCTTTGGGCATTACGTACCGCTTATAAGACTGATCTTAGTATGTCTCCTTACCTCCTAGTGTTTGGAAAGGCTTGCCACCTTCCTGTCGAGATCGAACATAAAGCAATGTGGGCCATTAAAGAACTTAACTTCGATTTAAATCAAGCCTGCAACATTCGGAAGCTGCAATTAAATGAGCTAAGCGAACTCCGCGATGAAGCTTACGATAATACAGTTATAGAAAAGAACCGGACTAAGATATTTCACGATAAAAATATTTTGAGAAAAACTTTCATCCCAGGACAATAAGTCCTTCTTTACGATCCCCGACTCCATCTTCATGCGGGTAAACTAAAATCTCGTTGGAAAGGACCATTTATGGTGCGGTATGTATACCCGCACGGGGCAGTTGAAGTTGAAAATATTAAAAACGGTTGTATTTTTAAATTTAATTCTCCGAATGTAGGGATATCTTTTACACACACGTAGGGGTATATAATCGGTGTTTGGAGGAAAAAGTAGGGATGAAGAATAAAGGCGATATTTTATTGAGGGATGATGTGATTTGTAACATCTTTTCATGACTATTAAGATAGGGCTCATGACAACCGAAAAGCTAGTGTAGTTAGAAACTCTGATTTTCAAGTTTTTTCTTTTATAATTCTCATCTTTTTATGTAACTTTCATAGTCTTTTTTTATTATAGGATTTTTTGGGTGCAATCCGCTGAAAACCCTTAGGAGACAACACTCCTCCTACTAGGGACATCTAGAGGTTTAAAGGCTTGTTGCACGTGCTCAGTGCAATCGTGTTGCCTACGAAAGTGTGCTACTTAGTTTTTCTTTCTCTTTTCTCCTTCTCCTGAATAAAAGAAGTTTGCTCGGGACGATCAAAATCAAGTTTGGGGGAATTTGTTCAGTCGAAATTATTTCAATTTTTAATATAACAATTTCCTTACTTTTCTAATCATCTAAAGGTATTTGATATAAATATAACACATATTAGAAGTTTGTCTGAAAAATATCAATTACCACGTGTTATATATATAATCAACATTTTTTAAGGGAAATTGTATGTTTAATATTTCACGCATAATATTGTATTTCTCTAACATTCTTCATCGAGATCTTGTGCAAAAATTAGCCCAGATTAGATATCGGAATCAGAAATTCGCCGATAAAATACAGGAAATCAAAGAGTTAAATTCTGTCAGAGATTCAGTAGAGAGAAGAAGATTCCAGATATCACATATAAACCCAGAGACCAACATTAGAAGACTCAAGAAAATTGAAGCTAAGAGCTCACAAATCGGCCGCGGATCCACGGCCGAGTCAGGCCGAGTCACCGCGGATCCGTGGCCGAGTCAGGGGATCGGATATCGAGATTTTTCCAGAAGCTTCCTTATAACGTCTTACCTTTCTGAGGACGATTCATAACTACCTGGATTATTCTAGAAGCTTCTTTGTAACAACCTAACTTATTGGGGAAGCTTGATTAGGGGCTATAAAAAGAACCTAAGCCTACATTAAAAAGGTTGTTGATTTTTAGTACACATTTTGTACACAATTACAAAAACAATTTAGATCCAATTTCAAGAGCCACCAAATCTCAAGATCAAGAATCATCGAGAAGTTCATCAAGCGATTCAACAAAGATCCTTTACGCAAAGCCGATCGTCATCAAAGAGCACATGATCCTTGATAGATCCAAGACTCACGGTGATCGAGCAAAGCGAAGATCGACGGAGAAATTACCTCTTCAAGGGAGTGATCGAGAGCTATTCTTCTTGTAATCTCGGATTGAAGAAGTTGTAATTTGAAGTTGAATAATAAAGGTGATCATTACTTTTAGTCTTGCTTTCTTTAAATTTTCGCATTATGAAATCTCTATTTGTTGATTCTTCTATTTTTATAATGTGTGAGTAAATCTCCGCTTGCTAAGGATTCGAAGGAATTTGGTAGATCATATGGTGATAGAATTCTATATTCATCTTAAGTCTTATGGAGATTATAAACTTTAGCAAAAAGAATCATTAATGTCCAAATTGTGAGTGAGATCAATTTATTGAGAATTTTGTCACAATTTGGAGATTAGATTGATGATCCTTCTTGTTAAAGGCTAGATAAGAATGACAATCAATGAAAAGACAAGGGGCATTGAAGGAGAAACCCTGGTTTCTTCTAGGGATCCCTAATTCTCATTTTTAGCCATCAATTTAGTTTTAATTCTACCAATAGATAAGATGAATCATTTTGAATAGTCATCCATGGCTACCAATTCCGTTCGAATTCTACAAGCCTTCTATAATTTTCTTGATAACTAAATCTTGAATATTTTCTTGAATTTTCTTTTTTGAAAACGATTTCTTAAATTTCTTGAAACTATTAAATTCAACTAAATCTTGAACTATTTCTTGAATTTCTTTACTAGTTCTTTCGACTCAACTAAACCAAGAATTTACGAATTCCTCGAATCCCAGAGGACGACCCGTGCTCACTAACGCTCGCTACACGCGATACCGTTATTGATTGCGGTTACTACTACTACTTTTCTTTGATCCAATCAAGAGCCGCCAGGGAATAAACGCTATGTTTTTCCATCCTCTCAGATACGCGTCGGGCGTAAGGGCCTGGTGGCATGGAGATCCGAGACTCTAATGGGGTCAGGGCTGGCAAAGCTGTGAAGATATATTTGCGGTCAGTTGTATTTCCAAATATAGAGTAAACAAAACGAAGCCAAATATAAAACGTCACTTACCCACAGTCATGCAAGGCGGGTTTGAGAGATCCCCAGGTCCATCAAGAATCCCGACTTCGTCGACGGCTTCCAGAACCGTGGTTTAAAATGAAGGGCATATCAGAATCATTATAAAAATATAAAACTAAAAGGGCAAAAGAATACCGACCTCGGCCAAAAGAGAGCACTATGCTTTATGGAGGTATCGCTTGTGGGGCCGCCATGTCTAGTAATCGCTGGAAGGTTTTCTTCGGGAAAAGATCCACGATGGAAGCCGCCAGCTCCCGCAATTCGGAAGGAAGGAAAAGTTCTGATAACGGAGGGGTCGTTAAACAAAATGTTTATGTATATAAGATTACCTTCGGTACTTCGTCCGCCCTGAACTGGAGGGATGGCAACTTCAGCAGCCTTCTCTACACCCTTAGGTGCATCACTGAGGATATTTGTGAAATCTGTAGCCGTCATGGCAGTTTCCAATAGAGGGACAAAAGCAGCCGCAGAAGGCCCCAAGGTGGGGATAACAGTTTCAGCAATCTCTTCTACACCCTCCGGTGTGTCACTAGAGATATCCATGGGATCTATAGCCAGCAAGACCACCTCTGCTGGAGGAGTAGACACTGAAGGGACAGAAGCCAACACCGGAAGCTCTATAGCGGGGATAGTAGCTTCGGTCATCTCCTCTACACCCTCCGGTGCGTCACGGGAGATATTCGTAGAATCCGCAGCCATGGCTCGATCTGGGCTCAAACCCACTTCCGCTGCAGAAGTCCCCGCAAATTTTTTGCAAAGATAAGGAGACGTGAAAATAATACAAATTACTCGCCAAAAGGAAAGACACGAAAAATACGCATACCAATACGCCAGGAAGCCTGAAGTATGGCTTTTTCGAGCCGTTGTTCTTTTCTGATCAAATGCGCTCGCCGGGTTTCAATCGCAAGTAAATGATTGCCCGTCTTCAGTGCAAGCTCGTCTTCAGAAACAACTAAGATGGGCTATTTGAAAGCCCGTTCTTCTTCCATTGACAGAGGACCCATGGGTACCCTAGATAATAATGGGTCAACGTCACATAATACAACGGGGGGAGGCTTTCTTCGGAAGACGCACGTTTTTAGTCTCATCTCGTGAGCGCCTTAAAGCCTCGGCCAATTGAGCAGCCTTCTCAGCAGATGAACCAGGAAAGAGAAGACCGTCGTCCAGCTCCTGTGTAGATATCGGCTCGTCCTGAATAAAGGGCTCGGATTCAAGCAAAGTGTCGAGTAGGCCGGCGACCGATTTCTTTCTCCTTTTGGAGCCTGTGCTAACACTAGCGGAGGAACGCTTCCTCCCCTTTGGTGCTTTGGCACGGCGCTGCCCAACTTCTCCTTCAGTATCACCCTTTGGTGACACCACCGCTGGTGCTTTATCAGGAACTTCCGCCTCGGCTCTAGTACGCAGCGGCATACCAGCAATGCAAGGGGCTGATTCTACTTCTGCAGATTTAGGGATAAGCACCGAACCGCTATCCCTCAGAGGAGGGTGAACTACCGACTGCGGCCGTAATGAGGCGCTGATGACCTGAGCCGGAATGGGAGCTTTACACTCGAAAAGCACCCATCTCTTCTCTGCAATGACGGGGCCGACCCGATGGCGATACCAACCCTTGAAGAACCCCACAGGCCTCGGAAGATAGTCAGGCTCCGGGATCACGAAGAGAGAGCCAGTGTTTAACCTCATGAAATGGTGAATGACATCACGGGTAATCTCCAGGGAAAGGGCAGGCTCAACTAAAGATGCCTTGAGAGGAACGCCCTGGTTGTAGCCTAACTGCTGGGCGAAGCAATGCGGATTATACCGCATAAAGGGGGCAGTATTATTCCGGCGGAACAACAGATACCCTGGCCTGATTGAGTATAAGTGCATGACCACTTTTGGCTTTAAAGCTAGAACCCCATTCTTTGACAAATCAAACAATTGCTGAATGGGCCCTGCTGGAGCAGAGAGGACTCGATCGCTAAAAACCATTCCGCCTTCATTCGAGTATGGATTGAGCAGTACGCGGAGAGCCCCTAACTGGGTCGGATCGGGAGCGGAAGCATCAACCAACCTCATGATCCATGGGAAGGTATATGAATCATAAAAATCTGGCCGCCGGTGATCAGTGAACGCTCCTAACACGTGCATCTCGATCCACGACATGAAGTAGTGAGGGAGAAATTCACAGTATCCGCACCCGGGCTCGAAGTATTAGCGAAAATGCTTAACCCGTGATATAAATGCGATAATCCCGCAATACCAACAGCTAATCGCGCCACGTCAGATATGCGGTGAGCAGGGTAGAAGACGGAGGCTCTCATGAAACGTCGATGTATCAGCATGGCAAACCAGCTGAGCCAGAGACAGATAAAGTCGATAAAGAAAATTTATTTATCCATGCCTGGGGCCACGATCACATCGAAAGCTACGGCCGACGAGTTTGGAATATAAAACTGCGGCAGGTCTTCCTCTTTGGCCGGCAGTTTCTTCAGCCCGAATCCAAAAGGGTCTTCAATTTTCGTGAATTTTGGAGCCTTCTTGGATAAGACATCCTCACGGAGAAAGCAGGTAACGAAAGCGTCAAAAGTGACACCCTGCCCTTCCGATGTCACGAAAAGTTTTTCAAAGATACCCAAGGCCTTGATTAGACTTGGGTGTTTATGATGAACGGCGTTCTCAGTCGTCAGGCCATCAAGCATAGCGGGCACCATAGAAAACACATACTCATCAGGAGGCAGTAACTCTTCGTAATGCTCTCCCCTGATCGGCAACCCTGAAATTTCACGAAACTCCTCCAGTGAGATCGTGACTTCACGATCCCCTAGCAAGAACGTGTTTGTAGGAAGATTCCATTAGTTCAAGAATGCCTTAACCCACCAGACGTGAGGAGCGTGATAATAGAATAATGACGCATACACTGCTTGGTACAACCCAACCTTCTGCAGCCGTGCGCATTGGGCGGAGAGAATGTATCGAGCCCAAGAAAGGTAGCCCACTGGATGGCACGGGGTAACGCCTACCTTATACACCTGCCCCCAGGGTCGAGTTTCGCCCTGGCATATCCGACGCCCCAAGATATCAATGGCCATCGTAGGTTGATTTGGTATCTCGGTCGTCGATGGCTCAAGTCGGCCCGTAGGGGTCCAATTAACCGCTTCCACCGCATAAGCCGTGCGCGGATGCTCTACCAATGACATCGAGCGGATAGGTTCTGTTGGCACTTCACAAGTAAAGCTACGGTGGCCCCTAATGATATGATTGTACTACACCCTTAACATGAGAAGACTCATATGGTCCTTGTCATGCGCCCTAATCATCGCCATAACTTCCTCGTCCGATGGTGATTGGGGAAAAGCGACTTCTGAACGAGTATAAGGGAAGTCGGGAAGTGAGGCCATCGTTCCTAAAATAAGAGGGGAAAGGAAAAACCCATTTAAAAAAATATAGTAATAATAAAAAAAAGTGATGATTGTTTCACGGGACCATTGACTGCAAAACTAATGGACCCCACAAAATCAATATGGCGGCTCACCAATGACGAGACAAGATAATCATTGCGAGAATCAAAAAGGATTCTTATTAAATAGACACTGGAGTTTAAACAACTCTTGGCATCCTCAAAGAAAAATGAGTTCTGTTAAAATACCCAACAAATTCAAATTTATGAAAATAAGGGTAAAATCCTATAATGAAAATATACTCAAGAACACCAGCGAATAAAATTACCAAAAGGCCTTCTTGATCTTTCAGAGCTAAGCTCTTTGATGAGGAATCAAATTCCTTTTAAGCAATGGAATTAAATTCCAGAAACCCTCATGATGGGAAATGAATAAATGGAATTAAAATTCTAAAGATCCTCAAAAATCAGAGGAGAAACGCCCGATCTTCGAAGACATTGGGGTTTACTACACAAAGATTATGTCTTTTTGGATCTTTAAGAGATCAGTTCCAGAAGAGAGCAAAGCTCTTGCGGTGGATTTAAAATCCAGAAAAAATTAGAGAAAAGGGGTTTCTTGTTCCTAAGAGATAAATGTTGTTCAAGATCTTTACCCAAAAGAATTTTTTTTAACGGAGTTTAACTCTGAAATTTCAACTGGCAGAGAACTGAGCTCTGAAAGGAGAATTAAATTCTCAAAAGAAAGGCTAAGGAAAAAGACGAAGAAACAGTGGCCATCTCAAGAGCAAAACCCTCGTATTTATAAGACATGATGGGAACGATTCATCTCCCCTTTCCCCTAGGCAATCCAATGGCTGTAAAAGTGGACAGCGTCACACTCACGTACAAGCCACGTGAGAGTAACGCTGTGGGGGCATTTGTTTCCTTATAAAAAAAGAAGAAGAAGATGAGAAAAAGAAAGGGGAAACTACCCACTAAACAATCCTCACGTGTTAAACACGTGAGCGCCTATATGCAATATAGGCACTGCAACTAAACTCCTGATAGGCTAAATAAGCATCACGTGTTAAACACGTGAGCGCCTATATGCAAAGCATATATGCACTGAAATCAAACAACAGATAGGCTAAACAAAACCTCACGTATTAAACACGTGAGCGCCTATATGCAAAGCACATAGGTGCTGCAATTAAACTACAGATAGGCTAAACAAAGTCTCACGTGTCAAATACGTGAGCGCTTATATGCAAAGCATATAGGCGCTGCAATCAAACAACATATAGGCTAAACAAAGCCTCACATGCTAAACACGTGAGGACACCTCCTTACTTAGAATTAAATTCTACTTAATGAACCGTTAGATCAAGGATCCAATGGTGATTAAACACAGAATTAAATTCTATTGGGAAGAATATTTTCTGTTAAACAGAGAATTAATGGATCAAACATCCAAAATATTTTTTATATCTTTTTAAACAGAGAAAGATTATACTTTGTTAAACTGAGCACCCTTGGATTAAAAATCCAATGATGATTAAAATGTCACCGCTCGATAGAATTTTATTCTATATATGGGTGAATATCCCCAATCTTGTTAAAAAAATAAGAACAAGATTTTTTGTAAAATAGAAGTCCTTGGATTAAAGATCCAACGATGGGTAAAATTCCCCAAATCAATTCTAAGACCAATTAAATCAATTGGGATCTCTCAATGAGAGATTTTCTCAGAATTAAACAAACTTCTCTCCACTGTATAAAGAACCCGAGACTTCAAGTCTTAGAGACACAGAGGCAGAGAGAGAGAGAGAAATCCTCAGAGGCTTAAAAAAAGAATATACAGTGAGCTTTTGAGGAACAGGAGAATTTAATTCTCAAAGAAAAGACTTGCTTCCTTGAAACACTAGGTAAAAAGAAAACGCCTCTCTTTTGCCTCTTTAAGGGTTTAACCTTTCATATAAGAACTCGGTTCTTTTTTCTGGTTGAGATTTGCAGAGGCAAATCTCCCCACAAGTTGAGAATTTAATTCTCATCGGGAAGATTTTGTCCTGCAAGATTCAAAACCTATGTTACTAAAAAAAAAGGGAGAAGAAGAATGAGAACACATAGGAATTTAATTCCTCCAAAGATTAGGATTTAATCCTATATAAAGAACTTAGTTCTTCAATATAAAAATAGTGATCCAAGATCTCCAAGGCCAAATCGTTGATGCTTAGCACTATTTCAAAGCCTTACGTGTTTCTCACGTGAGTGCTTCAAACGAAGAAGGAAAATAACCAAAACTTCCTTACGTGTTTACCACGTGCTTTGTTTAAGAGGAAAATAAGTAAAAGAAAGAGGAAAGTACAGTACTCCAGCATCAATAAAGGAAAAGGAGACATCCACGTGCTTTGCACGAGAACTCTAGCCAAGTGCTCAACACTTATAAAAAGGGGGGAGATAAAACCCAAAGTCCAGCGCCTATATTTGGGGTGCCTCACGTGTGCCACGTGAGCGCTATAAAACTCTAGAGTTTAACACTTGTCCAGCGCCTATATTTGGGGTGCTTCACGTATGTCACGTGAGTGCCATAAAACTCTAGTATTTAACACTAATCTAGTGCCCACATGAAACGCACGTGAGCACTGTATTCCTCAGTGCTTAGCACTGTTGGAGACTCAATCTTAGCCTAAATTGGCTAAGTTTTCTGAGGTTAGACCTCTTTGATACTAAAACAAGCGAGCCCCTGTGCTCATATTTTCCCAAATTGACCTTAGTCTCAAAAATGACTAGTGGTCTTCCATTGATGATATCCCAAATGATACTCAACTTATATCTCCTCAGATAGTCTCAAACATGACTAACATTTCTTAGGTCTACACCAGCACCATCTTTTCCCTCAAATATGGGATTTGGTTTAAGGGTACATCTCTCCACACCTCTGATATATGTCGTTGTAATTCTTCAACGTCTTCAGAGAGGTGGCGGGTCCCGACAACCAACAACTCGTTGATGCACTTTCAAATTGATGTGCATACCTCAAATCAGACTGCACCCCAAATTGAGCATATTCCATATCAACATCGTTGTTCATCTCATCATGTAAAAAATACACGTGCGCGCAAGATAGATAACGGACCGAGACGTCCTTAAACTAAAACCTCACCTCCAAAATGGTGATCAACGGACCGAGACGTCCTTAAACTAAAACCTCACCTCCAAAATAGTGATCTACGGATCGAGACGTCGTTAAACTAAAACCTCACCTCCAAAATGGTGGTCAACGGACCGGGACGTCCTTAAACTAAAACCTTACCTCCAAAATGGTGATCAACGGACCGAGATGTCCTCAAACTAAAATTTCGCCTCCAAAATGACGATAATGGACCGAAATGTCCCTAAACCAAGACAACAGAGCCCAAATGCTCTCTTGTTGAATCTGAAATAAAAATGATCCTAAAACCTTGTGGTAGATCTTAGTCTCAAATTGGACTAACGTATCCTTAACAAAAGACCAATCGAGCCCCAAATGCTCACATACATTAAAGTCGATCATAATCTCAAAATAGATTAACGGTCCTTAAATAAAAACCCCAAATCTAAAATATACGGATTTGGACTAATCCACGCCCTACGGGAGATAACATAAATTAGTCTCCGTATACAATCCACGGGCAACCTAAACAAATAAAAACACATACGACACGAAGTGAACTTCCGGAGCAGGAGAAAGTGGTTATTGCGATGTGATAACGTAATTAACTGCGGGGGCTTGTGCCTGCAGGGAAAAGCGTCCCCACAATAAAAAAAACCTCACAAAACTAGGGGGAATCTGACGAAGTCACGCTACAACGGCCGCATCCGTCTAAACCTCCGGTATACGGTGCCATAAATCAACTTGGCATCTTCGAAGAGGTGGACGGATAAATCCAAATAGCATCTGCCCTAAATTCAGGCAGGACGATCCATCCCGGTCCGTCCCCGTTTTCGGCAGTGAACAATGGTGATGTGGCGGGCCACAACGTATTTACTAAGAAATAAATACGTTAAGCGTAATTAAGCAATATATATATATATATATATATAATGCACAAGAATGACAAGTGATATAAAATAAACAACCTTTATTTACATTCATCTTTACATACAACTGTTTTTGAAAAGGAAAGATACAATGAAATAAGCAGTGCCTAAACGGTGGCATACAAAATAAAATAAGTACAAGATGAGCTAGCAGTCCGGCTAAGCGGTGAGCTGCCCTAAGTCCTCCTGGCTAGGCTTGATCTCCTGAGAGTCCGGTCCTCCTGACGAACATTCCAAAGAAAGAAAAGACAGGAATGTCGTCTGCGAACCAGCGCTCGGTAAGTCCCAAAAGAAGGAATGAAATATAACACGTAATGTGAAATGAAACTGGTAAGTTGTACAGGTATATGCTTATTATTCTAACGTAGTTGTTTGTAACTTGGTACAGAAGGTATTTGTGTATACGAGAGGATCCATCTTACCCCGTGGACTATGGTAACATGTAGTACAAGGCCCCGTCAAAACCCACGAGATAATGGCACGAGAGTTCATGTAGGTTTCTTTTAAGTGACCATCTCATGCTACGTTAATACGTTCCATACCAATCTACCTCGTTATCCCCTGTATAGAGTTATATTTACAAGTCTTGCTGAAACTATGATTACAAGTTGTTCAAGTAGTCAGGTTCAGGATGTAATCATGTATTCAAAAAGTCATGTCAAGTTATAACCATGGTTCGATCAAGTCAAGCCAAGTATTCATGTTTGGTATTGGTGTTTGAATTCAAGTATTCATATTCAAGTTCAAGTATTTATATTAGACTTTGGATTCATATTTGAATTGGACTCTGATTTGGGTTTGGATTCAGGTTTGAGTTAGACTCAGACTGAGTCAGACACTTGTAACTGATTTAGATCCTGAATTAGGTTCGGGAGTCATCGGTAACTACCGCACATGGACGGCAGGATTTGTGTCTTTTTCCAAGACAATTACCATTGATAACTGTCACGCCCCACCCCAATACAGAGAGTACATTCCGCTTTGGCCGAAACCACACAGTTTTGTCCTTCGGAACGAACCGGACCCGACCAGGGGCCACTTCCCAGGAGGTCACCCATCCCAGAACTTCCCTGGCTCGAGCATGCTTAACTACGGAGTTCTCAATCTTCTATAGTGCCGATTCACTTAAAAGGCGCCTTTATATTGAAGAGTGGTATCATTTCATTTATAATGCAGTTCGGCCCTCTTTAGGAATGTGCTTCAGGGAATCGATCCTATTGTTCTGAAGTGACTCCTTCACTCAGATCACCAAGATGTTCGCAACAGACCGCACTGAGTGTGGACAGAGCAGATCACCATGATATCTTAAGACCGCACTACTCTGGGGTATTACATTCCCCCCATCTAAGAACAATGGTTCGTCCTCAAACCACAGACTTACTGCTGAAGGACTGGCTCTGATATCATTCTGTCGCGGCCCACCCCAATACAGAGAGTATTGTCCGTTCTGGCCGAAACCGCACGGTTTTTTCCTTCGGGACGAATCGGACCCGACCAGGGGCTACTTCCCAGGAGGTCACCCATCCCAGAACTTCCCTGGCTCAAGCACGCTTAACTACGAAGTTCTCAATCTCCTATAGTGCTGATTCATTTAAAATGCGCCTCTATATTGAAAAGTGGTATCATTTCATTTATAATGCAGTTCGGCCCTCTTTCGGAATGTGCTTCAAGGACCCGATCCCATTGTTCTGAAGTGACTCTCTCACTCAGATCACCAAGATGTCCGCAACAGACCGCACTGAGTGTGGACAGAGCAGATCATCATGATATCTTAAGACCGCACTGCTTTGTGGTATTACAATAACTCCGTTAAATTTTCTACCTTAAATAGGTAAGCACTCACTTTCTCCGGCTCCCTGGAGCTCAAGAGAATTGATCCCGCTTAAACCTATATTTACTAAAGTCTTTAAATATTGTTTTATATAACTCGAGGGGGTTTTATGAAAAATATTTTTAATAAAATTTCAAAATAAACCTCGAGTACTTATTTATATTATTTAAGGTTTTCATGGAAATGAATTTTAAGGATTTGAGGTATTTTAGTGATAATTAATTAGCTTGGAAAGTTCATGGTATTTTATGGTAAAACTTGTCTTTTGTTGGTATCTTGATGGTATTTTAGTGAAACTTGTAATTCTCTCATTTTTAAAAATGTAAGTTTATTATATTTTGAAAATATATGAATTTTGTAATTTTATATAATTATTAAAAAATTAATTTTATTTAATTAGAAAATTTCGTTTTTCTTAAAAACCATATTTAAAACCTTTCAAGACCGAATGATCTGTGAGGAGGTCTGCATCTCTCTCTCCTAGACTAAGGATGTGCGATAATGTGCACCATCTAATAGTGGGTCCCCTAAAGAGGGTTGTAGAGGCATAATCGTAAAGGAATTTAAAATACAATTTAAAAGAAATCCGGTTTTTATAGTAAGTGGTATTTTTTTGTAATACCGTCTTCGCAACGAAAAATACATTCAAAGAGTATCGTGGTATGAAACCAAGTGTGTATGTGAGAGGTAGGTCATTATCTCGTGAAGTTTTCCTAAAAGTATGTTTATAACAAAAACTAAAAGAGGTGATATTTAAAATTCATGGTATTTAAATGAAAAAATTAAATTAAAGTTATTTTGCATGGAATTCTAGATTAAAATTTATTCTAAACATTATGATTTAAGGTTACAAGTGATGTGTATAAGTTAGATTGAACAAAGTATTAAAGAGAAGGAGTTTTCTAGGGTTTTGAAAAAGATATCGGTATTAACTCCACTTACCGATATATGTTTTGAAATGGAATTTCAAAGAATAAGAAGAGTGATTGATAGAGACTTACTACTTAGTTATATTAAGAAGAGGTAGAAGAAGAGATTTTTGTCGTCATGGCATCACGGGAGCTCCGGAATAGCTTTCATTCTTCGCCGGAAGTTGACTGCTTGCTAACTCCTCTTTACTCCACTTGTACTTAGAGAATTTTTGAGAGTTTTGGCTAGAAATTTCAGAAAGATGCTGAGCCAAAGTGTGGGGTAGTATTTATAGTGTATAATTAGGGTTTTGGAATTAAAATGGTGAATTAAAATGCATTAAAAATATGATAAATGGTGAAATGAAGGGTCTTTGTTTGATTGCAGGGAAATCAAACGGTGCAGGGGAGTTAAGGGTAGCTCAAGAGTCAAGTGTCCAAAGCCCGGGCCTCATTGGGCTCGGTCCGACCGTTGGTGCCGGCCTACGGGGAAGATTCGACGGTCGATCTAGGGCAAAGGGGCTCTGAATTTGTGCCACATGTACATCTCAGTGTTTAAACCCTTTTGCACATGTTTGATTTTTCCGACTTTTCATTTTTATGTGTATTGCAGTATAAACTTTTGGGTTTCCAAAAACTTAAAAAGAAAAAAATCAGAAAAATAATGTGTCCAGTGGGGATCGAACACAGGGGCTACGTCACAGCAGTGCAAGGGTTTTACCAGTGAGCTACAAGTTGCTTCTTGCTGTTATTTAATAAAATTAACTTATAACTCAAACTCATGCTGTATAACTCATTTTCTGTACATTAAACTGGAAAAGTCCGTACAGTAAATTCAGAGTCGTTACAATGTGAGCGGGCGTGCAAGGCTTATTCGATTAGCAATATCATGTAAATTCACTGAACTTGAGAATAAAGTGTTATGAACCCCATGAAAGTAAGTTTAAGCTAAGTAGTATATGGCCTCAATTTAGTGGAAAAATATTGGTTGAAATTATAGACTACAAAACAACATCTATGTTGATAGACTTCGGTTTGGCAAACCCCAGGCATTCTTTTAAATTTTTAGTTGAGAAAGAACAGTTGCAAGTATTGGATATAGATCCAACGAACTATTTTGATGGTAACGCTGGAAATAGTTTCTAGGGATACAGTCGCATGGTTAACGATGATACCTTCAATCTCAGTGGATACGACTACACACATGATTATGCAAAACACCTTCAAACTCAAAGGTAAACCCGTTAAAATTAGTGTTTAGATTTATTTTCTTTGTAATGTCGTAATACTAATACATTTTATATATTAAAAGCAGGTTTTCCCAACTGCTAATGTAGTGGAATGCACACATGAAGAACAACAAGGATTACCAATCACAACATTCTCTCGAGAAACAAATAATGCATTTCAAGGGTAAATTTATTAAAATTGGTGATTGTTTTCTCTCTAAAAGGAGAAACAAACAATGAGCTATTTAGTTCTTCCTATGGATCTGTGATCCATAAAATGAATCTCTCATTAAAGAGAATTTAATTCTCATAGAGAATATCTCGTTCTTTAAACTCAAAGATCTAGAGGAGAATAATATTACCAAGCCTGGTTTTCCATCTCAGCAAATATTGATGATGATACTATTTCCAATCACGCTTTGCCTTTTCTCGCAAGTCTCCCTCTATTGTCATAGGCACAGGCGGCGGATCATGAATATGTTGCAATCTATCAAACTATCGCAACACCCGGTTCGGTAAGTGCATCACCACGATGTTAATACATAGTATTGGGCACCGAGCCCGCTAAACCGTCTCTCTTTCGATACAGATGCCGGATAATTTTTGCAAACGATCTTCTATATAAGATGTCCACGTGAACTGCAAAAACATAATACAGAAATATGAAATAATGTTAATTAAAAATTTCAAACAAATTTAATTACCTAATTAATGATTATCTGAGTCGACTCTATTCGATCCAACTCATTTCTATAATACATAAGCACCCAACGAGAATCCTTGTATGATTTCTTGCCATTCCACCTGTAACACTTCAGAAAATATAAAATATTATTTTTGGAATTTAATATTAAAATAATATATTTCGCGAAAACTATCCGATTTGCGAATTTGGGGTTTTCGTAAAATGGTATAAATATATACCAATAATTGTGAAACAATTGGAGATTAAAATGATTTATTCATTTAAAAATATATTTATTGGATTTGGTATTTTTATAATTAATTATATGCAGTTTAAATAAAAAGTGATTAGTGCACTACTAATCGCGATTAAGCCAAATCCGTGTTTCTACAGTTCTCCATGGCTAGTACACCATGGCATATTGCATTTTGTTGCTTAAGTGTGTTTATGATATTGGTTTTATTTGGTTTAGATGAGAAAAATAAAAGAGAATGAATTATTGAGGAGAGAGAGAGAGGGGGGACCACATGAGGCATGGTTTGTGAGTGAGGGTGAGAATAAGAGAGGGGGGCTGCCAATTTTCTTTATCCCATTATTTTCCTTCATCTTCTTCCTCTTCATCTCCCTCTACCTCCACCTCCAAATATCATCCCCAAATCTTCATCAAAACCCTACACCCTCTTCATTAAAAATGATCCCCACTTCATCTTCAATACATTTGACCTTGCAAGTTTGGATTTTAGAGACTTTGAGAAGCTAGGATTTTTCTTGAGTTGCCCAAATGAGATATATCTCCCTTCATTTAGGTTAGTTTTTAGTTTTTTGCATTCTAGTTTAGTTTAGAATGTGATTTGGTTAGGGTATGTGATATTTGGAAATTCCTAGAGAGGGTTTGGGTAATTGTGTGGATTGATGATATGTAGTGGCTGTTTACTTAACCCTTAGTGATGTTTTACTGGCCAAGATCAAAGATTAGAACCAAAACACGAACTTAGAACTTTCCGACATCGGTTAATTGACAGTTTGTGAATGTATATGGGAATCTGGGATGACCTAAGACCACTATAAATTAAGTTGCCATTACAGAGATACGTGCAGGCATTGAGGAACCTACCCTAGGAACCTGAGACCTCCTCCCCATTCTCTGGCTGCAAATAAATCCAATATGGCCGCAAATTGCGGCCTGGCTATGCTGTAAATAGTTCGTGCTTGGTCTATAGCTCCTGTATCTTCTAATTAGACCAACCCTGTATGCAAATTTCCCATTAGTTTGTCCTATAGTGAAATCTGGGAGGGGTTTTCCTAGGTTGCTGTTTTCGTGTTTGCGATTCTGAAACTTGGGTTTTGGTATTTGATATTGTATTGGGTCGTTGGATGTTTGTAAGTCAATGACGAGGGTTGTTTGGTTTTTTTTGCATGCGTAGGCTATAGGTTCTAATCTATAAGCGCACCGTGTGCCGTATTGGTTTTCAGGACTTAATTTTAATAGCATTGCGACTGTGTATTTATTGTAGGTACTTTCGCGTGGATTCCGAGACGACGAAGCACATCGACTATGGCTGAACAAGGAGTTCCGCAGGTGAGTAGATTTATATCTACGGGGGAAGTCGGGTGGATGGCGTATAGCACCCCCGCAAAGTTTGATGGAAACCGATATATAGGATATGGTTAGAGAAACCTATTCTAGGAACCTACGGATGTGATTAAAGGTTTAGTGTGACATGATATGAAAGAAATTATGTCTCGGATTGATACATACGTAAGGATATGATAAGTGAACATGAATCACGATATATAGATAGGTAGTTCACGAGAA
This sequence comes from Agapanthus africanus, assembly GCA_030015575.1. Classification (NCBI taxonomy): domain Eukaryota; kingdom Viridiplantae; phylum Streptophyta; class Magnoliopsida; order Asparagales; family Amaryllidaceae; genus Agapanthus; species Agapanthus africanus. The sequence goes on from CM057339.1 coordinate 5,223,292, forward strand.
TAAGTATGAGATTTAGAGTAGTATGACATGAGATTTATAACATAGGACATATATATATATATATATATATATATAATGACTTGGTGTAGGATATAAATGTGATGAAAAGAATATACGATGTGATATGATGAATTGATTGATATGTCGGTATACGGATGCAAGTCGATATGAGAGGATTGATACCTTTGCCGGTCCCCTGATATGAGATTGTTATGGATGCGACCTGGGATATAGGTATATAGATATATATAATGTTGTGAATCATTAGTGATATACCGTACGAGACGTTAGGTCCGTACCCTCAGCGTTATATAGGTTGATAGGATCCCTAATGGTTTAATGCCGCCGTACGATAATTTACCGTACGTGATGAGTTTTATGATGATTGATCCATACCCTTGACTAGAGGATGCCGTACGATGGATTATACCGTACGTGATGTTGTGAGGCTGGATGCCGATTGATAGATTCACCGACTCGGTCATGTTAGATACGTATACCTTATAGCATTTAGCTGACGATGTACTTTATGCTACATTCATGTCATCCTCATTGCATTACATATACATGTGCTAGTACACCTACACCATTATCGATGATGCATATGTTACACTTACACAGATTGGCCGGCTCACACACTTTTATTATAGATAATTGCTATGTCACTACACAGTAGAATTGCTGCATTATGATATGACTCCTTGCATGATTTACTGGCTATGTTCACATCACCGTTTCATGTTGCATGATACACGGATATTCTCACATTTCTGTTATATGTTTGAATACATCATGCTTTATGATTATACGCATTGAAATTTGCTGTTTTTATGAGATTCTGGATTTGAGAACCGTGGTTAAATTTCAAAGGAAATTATGTATTGTTTTAAAAACCCGGTTTCACTTGATATGATATTTTGAGACGTCCACCATGTGTTTTCTCGGTTCTGAAATTGGCATGTGAAACCTGATTCGAGGAGCAGGAGGCACCGTCTGCGGGTACATGGTGGACCCGGTATGGTACCCCGGGACAAGAAAGGATTTTCGTGGTGTAGAAGATAAGCCTGGCAGAGGGACCAGTACCTACCGGTGATAGATTTGGACTCGTCGGTTATCCAGAGGATACCGACCGGAGTTATGAGATGGATATGAGGGCCGACCAGAGTATGCGGCGCCTGAGATGAGATAGATATGAGGGCCGATCTGAGGATGCGGCGCCTGAGATATGAGGATTTACGTATCTATAACACCTTAGGATTTCGATTAGTGTTAATTAAGCGATAGTGCGGGTTTTCTGTAAAAAGTTTACCAATTCGGTTTCCTCACATTTTATAACATTTAATTAATAATTTATTATTATTTGTTATGGCTTGCATACACTTGTGCATGTTAATGTGAGGGTTTGTTTGTGTTAATCTAGTTTAGCAACCATGACAACTTAACATAATCCTAATCTTTTGCTTTGCTTTAACCCTAAACACCTAGATATTTGTGTGAGATATTTCCTTTGTGTTTTGTTTTGGAGAGGAGGTGGCATGGTGACTCTTTGTGAGCATTAATGCTTGCATTAATGGTGGAGGTGCACTCACCCTACACTCACCTCTCTCTTTTTTCTTATCACCTCTCTCCTTCTCACTTCACTCATCTCTTTCTCATTATTTCCTTCATCTCCTCTAAGCCTCAACTGAAACCTTATCATTTCCATCATAAAACCTTCACAAACTTCACAAAATCTTCACAAAATCACATCCTTAACCTTGTTTAGCCTCTAGGATCTCTTGGAGCTTGGAAAGCTAGGATCTTTGAGCTTGTGGGAGTAGGTAATGATCTCTTTCTGTTAAGTAAGTATTTTTAATGTTGCGTAGCTTGTTAGTTTCAATTTAGAATGCGTAAAGTTTCGTTTCGTACAAATATCGTATTTTTAGTGTATTTTTGGGTCTCGGATGATCTGCTATCAAACCAGGTATTTGTTGGAAAAGTTCCCATCACAGTGACCTAGTGTAGTGACCTAGAACCCGACATAAAAACCTGAGCCCATTTCCTTTCTTTATGGCCGCAGATTTATTGGTTCTGGACGCAAATTGCATCCAGAGTAGGGGCTGGGGGGTTGTGTTTTGGGGTAGGGGTCTCTGGGGTTGTGTGTGGTCTCATGGTACTTGCAACTTTTACAAATTGTTTGTGTAGCAAAATCTGGGATCACTTTGCTTGTTTTCTAGTGTTTCGACTATGCGCGTTACGTTATCCGATACGGTTCGTGTCTTTGTGTTGATGTTGCTCTTGAGTTGGTTTCGTAGTGTCGCTATGCACGTTGGCTACTAGACGAACACTTGAGAGTATATTTGGAGTTGGTGCGTCGATCAAACGTAGTGGATATGTGTTATTGGTCGATTGCTAATTTGAACTTGTTGTATTGTTTTTTTATGATCTTAGGGACGCAGGCGGGGACTTCGGACGCTGCGAAGAAGGGAAAGCGAGTTGGCTTTACTTAGCCCAAGATCATCGGTGAATAGATTTAACATCTACAGGGGAATCGCCCGCATGGCGTTATACGTCTGGGCTAGATTAATAACATGACTATTAGTTATTAAGTATATGGACATTGATTGTGCATGTATACCTTTGTTGCATATCTCGTTTCCTATTGTTTATGGACTTAGTATTAATGAGATACAACACCATTATTGACGGTTCATGTTTCACGAGCACTAATTGCATGCTACACACACCGTCGATAATTGTCATGACACGCACAACACCTATACATATGTGATATTGTATTGGTTAGGGACATTGAGACATTGATTCATATTCCATTGTGCATATGACATATAGCATACCTGTATACCTACATGCTTACACATATACCTTGCCATGCCTACATACTAGCTACCCATATACCTATATGGTATTGTACCATTAGTGATAGGTATATACACATATAAGACACAGCTACATGTACATCATGCACACATACTTACATGTACACCCATTTACCTGACTAGAGCTACATATACCCCTATGTGGTATTATTTTGTCACCGGCATGGTGACATTGTTTCTTATGCTATTGCGCATATGAGATGCATCATACATACATGCTTACATATAGATACACATATCTTGCTATACCGACATGGTTACGCATACCTGGCCATAGCTACATGTTCACCTTTATATGATGTTGTATGGATTTTGGAGAAATTAGGAACCATATGATATATTTAATAACTTGTTGCAGTTAAATAGCGGTTTTTCCTTTATATGCTCATATTACTGTTTTATATTGCATATATTATATTTTATGGATTTCGCATTGATATATGGATTTCATATGATGTTTTCTTGATGTTTTACTCCTGGGTATATATATATCAGTGGTATGGGACGCTGATATATATATATACATGTATATATATATTAGTGGTATGGGACGCTGTTATATATGTACACCTATATAATATATATCATCCTAATGATCTATGCAAATATTCTTATTCATTACTTGATGTTTTCTGAATTTGAGAACCGTGGTAGTTTCATGAAATTATGCATTATTTGAAAAACTCGGTTTCTCTTAATATGATATTTTGATGCGTCCGCCATGAGATTTCTCTGTTCTGAGTTTGTGTATATACCCGATGCGAGGAGTGGAGTGGGCCATGTGCGGGTACATGGTGGAGCCCGGTATGGTTTCCCGGGGCAAGAAAGGTATGTCGATGGTTTTAGCCGATGAGCCTGGCAGGCGGGCAAGTACCTACCGGTGATAGTATTTTAGACTCGGCGGTTATCGTGGTGATACCGACCGGAGTTATGTACGTATGGATACGTGGAATTTCGAGTGTCGAGGATGGACACTCGAATTTCCGAGAGACGTATGATACGTACCTATCAAGGCCAGTTGTGGTGACAGCACCTGATAGATGAGTATTTATGTGTCGATACTAGACACTAGTTTTCATGATGTTTTTGGGTGTCGATGTTAGACACTCAGGTTTCATGAGAGTTACAGGATATGTTTTATTTCATACCCCGCATTTATTTGATACGCATTACTTCATGTATTAGTAGTACCTGATAGAGTAACTTTCATGACTGTTGCATTTACATATTGCCATTTATTGCTATCATCTTGCATGTGATAAACCATCGCAGTACGTGTATACTTGCGATTACCTACATATGTTATTTTCTATTCACGAGTTGGCAACTCACCCCCATTGTGTCACAGTGTTTTGCAGATAGTCTCTCACGGCAGTCGCGGCAGGGCTTTCATCTATCGTATCATCTTTTGCAGCGGATACTGCTACGGCTGACTGTGTGCAGTTTTGCTATAGGTGGGTTTTGCGGTTATCCGATATTGCTCATTTTATATTCGTTGTATCCAGTACTCTCCATCTGCTACTTCATGTATTGACTTAGAGACGAGTTGTGAGGACGATATTGTATATTATTTGTGACTTGGAGGTCTTTTATGATGTTTCACTTTATATCGTCTTTTCTTCGCTACGGCGTCGTATATCTGCTTGTGGTGGTTGTTTTCCGCCTTTGGGCGTGGTTTTGCTCCCGTTGGGGATGCTTTTACTTATATTTATGTCGTACCCATTTTTGGGGGCTTGTTTTACAAAGGAGGTGCTGCCAAATTTTAAAGGAAGTAAATTTGGACTTTAAAGAATTTTACTTGAGATTTCAAAAGTTTCAATAATGTTCTTATCACTTACTACTTTTGATGGTTTAGATTGCTGGGTTTTCGGCTTACTTAAATTGCGTTACGCCTGTAGACGTTATGTGGTTTAAGGGCCGTCACGTGCCAAATTTGGGGTCGTGACAAAGTTGGTATCAGAGCGCTAGGTTTTACCTTTCAGAGTGTAGGATGACCTTGGTATGATGGAGTAGGTAGCTTAAGCAGAGTAATGTAGCATGTGTATGTCCGCGGCATACTTACGACACGGTACTCCGCCTAAGTGACCTAAGTACTAATTGCTTGAAATTCCTTTCATGATTATACATATCCTTGTGATTCTATTTCCGTGTTCTTACCGAATCCTATTTCCATATATAGCCTTTTGCTGCCGATGACTATGAGGGCTCAGAGAAAGGCAGCGAGAGCCGAGGTCAGAGTTGACTCGTTTAGGACGAGGACTGACCAGGATGGTATGCTCATTGCACAGGAGCAGATTGATCTGCCTTCGATAGATCATATCGCTAGGCTTGAGACAGATATGCAGGACTTACGCCAGATGATGAGGTCGTTGGTTGAGGCCAGTCAAGCGCAGCGACAGGAGGTTGCCACCCCTGTTATCCAGTTATTCCTTGCTATCAGCACACAGTATTGTATCACGTATACAGCAGCAGTGGGTGCAGCCCGTTTGGATGTGGATCATCTTTCCGAGACTTTAGGCGTTCGAGGACAGAGGAGGGCTCGTGCAGGTGTACCAGCCCGAGACAGAGGTTCAGTCACCGTGACAAGTTTCTTGCACGTCGCGGGAGTAGTAGAGGCTTGGGACGATGATAGTTGTCTAGCTCTTATGCCCAGGAGGGTCAGCAACCATCGCATGGATGTTTTCGGTGCGGGAGTTTCCATCACCTCGTCAGAGATTGTACCTTTGTACGCCTGAGGAGGGCAGAAGTACCATACGTTACTTTACCACCTTCACCTCAGGGAGAGTCGCTTGTTGCGCCTGTTGTTGATCCGCGTCAGACTTATGTTCAGAGAGGTCGTGGTCGTGGAGGATTTGTTCCGAGAGTACAGGATGGTAGAGAAGGAAGACAACCAGTTGAGGGTAGAGGGCAGACACGAGCGTTTACTTCTACTCATCGGGACGCATGGGCGTCCAATGCAGAGTTTTCAGGTAATCTTTTTCGTATGTTCCTTTGATGCGTATGTTGTTTAATTCGGGATCTATGCACTGGTTTGTTTTACACACTTCATGCCGTGGTTGGGCCGAGAGTCGTGTATGCTAGATCAGCCGTTGTTATGTTTGTTCCTGTTAGCGATTCTTTTGTTGCGCAATACGTGTTTCGGTCATGTGACAATTGGTTAGGAGATAGAGCTTCGTCCGTCGATTTGATTCTTCTAGAGATGTTGGACTTTGACGTTCTCCTGAGCATGGACTGGTTAGCCACGTGCTATGCGTCTGTGGACTGCCGTGAGAAGACATTCAGGTTTTGTCTTCCCGGCGAGTCAGTTCTGGTTATGCAGGGGGACATTGGCGCCGCCCCTCACAGCTTGATTTCAGCCTTTTTTGCTAGTCGGCTTTTGAGGAGAAGATGTCGAGGATTCTTAGATTTCATTAGTGATACCGGAGCCACAGTGGATTCATTGGACCGGGTTCCTATCGTGCGAGAGTTTTCCGACATTGTTCCAAATGAGCCAGCGGAGCTTAGGGAGCTTAAGGATCAGCTGCAGAGTTGCTAGATAGGAGGGACTTGTTTGTCAAAAATAAGGACGACAGTTTGAGGTTGTGTATTGATTGATCGTCAATTGAACCGAGTTACGGTGCGGATATGTATTCTTTACCCCTCATTGACGATTTCTTTGCTTAGCTCCAGGGTGCGAGAAATTTTTCTAAGTTTGTCTTGGGATCAGGTCATCATTACTTGCGGGTTCGGAGTGATGACATTCCGAAGACTGCTTTTGTGCGCGCTACGGGATTTATGAGTTTGGTGGTGTCGTTAGACTCATCGATGCCCTAGCAGCCTTCATGGATGTGATGAACCAGATTCTTCAGGCCGTTCCTCGACCAGTATATTGTTGTGTTATTAATGACATTCTGGTCTATTCCTAGAGTTGTGAGGAACTTGAGTAGCACTTGAGGATTTCCTTGCAGACGTTGAGAGAGCACTAGCTGTTTGCTAAATGCTTGAAGTGTTCCTTCAGGCTTGATAGTGTTGACTTCATTGGTCATGTGGTTACGGGAGACGGTATTTGTATGGACCTGAGAAAGATCGAGGCCGTACAGTTTTAGCCCAGACTTGTATTAGGGACTGAGGTCTGCAGATTTTTGGGCTTAGCCGGTTTTTACCGCCATTTCGTGCAGGATTTCTTGAGTATCGCTGCACCGTAGACCGTACTGACAAAGAAAGGGGTTCCTTTTCTTTAGACTGAGGCATGTGTGCTGAGTTTTCAGCAGTAGAAGACTCGGTTGACGATTGCACCAGTTCTTTCCTTGTTTCTGGATCAGGCGACTTTGTTGTTTACTGTGATGTTTTGCAAGTGGGGCTCGATTGTGTACTAATGTAGCATGATAGAGTTATCGCTTATCCTTCTCGACAGTTGGAGGAAGTACGAGCAGGATTTATCCCACTCATGATCTGGAGATGGCCGCGGTGGTCTTGCGCTGGAGATTTGGGGACACTACTTGTACGGAGAGTCGTGTCAGATTTTCATGGACCACCAGAGCTTAGTGTACATCATCCTGTAGCGGGTTTTGATTGTTGAGACAGCGTCGTTGGATGGAGCTTGTGAAGGATTGTGATTGTGAGATCCTTTATTGCCCAGGGCAAGGTGATTGTGGTAGCTGATGCTTTGAGTCGTAGGCCCGGGGGTTGCTTCTTCCAGTTGTGCGCAGTTCAGAGACAGTCTTCTGCAAATTTACAGTTCTTGTGTAACCGTTGAGTACAGCTTAAGTTCGCCTCTACCGAGGGGACAGATTGCTCATGTCCGTGCCCGTCCACTTTTACCTAATCGTTTTCGTGAGGCACAGCCCACCGATGCTCGTTTATTTGAGATTCTGAGCATGTTCGGCAGGGTAAAAATTCGGAGTTCTTGATTTCTGACCAGGGTGTGCTACGTTTAGGGACACGTTGTGTGTACCTGATACTGATGGGTAGAGATGCGAAGTCCTAGAACAGGCACATCGGTCAGCTTTCTGTGTTCACCCAAGTGCCACAAAGATGTAACGTGACTTGAGAATTAGTTACGGGTGGGCAGGGATGAAGAGTGATGTTTCAGATTTCGTTTCAAAGTACTTGGCTTGTCAGCGAGCTAAGATTGAGCATTTGAGACCGGCTGGAGAGTTACAACCTTTAACCGTTCCGGAGTGGGAATGGGAGCAGATCTCCATGAATTTCGTTGTGGTGTCTACCCCGGTCTAGACAGGGTGTGACTCCATTTGGATGTTTGTTGTCCGGTTATGCTCAGTTTGCTCGGTTGTTCCTTGTTAAGTGTTGAGTGTTTCCATGGAGTTTCTTCATGCGTTGTATCCAATAGAGGCACCCAGTTCGCTAGCCATCTTTGGCAGAACCTTCAGGAAGCCTTGGATACTGTTTGAGGTTTAGCTCCGCTTTTCCATCTATAGGTCGATGGTCAGACAGAGCGGACTATACATACTCTGGAAGTTATGCTTGTGCGTACGTACTAATTGTTTATTGGCTGTTGGGATCGTCACTTGCCATTGATGGAGCTCTCCTACGATAATGGTTATCAGGAGACATTTCAAATGGCAACTTTCTGGCCTTGTGTGTAGGTTGTGTCGATCACCGGTCTGTTTTACTGACTCCGCGAGAGCAGGATTTTTGGATTCCAGCTAATCCAGAGAATTCGGAGAAGATCCAGTTGATTCAGGTCAGGATGAGAGCAGCCCGGTGCAGACAGAAGTCTTATGCCGACCGTGGTGGTCGTAGACTTGAGTTTGCAGTGGGAGATCATGCATTCCTACTGATTTTTCCGATAAATGGCGTGTTGAGTTTTGGGAAGCTTAGTTCCAGAATTGTAGGTTCTTTTGAGATCCTTGAAGCGAGTTAGTACCGTTGCCTATAATTTGGCACTTCCGCCCAGATTTTTGAGTATTCACCCCGTATTTCTTGTGTCGATAATTTGCAAATACCTTCATGACCTTTCTCACATGATTCTGCATCTGACCATTTAACTTTGACGCGATCTTTTTCGTTCACCGGCAACCGATAGTGTTAGTGGATCGGCAGGTGGAGAAACTTCGGTCAAGGGCCTTGCCATCTGTGGAGGTTTTTCTTTGGCGTAGCCATCTAGTGAGGAGATCACTTGGGAGGCTACGAGCGAGATGTGGATATTTTGCACTCATCTTTTTGAAGGTACGCATAGTAAGAATTTTAATTCAGGGACGAATTTTCTTTAAGGGGGGAAATTGTAACACCTTAGGATTTCGATTAGTGTTAATTAAGCGATAGTACGGGTTTTCTGTAAAAAGTTTACCAATTCGGTTTCCTCACATTTTATAACATTTAATTAATAATTTATTATTATTTGTTATGCCTTGCACACACTTATGCATGTTAATGTGAGGGTTTGTTTGTGTTAATTTAGTTTAGCAACCATGACAACTTAACCTAATTCTAATCCTTTGCTTTTCTTTAACCCTAAACACCTAGATATTTGTGTGAGATATTTCCTTTGTGATTTGTTTTGGAGAGGAGGTGACATGGTGACTCTTAGTGAGCATTAATGCCCGCATTAATGGTGGAGGTGCACTCACCCTATACTCACCTCTCTGTCTTTTCTTATCACCTCTCTCCTTCTCACTTCACTTATCTCGTTCTTATTATTTCCTTCATCTCCTCTAAGCCTCAACTGAAACCTTATCATTTCCATCATAAAACCTTCACAAACTTCACAAGATCTTCACAAAATCACATCCTTAACCTTGTTTATCCTCTAGGATCCCTTGGAGCTTGGAAAGTTAGGATCTTTGAGCTTGTGGGAGTAGGTAATGATCTCTTTCTGTTAAGTAAGCCTTTTTAATGTTGCGTAGCTTGTTAGTTTCAGTTTAGTGTTGGATATATGTATGCCCTAGAGGCCATTATGAGATAGTGTATGTACTGATGTGTGTGTGTGTGTGTGTGTGTGTGTGTGTGTTCATAGGACAGTCTTGCTCGACATGATAGTATGCTATCTGGTTTCACTTTATCATATGTTCACTTGATCATGTTTATATTCATTTGGTACATGTTGATAAAGCCCTAAGGATATTGGCTTGACTACTGGGATTATGATGTGGATCATACTAGTGGGACACCTGTAGTTTATAAGCATATCCTTGAAATGTTCCTAGTCGTAGGTATATCGAGATAGAGCATCGATATTCCAGTGTAGACTAGCGTATACCATTCTTGTTCCATATGATGGGCGATGGATGATCCCATATCCGTCTGGTGTGATGACACCAAAGATTGTATACGGGTGCTCAGTGAGACTGGGTACACTGAACGGACTCACCGAGAACTCCTATGTGGTATTATATCATACGTCGGATAGCAGTTCTCAGGTGACACTGGTACAGGTTAGTCTGTAGACCCGAGATCGCCATAGAGTCTTGTGTGTCCTCCCACTGTACTTTGATCTCCACCCTACTACGGCTCTACTGAGTCATACAAATAGGTGGATTTTGGGTATAGTCCTGAGGCATATGGAGGCAATGAGCGATAGGAGGGGTTTCGTCTCTCCCGGTATTGGGGGTTGATGCTGTGCTGTGCACGATTGGCTATAACGGGAAGTCCCTGCCCAGGGCTGCTGAGATATTACTGATAAGTGTTATCAGTAAGTTTCTCGATCTGTTATAGACTATATACCGGCATGACTTATTGAGTTATTGGGGTCGACGATTCCATCCCTAGACTCAATATGCAGCATATCTGACGAAGAGACCGGACTATACGGTAAGTGTTGCCAGTTAGATTGACGGGAGTTTTGACAGGTTCACTAATTCTTCTTCTGATCGCTCAATACCCGGGTGGCCGTTATGTTTAGCTGACCGCTTGCGGCTTGTAGGTGTTTGATATGATCATCACTTACTGCTGGCGTATTGACGAGTCTTAGAGTCCCACATAGAAGTTTCCTGGCTCAGGCGAAACGAAGTGGTGCGCATATGAGATATGTGGGGAAGCTCGATTAAATACGAGTATTTGATACCGTATTTTAATCGAGCGTTTTATATTAGTCGGGTCGTATGAGATATGACCGGTTTATTAAATCAAGTATTGATTTAATATTGTCTTTTATCTCATTTATTTAAACCCTTTTCTTTTGATGGATGCATGCATGTATATATACATGATGATGTGCATATACACATACATACATGCATTAGTATCATGGTTGATGATACAGCTTAGATGGCAATATAAGACTCGCATGGTTCATAATTTTATATATGGATATTTTTGAATTAAGTTAAAGATAAAGGAAAATAGATAATGACTCATTTCTTTTCTAATGACTCATTTCTTCTACACTTTTCCATGGTTGACCTTTGACTTAACCATGGTTTATTTTCCTTTGCCTTTTAACTCATGACAAAATATCTAGATATTATTATTAACTATGGTTTCTATTATGATATTTATCTCTCTCTCTCATTTTCTTTTTGCATTATTATTCATTCAAAAGAAAAAATATCAAGCCATCTTCTTCTTTCTCTCTTTAGCTCTCTCTTGAGTTCTAAATTGAGTGAGATAAAAAGAAAGAAAGGGTATTAAGTGAGATTACCAACCACTTCATCATCCTACACAACTCTTGCTACTTTGTGTAGGATGTTTTGCTTCAAGGATTTCAAAGATCAAGTGAAGCAACAAGTTTTGAGCAAAGGACTTTGGGTGGATCGTCGTGGACTTGGAAGTGATCTAGCGAGCCGTTCTAAACCAAAGGAGATCCAAGGAGTCACCCTAGGAGGTCTACAAAGGTTGTAGTCTCTCCACTTAGTGTTAGATTATCTTTTAGATGTGATACTTTTAATTGTTACTCCATAATTCTAGTTCGATTCCTAGTTTAGTTTACTTAGCACCTCATAAAATTAAAGTTATGGCATGTGTGATGCTTCCAAACCCTATACGAGGTATTAAGGAAACCCTACAGTGGTATCAGAGCCAAGCTAGAGCTTTGGAGTAACCTAGACGACGTTAAAAACCTCGAACGAACGAAATACGACGCCCGGGGGATGCTCTCTGGAAAATTTTCAAAAACGTGGTTTTTTCATATTAAAAATACTTAAAAAATTCAGCAGGGTATTTTACGGGCCCACAAGAAGTACGATGCCCTAACTCCACCGTACGACCGCGGAACCGCGGCCATAGTGGCCTTTCTGCGGCGGTTCCGCGGCGCAGTAGGTGGATCATGGGCCGTATCTTCTTGTGCCGGCCCGTATGTATTTTGTGCAGTTACTGGTATTTTTTAAAAACTGCTCAAGTGTTGAGCTTTCTGAGAAGTCTTTGGGTGTTTAATCGTTCGATCGAATGTTTTAACTGCGCCTAGTTTATTAGTATATGATACAATAATTGGAATCTACAAATTTATTTGTTGCGTGTAAATCTAGCAGTTCGGTCTCGGGAATAAACGGAAATCTTGTTGACTTATCCGGTTTGTTTTGAAAAAGTGTTTTCTTGGATGAGACCCAAATGCGAGCTTTACATTGTTAGGCATGAGATCTTGTATATGTGATATTCCGGGTTTGTGTTGTCTAAAGGCAGTTACGATTCCAATTGTTGTAGTTTTTCATTTTATTTCTCTGTGACCGTAAGTGTAGTATGTAGTTGTATTGCCGGTTTTCGTTGCTATACATCAACGAGGATCGGTGTATGCATACTTACTTACGTTGATGATATTTGATATTATGTGTCGATGAGATTTGATGTGCAGGATTGTCGTGAATGAATAGCCGGGGGTTTTATGTGAGATGAGAGTTTTCTTTTCATTCATATAAAATTAAATTGTATGTAATATTCTTTTACTTGGGGCACTTCCGGGTTGAGGTTGATGTCACCAGTGTTGTATATTATTTACTTTTCCGCATTAGGATAGACCCAAGGAGGAGGGCACAAGTGATCGGGTTCTAGGGTTCATTGGGAGGCCATCTCGAGGAGTCGAGACCGGGTCTCCTAAACTCCAGAATTGGTAGTGTCGCTTGCTGCTCTCGTAGGGGTCTAGGGGTGTGGGCTTGGTTATTCATCGCGACCGTGGAATCCGTATTTTTATTGCTGGCTAAATACAAAATACGGACCTCCTAGATATCCTATATTAAATGTGCTTCTGCTGCTTTTATTATCTGATGTAATCAATATATATCTGAGACGAATGCGATATTATATATATGATATATAATAGACGTTACTTATGTTTTGCACCCGCGCTAGCCCCGTCTCGGTATGCCGTTAGTTAAGTAACCTAACGGTGCATATCAGGACACTATGGTGAATGCGAGTGGCATAAGTGTACGTTATATTTTCGTTTCTTTCTGTAATGGCTTAGGATTTAAATGATGGGACTACATTAATGAGATTAATGTAAAAGATAAATGAACCTGAAAAGATGTTGTAGAATCGGATTTGAAACACACTCGGCCTTTTATGAAAAAGCAAGTTTCAAAATGCGGAGCTTAAGCCACTCCTTTTAAACCCATTGGATTCTACAACGATATCAAGTTCAAAGCGTTAAAAGTTTTCTTAAAAACTATCAGCAGCCCTCCGTCATTTTAGGAAGTAGAGTACTTAGTATTCGTGCTGCGTATTTTGACTTTAGTTAAGGCGCAGTGAATGGTAGCTAAGTGATGTCTTCCTACACTGCATATGATGCAGATTAGTTAGGACATTCATATGATTATGTTGACTTTAGTTAAGGGTCATATGGGTGGGTCTAGTTAATCACGAAATGACGGGAAGAACTTGGTACTTATGATATGTTGACTTTAGTTAAGGTCATAAGTACTAGGGGTAAAAATCATATCGGGAATTTCAAGAGTTGAAATTTACAATGAGATTGTATGCCTTCTATATGATAGTAGGATCCCGATCCTACTGCGAGCAAAAGTTGCTCCCGGGAGAATTTTGCACTTTACAATTAGCTAACCCAGTATGTGTCTAGAAAGGTGTCAAACGGGGCTACGCCTCTGGGAAGATGAGGTTTTTTTTAATTAGGTCCGTGCGAAAGCACGGGAAACCTTCCTTAAGTACCGGCACTGGCCTGGCTGAACGGTTAGCGAAGTTGTAGAATGTAATTAATTCCGGCTAGTTTTCTTTTTAAAAGGTTTTAAAGAAAATTTGATAAAAACAGTGGGAGACATCGATTAGACAAGATAATAACCAATCTGATATTTGCAAGAGCTTTCGCTAAGTGTATTCTTTTCTCTCTCTCTTAATGGCAGATACCTATGACAGGACTTAAGCTTCTATTAGATAAAAACAAGCTGAATGGGACCAACTATAAAGACTGGCTGAGAAATCTAAACATTGCCTTGACTTATGATAAAGTATCATATGTCCTCACGGTTTCAACCCCGCCCATCCTAGGTCCTAAGCCTTCAGTTGTGGATAAGGAAATACGCAAGACATGGGACGCTGACTATGCCACGGCTAAATGCCTCGCGCTTGCATCGATGGATAACACACATCAGAAGTAGCACGAGAATATGGACGTACAAGCCATATTCCTCCATACAAAAGAGTTGTATGGAGAGCAATCTCACGTATTACGATACGAAGCATCTAGAAAACTGTTTCAGATGCGAATGGCCGCTGGCACGGCAGTAAGATACCATGTTCTAAAGATGATAGATCTCATAGAAGAGCTTGAGGACCTTGGGTGGACAATGGACAATGAACAATATACGGATTTTATTCTGCAGTCTCTTCCCTCCACCTTTGCTCAGTTCATAGTTAACTTCAACATGCACAACATGGAGAAGGAACTGCCTGAACTCCTTAATATGTTAAGGAGTACAGAGAGCACACTGAAGTCAGTGAAGACTCCCGTTATGAGTGTTAGGCCATCCTCCTCCTCTCGCCCGAAAGCTAAGACCAAGGGAAAGATGAAGAAGAAACCCACCAAACCTAAGGGCGGAGTCAATAAGGTTAAGGGGAAAGACAAGTCCAAGGTTGGGGAATCGGGGAAAGGAGAATGTTTCCACTGCAAAAAGACGGGACACTGGAAGCGGAACTGTATTGAGTACCTAGAACTCAAGAAGAAGCATGGTGATGCTTCAGCTTCAGGTGTGTTCGTAATTGAAAACTGTTTTTCTATTAACTCTGCTTCCTGGGTATTGGATACCGGTTCGGGTTCTCATATTTGCAATTCTGTGCAGGCGTTGAGAAATAGCAGAGTTCTGAAGACAGGTGATCATACTCTCCAAGTTGGAAATGGTTCCAATATAAATGCAGTTTCGGTGGGAGAGTATCACCTAGGGTTGCTTTCGGGTTGTATATTGGTTTTGAACCCGTGATATTTTGTGCCAAGTATGCTTTGTAATATTATATCCGTTTCCTTATTAGACAATGAAGGGTATCATTTTGCTGTGCAACACAATGTTATGAACATTACACTTAATCAAGAGTTGATTGGTTATGGTACACTAAATAACGGGATATACGTCCTTAATCAACACACAGTTTTCAACGTACAACACACAAATAAAAGAAAATTTTCAGATATAAATGAAGCTTTTCTTTGGCATTGTAGACTTGGTCATATTAATGAAACAAGACTAAAAAAGCTTCATAAAGATGGATATTTAAATTCTTTTGAGTATAAATCTTATGTAACTTGCCAGTCTTGTATCAAAGGTAAAATGACCAAAACTCCGTTTACAGGACACGGAGAAAGAGCTACTGAGCTCCTAGGCCTCATACATAGTGATGTATGCGGACCAATGTCTACACATGCAAGAGGCAGTTTTTCTTACTTCATAACTTTTACTGATGATTTCTCAAGATTCGGTCATATGTATTTGATAAAGCATAAGTCTGAAGCTTTCGAGAAATTCAAAGAGTATAAACATGAAGTAGAAAACCAAACAGGAAAGAGTATCAAGATACTTCGATCAGATCGAAGTGGAGAGTACTTAAGTACTGAGTTCTTGGACTTCCTAAAAGAGAATGGGATTCTCTCTCAGCTCACTCCACCTTACACACCACAGCACAACGGTGTGTCAGAGCGGCGGAATCGTACCCTATTAGATATGGTACGATCCATGATGAGTGATTCTGAGTTACCTCTCTCGTTTTGGGGGCATGCATTGGAAATAGCAGCTTTTCTGTTAAACAAAGTTCCAACCAAGACCGTGTCAACCACTCCATATGAGATATGGCATGGGAAGAAACCATCTCTTAAAAGAGTTAAGATTTGGGGTTGTCCAGCTTTTGTCAAAAAGCATAATCAGACAAGCTCGAGACACGATCAGTCAAATGTATATTTGTAGGATATCCTAAACATTCTTTTGGGTATCTTTTCTACCACAAGGAGGAACAAAAAGTGTTTGTTTCTCAGTATGCCACCTTTTTAGAAAATGAGATTTTTTCAAATGATACTGATGGCAATGTGGTAAATCTAGAAGAGGTTCTAGAGACACAAGTTACAAATGACGACTTGACTGAACCTGAAGTTATAACAGAATCTAATGAGCCTCAGCCACTCCGTAGATCTGGTAGGACTTCTCGCCCACCGGAGAGATACTACGGTTTTCTCATTGATGGTGATAGAGAAGATTACATCATGGATGATGATGATCCTGCCAGTTTTCATCAGGCTATCACGAGTGGTGACTCTATGAAATGGCTGGATGCCATGAGATCCGAAATGGAGTCCATGTACACCAACAAAGTATGGAATTTGGAAGATGTACCCTCCGGGATAAAACCTGTGGGTTGCAAATGAATCTTTAAAAGAAAGATCGGTGTAGATGGACAGGTAGAGACCTATAAGGCAAGGTTGGTAGCGGTTTTCGTTAAAGACCAGGTTTGGACTGTGACGAGACTTTCTCTCCGGTAGCTATGCTTAAATCCATTCGGATCTTACTTGCTATTGCTGCTCACTACGACTATGAAATCTGGCAGATGGACGTTAAAACTGCATTCCTAAATGGTGATTTAGATGAATGCGTTTATATGGATCAGCCAAAGGGCTTCATTGACAGTGGGAGCAGCGGAAAAGCATGTAAGTTACTTAAATCCATTTATGGATTAAAGCAGGCATCACGGAGTTAGAACATTTGTTTTGATGATGTTATCAAAGAGTTTGATTTCATCAAAAATCCAGATGAATCTTGTGTTTATAAGAAGACTGTAGGGAGAAATGTCGCATTCCTCGTATTATACGTGGATGACATACTTCTGATAGGAAATGATATTCCTATGCTACAGTCGGTCAAATCATTCTTATCACAAAGGTTCTCCATGAAGGACCTGGGTGATGCCACATACATATTGGGCATACGGATCTATAGGGATAGATCCAAACGGTTATTGGGATTGTCCCAAACCAAGTACATTAACACCATCCTAAAGAGATTTAGTATGGAAGACTCCAAGAGGGGTGCCTTACCCGCTTGCCACGGAGTCACTCTCTCAAACGACGATTGCCCAAAGTCTGATATAGAGAGAGCTCGCACGAGCATTATTCCCTATACTTCGGCGGTAGAATCGATAATGTATGCGATGTTATGTACACGCCCTGATGTTGCTTATGCACTTACTGTAGTAAGCAGGTATCAGTCAAACCTATGGGAGAATCACTAGATTGCTGTGAAGAACATTCTTAAGTACTTGCGAAGGACTAAAGAATTGTTCTTGGTGTATGGTAACGGGGATCTCCAAATGGAGGCCTTTACCGATTCGAGATTCCAGAGTGACAAGGATGACAGCAAGTCTATCTCAGGGTTTGCATTTACCCTCAATGGAGGGACGGTGAGTTGGAAGAGTTCCAAACAGAATACCGTTGCAGGCTCAACGATGGAAGCTGAATATATTGCTGCAAATGATACTGCCAAGGAAGCCGTCTGGATGAGGAAGTTCATCACGGAGCTAGGAGTAGTTCCAACCATTATTGATCCAATACCTTTGTATTGTGACAATAATGGGGCTATGACGTTGGCCAAAGAGCCCAGGTCCCATCAGAAGTCCAGACACATCCTGAGGCGATATCATGTGATCCGGGAGATAGTTGATCGCCACGAGATCGAGATTAAGAGAGTAGACACAAAGAACAACACTGCGGATCCATTCACCAAGGCCCTCTCTCAGCCGCAGCATGAGCGACTTTTTGAGATGTTGGGTATGAGATACGCCAATAACTGGCCTTAGTGCAAGTGGGAGATTATTGGACATATGTATGCCCTAGAGGCCATTATGAGATAGTGTATATACTGATGTGTGTGTGTGTGTGTATTCAGAGGACAGTCTTGCTCGACATGATAGTATGCTATCTGGTTTCACTTTATCATATGTTCACTTGATCATGTTTATATTCATTTGGTACATGTTGATAAAGCCCTAAGGATATAGGCTTGACTACTGGGATTATGATGTGGATCATACTAGTGGGACACCTGTAGTTTATAAGCATATCTTTGAAATGTTCCTAGTCGTAGGTATATCGAGATAGGGCATCGATATTCCAGTGTAGACTAGCGTATACCATTCTTGTTCCATATGATGGGCGATGGATGATCCCATATCCGTCTGGTGTGATGACACCAAAGATTGTATACGGGTGCTCAGTGAGACTGGGTACACTGAACGGACTCACCGAGAACTCCTATGTGGTATTATATCATACGTCGGATAGCAGTTCTCAGGTAACACTGGTACAGGTTAGTCTGTAGACCCAAGATCGCCATAGAGTCTTATGTGTCCTCCCACTGTACTTTGATCTCCGCCCTACTACGGCTCTACTAAGTCGTACAAACAGATGGATTTTGGGTATAGTCCTGAGGCATATGGAGGAAATGAGCAATAGGAGGGGTTTCGTCTCTCCCGGTATTGGGGGTTGATGCTGTGCTGTGCACGATTGGCTATAACGGGAAGTCCCTGGCCAAAGCTGCTGAGATATTACTGATAAGTGTTATCAGTAAGTTTCTCGATCTGTTATAGACCATATGCCGGCATGACTTATTGAGTTATTGGGGTCGACGATTCCATCCCTAGACTCAATATGCAGCATATCTGATGAAGAGACCGGACTGTACGGTAAGTGTTGCCAGTTGGATTGACGGGAGTTTTGACAGGTTCGCTTGATCTTCTTCTGATCGCTCAATACCCGAGTAGTCGTTACATTTAGCTGACCGCTTACGGCTTGTAGGTGTTTAATATGATCATCACCTACTGCTGGCGTATTGACGAGTCTTAGAGTCCCACATAGAAGTTTCTTGGCTCAGGCGAAACAAAGTGGTGCGCATATGAGATATGTGCGGAAGCTCGATTAAATACGAGTATTTGATACCGTATTTTAATCGGGCGTTTTATATTAGTCGGGTCGTATGAGATATGACCGGTTTATTAAATCAAGTATTGATTTAATATTGACTTTTATCTCATTTATTTAAACTATTTTCTTTTGATGGATGCATGCATGTATATGTACATGATGATGTGCATACATACATGCATTAGTATCATGGTTGATGATACAACTTAGATGGCAATATAAGACTCACATGGTTCATAATTTTATATATGGATATTTTTGTATTAAGTTAAAGATAAAGGAAAATAGATAATGACTCATTTCTTTTCTAATGACTCATTTCTTCTACACTTTTCCATGGTTGACCTTTGACTTAACCATGGTTTATTTTCCTTTGCCTTTTAATTCATGACAAAATATCTAGATATTATTATTAACTATGGTTTCTATTATGATATTTATCTCTCTCTCATTTTCTTTTTGCATTATTATTCATCCAAAAGAAAAAATATCAAGCCATCTTCTTCTTCCTCTCTCTAGCTCTCTCTTGAGTTCTAAATTGAGTGAGATAAAAAGAAAGAAAGGGTATTAAATGAGATTACCAACCACTTCATCATCCTACACAACTCTTGCTACTTTGTGTAGGGTGTTTTGCTTCAAGGATTTCAAAGATCAAGTGAAGCAACAAGCTTTGAGCAAAGGACTTCGGGTGGATCGTCGTGGACTTGGAAGTGATCTAGCGAGCCATTCCAAACCAAGGAGATCCAAGGAGTCACCCTAGGAGGTCTACAAAGATTGTAGTCTCTCCACTTAGTGTTAGATTATCTTTTAGATGTGATACTTTTAATTGTTACTCCATAATTCTAGTTCGATTCCTAGTTTAGTTTACTTAGCACCTCATAAAATTAAAGTTATGGCATGTGTGATGCTTCCAAACCCTATACGAGATGTTAAGGAAACCCTACATTTAGAACGCGTAAAGTTTCATTTCGTGCAAATATCGTATTTTTAGTGTAGTTTTGGGTCTCGGATGATCTGCTATTAAATCAGGTATTTGTTGGAAAAGTTCCCATCACAGTGACCTAGTGTAGTGACCTAGAACCCGGGATAAAAACCTGAGCCCATTCCCTTTCTTTATGGCAGCAGGTTTATTGGTTCTGGCCGCAAATTGCGGCCAGAGTAGGGGCTGGGGGTTGTGTTTTAGGGTAGGGGTCTCTGAGGTTGTGTGTGGTCTCGTGGTACTTGCAACTTTTACAAATTGTTTGTGTAGCAAAATCTGGGATCACTTTGCTTGTTTTCTAGTGTTTCGACTACGTGCGTTACGTTATCCAATATAGTTCGTGTCTTTGTGTTGCTATTGCTCTTGAGTTGGTTTCGTAGTGTCGCTATGCATGTTGGCCCGAACACTTGAGAGTATGTTTGCAGTTGGTGCGTCGGTCAAACGTAGTGGATACGTGTTATTGGTCGATTGCTAATGTGAACTTGTTGTATTGTTGTTTTATGATCTTAGGGACGCAGGCGGGGACTTCGGACGCTGCGAAGAATGGAAAGCGAGTGGTTGGCTTTACTTAGCCCAAGATCATCGGTGAGTAGATTTAACATCTACAGGGGAATCGCCCACATGGTGTTATGCGTCTGGGCTAGATTAATAACATGACTATTAGTTATTAAGTATATGGACATTGATTGTGCATGTGTACCTTTGTTGCATATCTCATTTCCTATTGTTTATGAACTTAGTATTAATCAGACACAACACCATTATTGATGGTTCATGTTTCACGAGCACTAATTGCATGCTACACACACCGTCAATAATTGCCATGACACGCACAACACCTATACATATGTGATATTGTATTGGTTAGGGACATTGAGAAATTGATTCATATTCCATTGTGCATATGATATATAGCATACCTGTATACCTACATGCTTACACATATGCCTTGCCATGCCTACATTCTAGCTACCCATTTACCTATATGGTATTGTACCATTAGTGATAGGTATATACACATATGAGACACGGCTACATGTATATCATGCACACATACTTACATATACACCCATTTACCTGGCTAGAGCTACATATACCCCTATGTGGTATTGTTTTGTCACCAACATGGTGACATTGTTTCTTATACTATTGCGCATATGAGATGCATCATACATACATGCTTATATATAGATACACATATCTTACTATACCGACATGGTTACGCATACCTGGCTATAGCTACATGTTCGTCTTTATATGATGTTGTATGGATTTTGGAGAAATTAGGAACCGCATGATATATTTAATAACTTGTTGCAGTTAAATAGCGGTTCTTCCTTTATATGCTCATATTATTGTTTCATGTTGCATATATTATATTTCATGGATTTCGCATTGATATATGGATTTCATATGATGTTTTCTTGATGTTTTACTCCTGGGTATACATATCAGTGGTATGGGACGCTGTTATATATGTACACCTATATAATATATATCATCCTAATGATATATGCAAATATTCTTATTCATTACTTGATGTTTTCTGGATTTGAGAACAGTGGTAGTTTCATGAAATTATGCATTATTTGAAAAACCCGGTTTCTCTTGATATGATATTTCGATGCGTCCACCATGAGATTTCTCGGTTCTGAGTTTGTGTATATACCCGATGCGAGGAGTGGAGTGGGCCGTGTGCGGGTACATGGTGGAGCCCGGTATAGTTCCCCGGGGCAAGAAAGGTATGTCGATGGTTTTAGCCGATGAGCCTGGCAGGCGGGCAAGTACCTACCGGTGATAGTATTTTAGACTCGGCGGTTATCGTGGTGATACCGACCGGAGTTATGTACGTATGGATACGTGGAATTTCGAGTGTCGAAGCTGGACACTCGGATTTCCGAGAGACGTATGATACGTACCTATCAGGGCCAGTTGTGGTGACGACACCTGATAGTTGAGTATTTATGTGTCGATGCTAGACACTAGTTTTCATGATATTTTTGGGTGTCGATGTTAGACACTCATGTTAGTTATATGTATGCCCTAGAGGCCATTACTGTACATATGATGTATATTGTAATGGATGCTTGGACATATATAGGGAGGACTTTCTTTCTCGACATGATAGTATGCTATTTGGTTGTACTTTATCTTAACATGTACTCTGATTGTCTCTATGTTACATGTTGATGAAGCCCTTAGGATATGTACTCGACTACTGGGACTATGATGAGATCATACTAGTGGGGCCACGGTTGTCGACGAGTACATCCTATACTGTTCCTAGTCGAGGGTGTATCGAGACAGGGCATCGATACACCAGAGTAGACTAGCGTATACGCATCTTGACCCATATGATGGGCGATGGATGATCCCATATCCATCGGTGTTTGACATCAAGGATGGTGTACGGGTGCACAGTGGAGACTGGGTACACTGGACGGACTCGCCGGGAACTCCCAGATGGTATTATACCTCACGTCAGATGGCAGTTTTCCGGTGACACTGGTACAGGTTAGTCTGTAGACCCGAGATCGTCATAGTGTCTTGTGTGATTCCCACTGTGCTTTGATTTCCATCATACCACGTCCAAGAGGGCGTGCAAAAAGGTGGATTTTGGGTGCAGTCCCGAATCACATGGAGGCAATAAGCGATAGGAGGGGATTCGTCTCTCCCGGTATAGGGAGTTGATGTTGCGCTGTGTTCGATTGGCTATAACTGGAAATCCCTGGCCAGGGTTGCTGAGATTTACTGGTAAGTGTTATCAGTAGTTTCTCGAACTATTATAGACCTCATATCGACACGACTTATCAAGCTACTGGGGTCTGACGTTTTCCACCCCTATGTTAGATATGCGACATATCAGACGAAGAGACCGGACTGTACGGGAGTGTTACTGACTGGATTCACAGGAGAATGTACAGGATTGCTTGTTGATCTTCTGATCGCTCAATACCTGGGCGGCTGTTACGTTTAGCTGACCGTTTGCAGCTTGTGGGTGTTTGATATGATCATTACCTACTGCCGGCGTATTGACGATTCTTTAGAGTCCTACACAGAGGTTTCTTGACTCAGGTAAAATGGAGTAGGAGCACATATATGATATGTGCGGGACCGAGAACAATACGTGTATGTGATACCGTATTAAATTCTCACGATATGAGATATCGGCCGGGTATATGTGATATAGCCGGTTCATCAGATCAAGTGTTGATTCGATGAACTGATACAGATTATATTAGTCGGTTATTTGTGAAATAGCCGGATTATCGGATCAAGTGTTGATTCGATAATTTAATGTATAATTATATATTTGATATATTAAATTACATTAACTAATAAAAGCTCACTAAAAGATTCTTTTTCTCACTCGGGTAATACATTGATATATATGCGATATATGTTAATTGTATTATTTTATTTTGTTACATTAAATATTGTATATGTGATATATAATATTGTAACATGTTTGGGTTATTAATGCAACTTGATTAGTGAAGATTAAACATGGTTAGGGTTTGATTTGGGTTAATCTCTTCTTGAAGCTTCTAGAAGTTTTGCTTTTGTTTTTAACTAAAGATATTTTCTAAAGATATTTGTTATGATATTTGTTAACCCAACCCAATCCATGACCATGGTTAAGTCTCTACATGGGTTAAGTTATCATACTTAACCCATGGTTGCATTTCTAACCTCATTACACTTTCATTATTCATCACAAAAGAAATGGTTCTTCTTCTTCCTTCTCCTTTTCAACGGAAAAGCTTTCTAGCCTTTTCATTAGTAATGATTTTGAGTGAGATTAAGAAAATAAATAAGAGCTAAAATCCTACTTCATCATCCTAATCTATCCTAACCATTTAGATTAGGGTATTCACTTCATTTGTGAGTGAGAGCTTGTGTTTAAGAAACTTCAAGGTAGATCATCTTAGTTATCGAAGATCGGAAGCAAGTTTGCATCATTCTCTTCGTGGAGCCTCTCTACAGTCCGGGTACATGATGATCGCAGCGAAGAGACCTCAACATGGAGCTTATGAAGTGAAGGACCGGACTACAAAGGTTGTAATCCCAAACTCTTAGATGTTAAAGTGTTTAACATGCTTTGTTTCACCTAATCTCTAGTTTAAAGATCTTGGTTAGGGTTGTTCGGCATGTCTAAATTTTGAATCGGGCATGGTTGATACCTTGTAGACCCTTATGAGAGTGCCTAGTAACCCTACAGTGGTATCAGAGCCAAGCTAGAGCTTTAGGCGAAGTCTAGACGAAGTTTAAAGTCCAATCGAACTCCGAATACCCATAAAACCCTAGTTTCTGAAAATTTTTCAAAAAGTTGATTTTTTTCATATTAAAAATGCTCAGAAAATTCAGCAGATAATTTTATGGATATCTGTGAAAAACGAGACAGCAAGCCCATTAAAGAGCCGCGGAACCGCGGCAATGACATGCCTTGCGCGGCGGTTCCGCGGCGCTACAGTGGGACTATGGTTTTCTTTTTGCACAGTAATATCCGTACAGATATCCTGATTGTTCTGGGAATTTTTTATTTTACTCAAGTGTTGAGTTTTCTGGGTTGTATTGGGAGCTCGTTGATTCGATCGTAAAGTATAATTTCGTTTAGTTTGTCCGGGTAATTTTTAGAACATGTTAAAAAGTTCGAACGGATATCAATAACTCACTTTTTCCCCTGCCGGAAAATTTCCAAGTGTTGGATTTTTCCGTAGTTTAAGAACGTTCTAAGTCGTGCAAGTAACGCGGTGGACCCTCTAGAAGAACACAAACCTTAACTCGATTATGTGACCGTCTTGAACTACCTCTAAAGCTTAGGGTTTGGGGCAGTACGGCGTTGCCACATATGAGGCGTTGGCTTGATCCTTCTACGGCTGGACCATTGGTACTGTGGCATGTGATGGATGTTTTTAAACTAATTTCAAGTGTTGAGAACTATTTGGGAAAACTTGGGTGTTTGATTATTCGATCGGAAAGTTTAACATTGTCTATTTATCTGGAATGTGATACAATATTTGGAATCCACAAGTAGTTATGAGATAACTAATTTGAATGTTATAAATCTAGCGGTTTAGTCTCAGATGATCGGTTGCCACGGGATTTTGATGCGATCAAAAGTCCGTTGCTATCACGTAGCGTACGCGGATACTCACCGGGTAAACTTAATAGACAACCATGCCCCATAGCCCCGACGAAGTGACTGTAGGAGAACCCCGTCGCCAAAAGAATCCGTTCGGGTGCTCGCGGCAGCGGTGTTCCGCCTTAGTGCACTTCGGCGACGGCATCCGGGGGTGCGGCCGTCTACTAAATTTTGCGACGGGTATTCGATCAGGATGTCGGAAATCTTGTTGAATTGCCCGACTTGATATTGAAAAGTGTTTTCGATATTGAGACTAAAATGCGGGGTTTATAATTGTTAGGCATGCGATGTCTAAGGAATTCATATGGTTAGGCATGCGATGTCTAAGGAGGTTGCGAATTCCAACTGTTGTAGTTTTACACTTTCTTTTCTGCGACCGTAATGTAGTATGTAGTTGTATCGCCGGTTTTTGTTGCTATACATCAATGACAATCGGTGTATGCATACTTACTTACGTTGATGACATGAGATATTATATGTTGCTGTGATATGTTATATTGGATCGTCATGTTTGAATAGCCGGGGTTTTTATGTGAGATGAGAGTTTTTCATTTTCATTCATGTAAAATTCATTGTATGTAATATTCTTTTATTGGGGCACTTCCGGGCTGAGGATGATGTCACCATTGTATATTATTTACTTTTCCGCATTAGGATAGACCCAAGGTGGGGAGCACAAGTAACCGGGTTCTAGGGTCCAGTAGGAGACCATCTCGAGGAGTCGAGATCGGGTCTCCTAACTCTAGAACTGGCAGGGTTACTTGCCGCTCTCGTAGAGGTCTAGGGATGTGGGTTTGGCTATTCATCGCGACCGTGGAATCCATGTTTTATACAGGCTCGTATTAAATCACGGACATCCTAGTATATCCAATATTTCATATATGTTCTTCTGCTGCAATGTTCTGTGATGAGATCATATTACTGCCTGAGACGAATGTTTATATTATATATATGAGATATATATTATATATTATTGATTTCGTTTCATATCTGATACTTGAGAAGCATAATAAAATGGGACTTCATTAATGAGATTAATGAAATAAAAGAAACCTAAAGATGTTGTAGAAACTTGTTTAAAAACTGGTAGCTCTAGTTCTTGCTTTGCATAGCGGTGTTCCTTATAGAACATCCAGCACCTTATTCGATAAAGAAAGAGCCGAGATCCCTTCACCGGGAGTGACCTCTTTAGTAAAACTAGCAGATGCTGCATACTCGGTTTGTCTTTTGATTACTTCTATAGTTTTTGCTTTGCATAGTGGTATTTGTGAAATATCCTGCACCTTATTCGATGAGGAAAGAGCCGACGATCCCTTCACCGGGAGTGACCTCTTTAGCAAAACTAGAAAAGGCCTAAAAAACATTCCATTTAAAATCACTCGATTCTACAACGATATCAAGTTCATTACGCAAAGGGTTTTTTTAAAAACCTGTCGTAGCCCTCCGTCATTTCAGATAAGTACTAGTTAGTATTCGTGCTGCGGTAGTTTGGCCTCCGTCAAGACGTAGTGTACGGTATCTAACTAGTGCTTATCTGCTAACATACGATGCGATTGGATTAGGGTATTTGTACGGCATAGTTTGGCCTCCGTCAAGGGTCGTGCGGATGGGTTTAATTCAATCGGGAAATGACAGGTTGAACTTGACTAGCGGACTATGGGTAGTTTGGCATCCGTCAAGGTCATAGGACGTTAGGGGTAAAATATTATTGGGAATTTCAAGCGTTGAAATTTGCAATGAGATTGCATATCTTCTATGAGATAGTTGGATCCCGATACCCGCTGCGAGTAAGAGTTACTCCTGAGAAAGTTTTACACATTACAATTAGCCGATCAAGTAGGTGTCTAGAAATGTGTCAACGGGGTTACGTCCCTGGGAAAACGAGGTTTACTTTAATTAGGTCCATGCGAAAGCATGGGGAACCTACCTCAAAGTACCGGCACTGGCCTGGCTGAAAGATTGGCGAACTTGTAGCGTGTAATTAATCCCGGCTAGTCATTCCTTTTAGGGTTTGAAGGAAGATTTGACTAAAACAGTGGGAGACATCCTGATTAGATATATTAGATAACCAATCTAATCTTGCAAGAGCATACGATGAGTGTTTTCTTCTCTCTCTCTCTCAGGTAGCGGCCATATCACGCCTTAATCAAGATAATAATACGGATGTATTGACCGAACCCACTTGTTATACTGAGCTGGGGAACGTTGGTCCCGCTCCAACTTATAATTGTTATAAGACAGAGCAGGAAATAGGGGATTACCAGAATTCCCGTGCCGCCCAAACGAAGAAAGTGCATGCTGATGCATCTTCTTCGGGTGTGTTCATTACAGAGAACTATTTCTCAGTATCTTTTACGTCCTGGGTATTTGATACCGGATCAGGATCCCACAATATGTAATTTGTTACATAGGCTACAGATAGGTAGAGAACTGAGAACGGGTGATAAATTTCATGAGATAGAAATGGTGCAAGTGTTGCAGCCAAGTCTGTTGGTAGTTATCACCCTGTATTACCAAAATACATTAATTCCGAACGAATGTTATTAGATACCGAACCTGATATACAATATCATATCAGTCTCTTTATTAATAAAGAAGGATATAATTTTGTATTGATGGATAATGTTTTGAACATTTCTTATATCAAGAGTTGATCGGTTCAGGCACGTTATCTAAAAGTATGGACGTTCTAAATCAAACTACAGTTCTTACTATAGAGAACACACACAAGAGGAAGAGTTCAGAAATGAACGAATTCTTCTTGAGGCATTATACACTAGGTCATATCAATGCGACCCGACTAGCTAAGTTATATTTAGATGCATATTTAAATTAGTTTGAATTTACATCTTGTGAAACTTACCGGTCATGTCACAAAGATAAGATGACCATAGCTCTGTTTATTGGAAACAGAGAAAGAGTTAGTGAACTCTTGGGATTGATACATGCTGATGTATGTAGGTCCCCTGTCTACACATGCCAAGACTGGTTCTTTATACTTCATTATATTCTCTGATGATCTCTCAAGACTCAGACATATGTTCCTGTTGAAACACAAGTCCGAAGCTTTTGAGATATTCACAGAATATAAGTTAGAAGTAGAGAACCAAAAATGGGTATAAGTATTATGTCCTTTGATATGATCAAGGAGGAGAATACTTGAGCACGGAGATTCCTGGACTATTCTAAACGAGAATGAGATTCTCTCTCAGCATTACTCCTCCGAATACACCACAGCACGATGGTATATCGGGACGGAGCAATAGCACCCTATGTGATATGGTGTGCTCTATGATGAGTACTACTGAGTTTCCTATTTCCTTTTGGGAGTTATGCACTTGAGAAGCTGCATACCTATTGAATAGGGTTCAAATCAAATCAGGTGCCTACCACTTCATCTGTGATATGGAAAGCGAAGAGCCCATATCTTAAGTTTGTTAAGATTTGGAGTTGTCCAGCCTATGTCTAAAAAGCAAAATCCGGACAAGCTCGAGGCAAAGTCAGATCTGTGGAAGTTTGTTGGATATCCCAAGCATACGCAAGGGAATATCTTCTGCCAAACCGAGGAACAAAAGATGTTTTGTTTCTCAACATGCCACATTTGTGAAAGGGAATTTCTTGTGGAAAAATTAGTGGTCATGAGGTAGAACTGGAAGGAGTTCCAGCTATACAAACTACAGCAGATGATTTGGTAGAACCAAAGGATTCAATAGATTCTAACGAACCTCAGCCTCTCCGCCGATCTAGTAGGGTTCCTCACCCACCTGAGAGATACTTCGGTTTTCTCTATAACAGTGGGAGCGAGGATTGCATCATGAGATGATGACCTAACTAGTTTCGAGCAGGCCATCAAGAGTGGGACTCTGTAAGAATGGCTGGATGCTTAGCGATCTGAGATGGAATCCTTATACACCAACAAAGTATGAACTTTGGTTGCTTTATCTGAAGGGTTAAATCCCCATCAGGAGCAAGTATATCTTGAGAAGATTACTTGGTGTACATAGAAAAGTTGAGACTTTCAAAGCTATGCTTAAGTCTATCCAGATCCTACTTGCCACTGCTACATACCATGACTACGATAGCTGGTGGTTGGGTGTCATGACTGCTTTTCTAAATGATGTTTTGGAAGAGAGCGTCTATAAGTACACAACCAGAGGGTTTTGTAAATAGTGGGAGCAGCAGAAACGTGTGCAAGATGTTTTATGTGATAAAGCAGGTATCGCGGAGTTGGAACGTCTGTTTTGATGTGTTAGTCAAAGAGTTTGACTTCATCAAAATGGTAGATGAACCTTATATATACAAAAAGGTAGTAGAGAGTATGGTGGTGATCCTCGTAGAGTACGTGGATGACATACTCTTGATAGGAAAGTAGTTTCCTATACTACGCTCAGTCAATCTCCTATTATCACAAGGATTCTCCATATAGGATCAAAGTGATACCTCCTAAATCCTGGGTTTTGGATCTATGAGATAGATCTAATTGGATGTTAGGATACTCACTAGTTGTAGTGAGATGGTATCAATCGATCCTGGGGAGAATCACTGGAAATGTTCCAGGGTGATAAGGACGACTGAATGTCAGTCGCAGGCATTGTCTTTACTCTCAGTGGAGGGACCGTATGTTGGAAGAGTTCCAAGCTAGATACCGTGACTTACTAGACGATTAAAGGTAAGATACATCGTTACCAAGGATGCTACCAAAGAGACAGTCTGGATATATAAGTTCATGAGATGAACTTCATTCCAACCATTGTGTGACAATGGAGTAATGGCTTTGGCTTAGGAACCCCCGTCCCATCAGAAATCCAGATATAATTCTTAGGCAGTATCACCTGATCATGGAGATGGTTGATCTCCAGGGAGATCGAGATTAGGAGAGTAGACACAGAGGGAAACGGCGCGGATCCACTCACAAAGGCCTTTTTCCAGTAGAGACTTTTATGGGATGGTTGAGTATGAGATACTTCCAACCACAGCTAATTGTTGGGTATGCGATACCACAACAGATGGCCCTAGTGCAAGTGGGAAATTGTTGGTTATATGTATGCCCTAGAGTCCATTACTGTACATATGATGTATATTGTAATGGATGCTTGGACATATATAGGGAGCTTTCTTGCTCGACATGATAGTATGCTATCTGGTTGTACTTTATCTTAACATGTACTCTGATTGTCTCTATGTTACATGTTGATAAAGCCCTTAGGATATGTACTCGACTACTGGGACTATGATGAGATCATACTAGTGGGGCCACGGTAGTCGACGAGTACATCCTATAACTGTTCCTAGTCGAGGGTGTATCGAGATAGAGCATCGATACACCAGAGTAGACTTGCGTATACGCATCTTGACCCATATGATGGGCGATGGATGATCCCATATCCATCGGTGTTTGACATCAAGGATGGTGTACGGGTGCTCAGTGGAGACTGGGTACACTGGACGGACTCGCCGAGAACTCCCAGATGGTATTATACCTCACGTCAGATGGCAGTTCTCCGGTGACACTGGTACAGGTTAGTCTGTAGACCCGAGATCGTCATAGAGTCTTGTGTGATTCCCACTGTGCTTTGATTTCCATCATACCACGTCCAAGAGGGCGTGCAAAAATGTGGCTTTTGGGTACAGTCCCGAATCACATGGAGGCAATGAGCGATAGGAGGGGATTCGTCTCTCCCGGTATAGGGAGTTGATGTTGCGCTGTGTTCGATTGGCTATAATTGGAAATCCCTGGCCAGGGTTGCTGAGATTTACTGGTAAGTGTTATCAGTAGTTTCTTGAACTGTTATAGACCTCATATCGACACGAATTATCAAGCTACTGGGGTCTGACGTTTTCCACCCATAGGCGAGATATGCGACATATCAGACGAAGAGACCGGACTGTACGGGAGTGTTACTGACTGGATTCACAGGAGAATGTACATGCTTGCTTGTTGATCTTCTGATCGCTCAATACCTGGGTGGCTGTTACGTTTAGCTGACCGCTTGCAGCTTGTGGGTGTTTGATTTGATCATCACCTACTGCCGGCGTATTGACGATTCTTTAGAGTCCTACACAGAGATTTCTTGACTCAGGCAAAATGGAGTAGGAGCACATATATGATGTGTGCGGGACCGAGAACAATACGTGTATGTGATACCGTATTAAATTCTCATGATATGAGATATCAGCCGGGTATATGTGATATAGCCGGTTCATCGGATCAAGTGTTGATTCGATGAACTGATACAGATTATATTAGTCGGTTATTTGTGAAATAGCCGGATTATCGGATCAACTATTGATTCGATAATTTAATATATAATTATATATTTGATATATTAAATTACATTAACTAATATAAGCTCACTAAAAGATTCTTTTTCTCATTCGGGTAATACATTGCTATATATGCGATATATGTTAATTGTATTATTTTATTTTGTTACAAGAAATATTGTATATGTGATATATAATATTGTAACATGTTTGGGTTATTAATGCAACTTGATTAGCAGAGATTAAACATGGTTAGAGTTTGATTTGGGTTAATCTCTTCTTGAAGCTTCTAGAAGCTTTGCTTTTGTTTTTAACTAAAGATATTTTCTAAAGATATCTGTTATGATATTTGTTAACCCAACCCAACCCATGACCATGGTTAAGTCTCTACATGGGTTAAGTTATCATACTTAACCCATGGTTGCATTTCTAACCTCATTACACTTTCATTATTCATCACAAAAGAAATGGTTCTTCTTCTTCCTTCTCCTTTTCAATGGAAAAGCTTTCTAGCTTTTTCATTAGTGATGATTTTGAGTGAGATTAAGAAAATAAATGAGAGCTAAAATTCTACTTCATCATCCTAATCTATCCTAGCCATTTAGATTAGGGTGTTCATTTCATTTGTGAGTGAGAGCTTGTGTTTAAGAAACTTAAAGGTAGATCATCTTAGTTATCGAAGATCGGAAGCAAGTTTGCATCATTCTCTTCGTGGAGCCTCTCTAGAGTCCGGGTACATGATGATCACAGCGAAGGGACCTCAACACGGTGCTTATGAAGTGAAGGACCGGACTACAAAGGTTGTAATCCCAAACTCTTAGATGTTAAAGTGTTTAACATGCTTTGTTTCGCCTAATCTCTAGTTTAAAGATCTTGGTTAGGGTTGTTCGGCACGTCTAAATTTTGAATCGGGCATGGTTGATGCCTTGTAGACCCTTGTGAGAGTGCCTAGTAACCCTACAACTCAGCTTTCATGAGACTTACAGGATATGTTTTATTTCATAATCCGTATTTATTTGATATGTATTGCTTCATGTATTAGTAGTACCTGATAGAGTACCTTTCATGACTGTTGCATTTACATATTACCATTTATTGCTATCAGCTTGCATGTGATAAACCATCGAAGTTGCATACTTGCGATTACCTGCATATGTTATTTACTATTCACGAGTTGGCAACTCACCCCCGTTGTACCACAGTATTTTGCAGGTAGTCCCTCAGGGCAGTCGCGGCAGGGCTTTCATCTATGTATCATCTTTTGCAGCGGATACCGCTACGGCTGACTGTGTGCAGTTTTGCTATAGGTGGGTTTTGCGGTTATCCGATGTTGCTCATTGTATATTCGTTGTATCCAGTACTCTCCATCTACTACTTCATGTATTGACTTAGAGACGAGTTGTGAGGACGATATTGTATATTATTTGTGACTTGGAGATCTTTTATGATGTTTCACTTTATATCGTCTTTTCTTCGCTATGGCGTCGTATATCTGCTTGTGGTGGTTGTTTTCTGCTTTTGGGAGTGGTTTTGCTCCCGTTGGGGATGCTTTTACTTATATTTATGTTGTATCCTTTTTGGGGGTTTGTTTTACAAAGGAGGTGCTGCCAAATTTTAAAGGAAGTAAATTTAAACTTTAAAGATTTTTACTTGAGATTTCAAAAGTTTTAATAATGTTCTTATCACTTACTACTTTTGAAGGTTTAGATTGCTGGGTTTTCGGCTTACTTAAATTGCGTTACGCCTATGGACGTTATGTGGTTTAAGGGCCGTCACGTGCCAAATTTTGGGTCGTGACAATATCGGTGTTGGACACGGGTTTCATGATATTTCGAGTGTCGATGTTGGACACTCAGGTTCCATGATTTTGATGTATCGTTGATGGACACACGTTGATTGATATTCTCATATTTACATGCATATGCTTTCATGATGCATGATGTTGTTGTGTTATTGATGGACACGTAGATGTTATCCACATTCTGATAGGTATTGATTATATTGTTGGCACATGTGCAGATACGGTCACCCTAGATATCATAGTATTATCCTTATGATATAGTTGACCTAAGAATCGTTATTTATTTCGATTTCTACCTCATGATGTTTTCTACTCACGAGTTGGCAACTCACTCTCGTTGTGTCACAGTTCTTGCAGGTTGACCGCATGGATCGGTAGTGGTATCGTTGGCACATAGCTGCATGCGGGTGATTTCCTTTGGTAGGTAGTACATGTTGGATCGTACCACTCTTGTATTTATTATTCCTGTTGTATCTATTCAACTCCATCAATCAGAAACTAGTATTTGTATAAGTAGTAAGACTTAGCAAGACTTGTAGTTGCGAGACTTGAGCGATGGGTTATATGTTCGCTTGGTGGGTTTGATATCTTGCTTTACATTATTCTTTGTGTTGATCTTCGCCGTTGGGCGTCGTATACATATATTCTGTCTTATGTGGTTGTGATTCCGCCGATTGGCGAAGAGCTAGCTCCCGGTTGAGGATGCCTTCTATTTTATCATGTATATGTGGTTTTGGATCAAAATATACAAAGGATGTGCTGCCCAAATTTTTAAAAAGACGAAACATGTTTTTCAGTAAAATTCACTTGCATTTTTCATGTTCCTTTATTTATGCATTTAAGAAAACTTTTGATTTCATCATACCTTTATTTCAAAACTTTACCTCTTTTATTTTCTTAAAAGGGTTTAGATTTCTGAGCTTCGGCTTACTTGAATTACGTTATGCTTTTAGACGTTGCGTGGTTTAAGTGCCGCTCACGAACAATATTTTCAGGTCGTGACACCACCAACAGCCGAGAGGCCTTCCAGGGACATTCTCAGCAGTGATACGAATCTTATCCGGTCTACTAATGTACATGTGCTCTCATGACCAAATCTATATATAAAATGTCATAATATTAGAAAAAACCAATATTATGATCTTTTAAAATAATTAGTTTAAAATTAATATGCACCTGAAGTAATGTAATGCAACCACAAATCTTATTCTTCGTCGGAGCACATGACTTCTTTAGTTTCTTATAAAGATATGCCAAGACTCCTGCTCCCCAACATACTGACCATACTCATCGAACTCCTTAAGAAACCCAAGGTACAGCGGATGGACATGTGTTGCCGACTGGTTCGGCATTAACCAGGAACTGATCATGTGTAGAATGTAGGCACGTGCATGTTTATTTAAGATATCATCAGATGCTTCATCAGGAATATTAGAAAAGGTATCTCTGAGCCAGCTTAAGCTGATCTTATTCCTCTTAATATACCCTACGGGTATCTGAATTTTGCAATTAATCGTTAATTAATATGATTGTAATATAGTTCAATTTTTAATTTAAAGAAAATAAAAAGTATACTTCTTTAAGAACCGACTCCGTATATGTATCCCAAACTGGATGCTCAGTTCCCGGACCTACAATCATACCTCCAACCATCCAACTCCATACACTCGTAAACCAAGTAAGAGGGCACAATCCTAGAGTGTGATAACGGACTCACTCCATCTAAGATAAAAAGTGTGAGTCTCTCTTCGCCAACATTCAACAAGAAAGGTAATGAGCCTATGGTCGAGTTGGATGTGACGCATTAATGAAGCTTGATAAAAACCAACTCTGCGAAGCCGCACGATAATACGAGGATCAGTAACTTGCTATTTGTCACAATCATGACCAACGACTGTAAAATTATCTCCACCCTACAAGATTTATTCATATTATTTTCAAATATTTAAACTTAAATATATATACAATCTCTCTAAATTTAAAATAACTTGCTATCTTGCAATTTCCATAATCACACGTATATATGCCCATAAATTCACATTTTTAAGCTTATAATATACAAGTCTACCAAACTGATATATTTCTATAGTATGATTAGCTCAACCTTTTGTTTTGCATATTTTTATTGTTTAAGCAACTGGCCTGTTTTTCCAACTCAAATTGTTTTTCAAATAGATGCGACGATGACTAAATGAAATTGAACATCCTTTTTTTTACATTCCAACTCCACCTCGCATAACCATTAACCACTAAATAATAATAAGGACCTTTATAAATCAACTATAAATATTTCAAGAACATGTTTCATGTTACAACTTTATGTTTAACTCAATTTGAACCTAAATTAGAGATATTATGAATTTAAATTAAGAACAAAACATCTATGTTATGAATTAAAAAAACAAGTTTCAAATCTTACCTTTCCGTATAATATACTGAAAAATCTATACTCGTTTTGATATACGGAAAGTGATTTATCGATTGGTTGATCCTCTATTATATTTGTTTTTTTTACAAACTCAAACAAATTGAAGATTGGAAAAGGGCAGTGATGATAGAAGTGAGATTGGGTGGGTGGGTGGGAGGGGGGATGAGGTAACAGGAGAGAAGAGATAAGAGGAGGCGTGTTTCGGGAGAAAGCCGAGGAGACAGTGAGAGGAAAATAAGGCAAGCATGGCCCAATGAGAAAAAGTGAGGGAAGAAGAGGACAGGCGTGGCAGCCGATGGGGAAACAAGACATGCTTGATAGACAGTGGGTAAAACAGCTCCCATTGCACAATAATTGATAATTGGGGTCAGAAAGTGCCAAGCATCGGGGCTACGCCAACATGGGCCTAAATTTTATGAGGCTCTTGGAACCCGCTTTTCCCTAAAATAGGGAACCTACCTTTCCCAATATTATGGAAAGGTGAACCCACCTTGTCAATACGGATATGCAAACATTTTGGGCCACGTCTATGTGACCCCAAACCGTCATGTTTTTCTAATTATAATTTTGACCATCGTGTTCCTCTAATTTTAAATCTAAAGTACCCTGTTTGGGGGAAAAACCCCTTTATTTAAAGAAAGAAAAGAGAGACCCTTGCCCCGGTGGTCTTCTTTTGACTAAAGTCAGTGAAAGATCGGTAAGGGCCTGTTTAGTTGTAGGATTATGATGGATTTGGATTGTGGAATCCAAGGGTTTCTTAATTTTGTGTTTGGGTGGAGGATTTGGATTTGTAGGATTCCTTTGTTTTTTATGAAGGGCCACCACAAAACAAGGATTCTTGAATTCTAAAAATTTGGAGAATTTGCAAGGATTTGGCACTGTTCATCGTACTTTTAGATAGGACCCGTGGTACTTTATTTATTTAATAATCCTCTCTCTATTTATCTCTTTCTAATATCCTCAAATCCAAATCACACTTTCTTTTCACCAACCAAACAAAAATTATAAAGATCTACAAATTCAATACTAGGAATCCAAAACCAAGCTAACAAAAAATTACCAAAATCCAGAAATTTTCAACCCCACAATTTTGGAATCCAAATTTCATAATTGGAAAGAGCCAATACTGCCCACTGCCCACTTCCCACTGCCCACTTTTAGGTTGGAAATTTGAACAGGAATCCATTTTAAAGTAGCCTGAATCTCTTTGTTGTGCTCCTCCTCAGTTTTAAAACGTTCCATGGCCACTTCACATCTTATCCTCCTCTTTCTTTGGCTCTGGCTCTGGCTACACTTGTTTGCTCTCTCTTCTGCAACCAATGTGATCCCTCTCCCTTCTCCTCTCCTTCTTTCTTCTCATTTATTTATTTATTTATTTTGTCTTCCTGCTGAGTTAGTTAATCTGTTACTTGATCCATATTTCATTGTTTATCACAAATCACAGGTCTACATCGTGTACATGGGGAAGAAGGGAGTCCAACACCTTCATCATGAAATCCTTTCCTCGGCCCTCGGGAGGTCTCATTCTCTCAATTAAAAGCATCAACCTTTTCATTTCAAAAAGGGGGCCAAAATAAAAGAAAAGAGAAATAAAAGTTCAAATTTCGTTTACTAACCGCATTTTCTTCTATCAAATTTTGATTTGATTCAGCAAAGAAGCAGCTGTTTCGTCCATTTTGTATAGCTACAATCATGGGTTTTCGGGGTTTGCAGCTTTGCTTACCGAATCTCAGGCTAACCGAATTGCTGGTATGATCGATTTTGGATTGTGAACCCCCCTCTCGTTTGCTTTTCGGTCTTTTTTGCTCTTTCTTTTTGGGGGTTATCGATCATGCAATTGATGTTGTAGAGATTTCAGATTTCCCTGGAGTAGTTCGGGTTATTCCTAACAGGATTCTGAGGCTGCACACAACCAGGAGTTGGGATTTCTTGCAGCTAAATCTCAAGCCTTCCAATGGAGGTCTCCTTTCAAGGAGTAGGTGGGGCGATGGTTCCATTATTGGTGTTTTAGATACTGGTATGTTTTGCTTTTATTTTATTTTATACGAAACCTTTTTTCCCCCTCTTTAAAATGATGGATAATTTGATTTGGGTAATGTTAAAAATGTATCGATATACCTAGGGACACGTTCTTTCTTTCTTTTTCTTTTGCAGGAATATGGCCCGAGTCTGCAAGTTTCAACGATCATGGTATGGGCCAAATTCCAGCAAGATGGAAAGGGAGATGCCAGGAAGGAGAAGAATTTCATTTCTCAAATTGCAACAGGTCAGTCAATTTTTGCCTCCTATACATCAGTTTGTTTCCTCTAATTCTACAACCTCTAAATTCATGCTATCTTAGCTGCATATCGTTCAAGCTCTCAAACATTACGAATGAGGATCATACTGTTCGAGATTTCAATCTCATTATACCATTTCATAGAGATTACATCTTACAATAGAGAGCCAGCTCAATCTACCTTAATTTGTTAACTTCCGATATGCATGTGTCGAGATGATTCTAATACAATAATCCCTGTCCTGGAATATCGCAAGCTACGTCTCTCACAACAACGGCATTTCTTAAAATTCACATACAATAATAATGTCCATGATGCTCAAATGCTCGTTGTAAATTATGTCGCAAAATTTTCCTGTTAACAGCTTACAAATGACTATTCTCGTCTGGTTCTTACAATCATAAAGGCGGTAACTCAAATTTTCTTGATAGGATTCATTATGCAGAAAAATAATCGGTGCGCGCTGGTACATCAAAGGCTACGAGTCTGAATTCGGAAAGCTGAACACTACTGACACCCCTGAGTTTCTATCCGCACGTGATGCGGTGGGACATGGCACACACACATCATCCACCGCCGCAGGCACTTTCATAAACAATGCGAGTTTCATGGGGCTTGCTCAAGGCATAGCAAGAGGTGGCGCTTCTAGTGCTAGGCTAGCAGTCTACAAGGTTTGTTGGGCTACTGGTGGCTGTAGCTCTGCTGACATTCTTGCTGCTTTCGATGATGCGATACATGACGGTGTGGATGTAATTTCAGTGTCTTTGGGGTCCCCACCACCGCTTGCTAGTTATGTTGATGATGTTTTGGCGATTGGATCATTTCATGCGGTTGCTAGAGGAGTCACTGTGGTTTGTTCCGCGGGGAATTCTGGGCCCTATGAACAAACGGTCATAAATGCTGCTCCTTGGGTTGTTTCTGTTGCGGCCAGCACTATCGATCGTAATTTCCTTTCATCAATTGTCCTTGGAAACAACAAAACTCTTGTGGTATAACTTCTATTTCCTTATTTACATTCATATATCCTTATTTCTTACTGTCCTTGAGTAATTAATCAGAATATTGATACAATTTGAATTTCAAACTATTAAGAACATTTTTCAATATACCTTTATCCTTATTGCTTGGTTTAATTCTCTAAAAATATAATGATGAACTTCTGTTTCGTTCATTTGCCTTTTACAGAATAATATTAGCATCAAACTATGCAATATGATAAAATCCTAAATATGGATGCATTTTAGTGTTAAAAGTTTCGGTGTGCTATATCATTGGGATCAAATAGCTCTTATCTTTGCAATTCAAGTAGGTTTTCAAGGGTGAAAAGAGGCTATAACTTGGAATGTAAAAGTAAAAGCGCATTAATTTTAATCGAAAAATATTGAAGAAGAAATTATCTCATTAGTAGACAATTTTTTCAGGGTCAGTCACTGTATGTTGGAAAGCATGTAGACAGGTTCTATAAAATAGTTTATGCTGAAGACATTGCTTCGAGGGATGCGGACGATGATGATGCAAGGTAGTATAAATTATCTTTAGTTCCTTTCTGAATTGGTTTAAACTGTGAGCCCAATTGCAGTAAACTTTATTTCCTTTCAGAAGCTGCGATGTTGGTTCTCTGAATGCCACTTT
This sequence comes from Agapanthus africanus, assembly GCA_030015575.1. Lineage (NCBI taxonomy): Eukaryota > Viridiplantae > Streptophyta > Magnoliopsida > Asparagales > Amaryllidaceae > Agapanthus > Agapanthus africanus. The sequence goes on from CM057339.1 coordinate 5,262,976, forward strand.
AGCAAGAGGAAATGTGATCATCTGTTTCCAAACCCGAGGACAAAGGTCACCTCTTGTTGCCGCGAGAACAGTCAGTAGAGCTCATGGTGCCGGCCTCATCTTTGCTCAGTTCATGACAAAAGACATAGCCCCTGTATTTGATCTCCCTTGTATTCAGCTGGACTTTGAAACCGGAACTTCTGTTCTGACCTACATTGAGAGCACAAGGTGCTTCCTCATGCTCTTGCATTCGTATCTAATCATAGCTGTTACCAATCATTATACTAATAGAAATTTAACGAATCCTGCAGAAGTCCATTTGTTAAATTTACTCGTACAAAGACGCTCACTGGGGCAGTGCTTTCCCCTGAAGTGGCTTACTTTTCGTCACGAGGACCGAGTTCATTGTCCCCATATGTTTTGAAGGTGCTTCCCTTACTCATCAGAATACTTTTTCCTGAATAAGTGATAATTGTCTATTTTTCTTTTGTATTTCTAATATCTGAATATATGATTAAAACTATCATTATTTGTATATTAAATTTGGAAATGCACCGTTTATTTCGAAAAGAAATTAGAGAAATGCAACTCTCGACAAGGTAGATATTCAAAGAAGGGATAGTTAAAAGTGTATCAGCTTATGTACCTGCTTGCACATATGTTAGTGCTAGAGAACACTAAAACCCATGCATTTGCAAAGATCTCTTTTTTTGGGGGGGGGGGGGTGAGTGGGGGGGATGATGCAGCCCTAGCCTACATGAAGAGGCTTGACCGTTCCAAAACACGTCACGTCTAGTTCAACCGATAAACCCGAACTGCCAAATCTTGTCCGATTCACGCATTCTCCCAGCCAAATCGAAGCTCACGCAAAATCGTCTGGGTCAATATTGCAAGCATATCGACGTCTCTCAGAACCGTAAAAATCCATCATTTAGGGCCTTGAAATCGTGGTCAAAGATTTGCTTCGAAATTTTGACTTTCGAATTTGAGATGAAATCAACGCCCGGATCAGTTAAAATTTTACAGGGTATCGGGAATCAATTCTGAACATAATCAAATAATTAATTTCGATTTTTAGCAACTTTCTATTTTTAGCAGTTATTTATTTTAGGCAGTTTTTATTTTGTTGATAAATTAGTTGTGATTTTTGATTCTGTTTGGATCTATATAAGAGACTCCTTGCAATTGTAATAGGTAGATTTCAATTAAACCCTAGTTTGGCAAATTGCTATTGTTATTGTTTGATTCTTTCAACCTCCTCTAAATTCAGCCTAAAAGTACAGCATCTCAAATCAGGGCTGCACCAAGTGTTATCAGAGCGCAACGTTTGAGACTCGTTGACAACATCCAATGGCCGCGCATGGAAATCGTGGGGGTTGTGGAGGACGTAGTGATCATGGGGGTCGGAGAGATGCAATGTCAAAAGATGGAGGTATCTTTCGGGAACGAGAACCGCTGGACGTCATAGTAGATAACCTGCGAAGGCAGAACACAAAGTTGCTGAGGCAGATTGAGGCGTTGAGGATAGAACAAGCACGTCCCCATAGGCGACGGGCTATCGATTCGGATCATGATGACGATTCAGGATCGGAAGCGAGTTATCAGGCATGGCGTGGCTTCCGAGAGGGCTATGAATGACCCTGAGATGGTGTAAAGGTGGATCTCCCTGATTATGCAGGCAGCTCCCAACCCGAAAAGTTCCTTGATTGGCTCAACACGATGGAACACGTATTTGAATATAAAGATGTCCCTCTGCAAAGAAGGTGAAGTTGGTCGTCATCAAACTTAAAGGTCGGACGTCGGTATGGTGGGTACAAGAGCGTCGCATCCGAGAGAGATGAGGCAAGCCTACGCTCACGAATTGGGAGAAGATGAAGGAGAAGCTGAAAAAAGAGTTCCTTCCGTTCAACTACATCCAAACTATTTACCAGCGACTACAACAATTGCGACAGGGGACTCGATCTGTTGACGCCTACACAGAAGAGTTCCATCGGTTGATCGCTCGCAATGATCTGGTAGAGACCGATGAGCAACGAGTAACCCGCTACCTTGGGGACTCAGTCAGTCGATCTAGGATGAGCTAATCCTTCATTCGCTGTTCAAGCTTTCCGAGGCGTGTCAGCATGCTTTACTTGCCGAGAAAAACAGTCCCGAGTAGGGGGGAGAACTATTCCCGAGGAGATGTGACCAACCGCTCCACAGCCTCAACAGCAACTGCGCTAACAACAGTAGCTCCGAACGTGGGACCTACAATAGCAAAGTCCAACTTCCGTTGTTTTGAGTGCGGGAAACCGGGACATCGCGCCACAAACTGTCCTAAACGCTTGAACAAAGACAAGCAGTTGATGGTCATTGCTGACGATAAAGGGGAACCTGATGAAGCTAGCGAGGACAAAGGCGAATACCAAAGGGAGTTCTTGTTGGACGGTGATGGGACCCACACAACCTTTATTGTCCAGAGGACCCTTCTTGCATCTAGATAGGGGTTGAAGAAGGACTTGTTGCGGACCAATGTTATCCACACCACATGTACCATCAAAGAGAAAGTCTTCAAAGTCATCGTTGATGGAGGAAGTTGCGAGAACCTCATCTCTAAGGAGATGGTCCAGAGGCTCAACCTAGTCACCCAGAAATATCCTCGCCCGTACAAACTGCACTGGTTCAAGAAGGGTAGCGAAGTGATTGTAGATTCGCGTTGCTTGGTTTCCTTCTCTATGTGAAACAAATATTTTGATGAAGCCTGCTGATTGATCTGTTTCTAAAAAAGCGTGTTCATAAAGTAATCGCAATCAAGACGGTGTCGCTAGTAGCTAGCTGCGATGAGTACGAGTCGTTCGCAGGGAAACGTGAACTCTTTTCTTGCTTCAGACGAGTTGATAAAAGAATGGTGATTGTTTGTCGTTACGGATATAAGATTTTATAAAGGAAAGACTTGTAGGGTTCATGGGACTTAGCAGTAATGGATGGATAATTAAAAATGACTTCTTTTTATCTTTTAATAGTTTAAAACTAGATCGATAGTGATGAATGTAGATTATGGTTCTTTTGGAAGAAACTAGGGTTTCCCCACTACTAACTCTTGTCCTTGCATTGATCTCTATTCATGTCTAACCCTTAACAAAACAAGTGTTAAACCAATCTCAAACCGTGATCGCGACTATCAACAAATTGGTAGCGCGCCCGATAAGGAGGTTAACATTTGTTTTGCTAAAGTTTATAAACTTTAAAATGTATAAAAGAAGTTAAAAGATTTTCTCATCCATGATTCTACCCTATCCTACAAACCCTAGCAAGTTAGGAATTGCTCGCTCATGGTTTGAGATTTAGAAGGAAGGTTGAAGAATGAAAACATGACTAAGATGCAGAAAGTAAGTGCAGAAAGTAATTGCAAAAAGAATGATAAAAACACTATTTTTATTAATCAACTATTGCATACAACTTTTGAAAGTAGAGTACAAGAAGCTTAGTTACTCTAGATCTCTATCTTATTGGAAGTAGATGAATAGATGATGATCACACGGATTCGTGGATCGCTTTGGACCTCTTGATCTCTTCGATGATGATTTTTAATGAGAAGCTCTCGGTCTCTTATATAGTCACAGAAACTAGAAATCCTAGATTCCATATAATAATATACGCAGATACGATCAAATCACCAAACTATCACATCCAACAGCCTTAGATCGGCCGCGGTTCTGCCGCATATCCCACTCTTTGGCCGCGGATCCGCCGCAGTGTAGTAGGATCAGCCTTTGCGATTTTTTCTGGTGTTTTGTATTGTCATGTGGAGATTTTCTAGATGTCTATATTCTGAGAATAATAAACCGAGTCTCTGCCGTTGCTAAATTTTATGATTTGCTTCAATATTTTAGCAGATTTGATTCCGACATCCCGATTTAATTCGGATCTCTTGGATTCCAGACCTGAGCTAATCTGCACAATATCTCAAATCAAAGTGTTAGAGTATTTGGTATTTTTGAGATATTATCCTAACCAGTTTATATGATATTAAATCTTAAGAATATTGATTAGAAATATTTGATATGATATGCATATTTTAATTACTAATATTTCATATAAATATTATATGCATGTATTTTCCCTCATTATATTAATTATAATGTAGAAACATATGATAATAAACTTTTTACATATAAACACTCATATGTTCTATAATTATAATAAACACCTTTTAGTACATAACAAAAATATGAAAAATGTTCATTCAAATGTGCAATATTTTAGACTAATCAAATACCCCCAAACTTAACTTTGATGGTCCTGAGCAAACTAGTTATTTAAAGAGAAGAAGAAGAAAAAGAAAAAGAAAAACCTAGCACATTTTCGTAGGCAACACGATTGCACTGAGCACGTGCAACAAGCTTTTAAACCTCTAGACGTCCCTGATAGGAGGAGTGTTGTCTTCTGAGGGTTTTCAGCGGATTACACCTACAAAATTTCATAATAAAAGAAAGAAGATGAAAGTTACATACAAAGATAAAACATATAAAAAAAAAAGAACTTGAAAATAAGAGTTTCAAACTACGCTAGATTTTTAGTTGCCATGAGGCCTATCTTAATGGTCATGAAAAGATGTCAGAAATCACATAATCTCTCAATAAAACAATTGCCTTTACTTTTCTTCCAAACATCGATCATATATCCCTACGTGTGTGTAAAAGACATCCCTACATTTAGAGAATTCAATTCAAGCTATCATACTCTTGTTCATCTTTCTTAGTACTTTTTAGTCGGTGAATGTTTTATAGATAGAATTGCTCACACATTCTGCATACGACCGTTAATACTTCTTGAGGTACTAACCAACTGATTACTAAATGTGCTCACTCGTTAAGGCGTAATTAGCAATATCCTAGTCTTGCAACACTCAAGACTTAACAGTGGTTCCCAAATCAGTTGGTCTAAGGCACTAGGTGATAAAACACTCTCGCTATATTTTTTTTATACTGCTTTAAGTAATTACAAAACCAGTGTTCAACTTTCTTCACTATTTTTTTATGTTATTTATATTTTTGTTTGTATATTTTTTCTTCACACTAAGACTTTTAGATAAGAGCATTTCAAGGTATTCTTTATTATCCCAAGTTTCAAGATGTGTGCAAGTGCGTATAGTAGGGTATCAACGTTCAGATGTTTGGACTCGAAAATAGGAACTATTTTTCAGACTTATTTCTATCATCAGATTAGTGATTCCTTCATCTTACTAATGTTTGGGACAACGGCTCATGACTACCTATTTTTCACTTTCTAACTTTCATTACCAAGAAAATTTTAAATTTTTTTGTGCTATTTTTAGTATAATGCAAAATGATGCGTGAATAAGGACAAATCTTCCTCAAACCTATTTGCAGCAGTGCCTTCACTGATGTCATCTGTTAAGCTTAAAACCTATAGACTTAGGAGGAAAAGTTAGTAATGGGGACAAAGCATTAATGACAGTGAAATTCTCTCAAACTTTTTTGTGGCTCATAATTAAAAAAATTGTTTTTCTTTGAAGAGCCAAAATATTTTCTTCCCCCTCCAAACTTGAGTGAAACAGTATTAAACATTAAAATTATAAGAGGGAGGTAAAGTTATTGGTCTATGCAAAGTTTTACAAAAAGCAAAAGTCAATACCAACCATTCGAATATTTTATCGATGTAACAGTATAGTTGGTGGAAGATCATAAATGTGAAGAAGTGAGTGTAGGGTATTTTTCGTCACCCCATTGAGATGGGAATACGCGCATGTTTGTCAGGCGTATTACAGATTCCCCCTGTCTAGGGTAGGCTGGGGTTTATTAATCGTGGGGATCCGAATCTCCAGCAGCCGTGGACTAAGCTGCCGTTAATTACCGATTGCCTTTGGAGCGAGAGAACCTCCGATTGACGGGTCAAACAGGTCATGCGAACTCAATGTGCAGTGTTGTGTTTTGGAGGGGAATTAGATATATCGGGGGCCCCGCAGAGTTTTTTACGGGGGTCCCGCTATCCGGATAGCGGGCTGAGAGTCAAGGGGGCTAGCAGCCCCCTTGTGGGGTGCGGGGCAGCGTCCCGTTAGAAATTTTTTTCTAACAGGGACAGTGTCGTGGAGTGTGTGTGTATAAAGGAAAGGCATCCAAAGGATGCATGGAAGAAGGCGCTAGCGCCCCACGTGCGGGGGGCTCAGCCCCCCGTACTGGGAGTTGTACTCCAATTGACTTTTAGGAGTTGAACTCCTTAAAAAAGATGTATTATTATTGTCAATTTATTCTTATGGAGTTAAACTTCCAGAAACTTTGATTTGTGGAGTTAAACTCCAAGAAATTTTTGTAAATGCTCAAGGGGATCCCTTTCTTCTCCCTTGAGCCTTGGATCTTTCCTAAAATGAGATCTCTGGAGATGAGTCTCCTTCCTCCTCTTTTGTTGGCCGGATCTTGGAGAACAACAGAGGTGAGATTTTAAAAATCTCTCTTTTTTGAAATCTAATGGAAGATCTGAACTCCTCTTTATGGGTTTTGTGGTGGAAAACTATTTATTTTTGGAAGAGCAAGAGTTAAACTCTTGATTTAATTCAAAAAAAAAGAAGGTTTAGAACCTTGAGGAAGGAGAAGGAGGCACAAAAACCCTAGAGTTTTTAGAGAATGAAAAAGTTCTTTTATTTTATTATCATGTTGCCTTATATAGGCTTACAAATTTACATATAGCCCCTTGGGCTTTACAAAATGGCATTTTTCCCATTCCATACCTCATGTGCTCATTTTTTTTGCACATGAGCCATGGGCTTTACAAAAATTTGGCTTTATGCCCATTTTTCTTATATTCATGCATAAAAAATTATATCAAAATTATTTATTACATGATTTCATTTTAGCATGGTGGAGTCCGGCCGCAGGGCTCGACTTGGGCATGTGCCCACTTGATCTGGGCATGGGCCCGCTTATTTGTGGTTGACTTTGATTTGGTCAACCAGGGTGTAATTTTTGACCCCAACAAAGTGCCCCCATCAATAAATGCACACCACACATGTGGGTCGTGTGCATGAAATTGATGGATCTTCTTTCACATGAAGACGACTTGATTTGGTTTCTGCTTTTGGGAAGCCGGCACTGCCCTTTTTACGACATGGATGGTCGATACTTGACGTGTCTCCGAGACGGAGTGTCGGTGGTTGACGTGTCCCCAAGGCGGAGTGTCTGTTTGATGTTTCCCTGAGACGGAGTGTCACCGGTTGACTTTTCCCCGGCACAGAGTGTCACTGTTCGACTTGTCTCCGGCACGGAGTGTCGCTGTTCGACGTTTCCCCGGCACGGAGTGTCGCTGTTCGACTTGTCCCTGGCACGGAGTGTCACTGGTCGACTTGTTCCCGGCACGGAGTGTCGCTGGTTGTTTGACTTGTCCCCGGCACGGAGTGTCGCTGGTTGACCTGATTCCGAGGCGGAGCATGATTCCGACAGGGAGGTCGCTGGTCGACTTGTCCCCGGCGCGGAGTGTCGCTGGCTGTCCGACTTGTTCCCGGCATGGAGTGTCGTTGGTCGACTTGTCCACCGCAAGGAGTGTCGCTGGCTGTTCGACTTGTCCCCGGCACGGAGTGTCGCTGGTCGACGTTTCCCTGGCACGGAGTGTCGCTGTTCGACTTGTCACCGGCACGGAGTGATTTGGTTCCCGCTTTGTGGGAAGCTGGCACTGCCCTTTTTACGACATGGACGGTCGACACTTGACGCGTCTCCAAGACGGAGTGTCCGTGGTAGACGTTTCCTCAGTACGGAGTGTTGCTGGTTGTTCGACTTGTTCCCGGCACGGAGTGTCGCTAGTCGACTTGTCCCCTGCACGGAGTATCGCTGGTTGACTTGTCCCCGGTGCGGAGTATCGCTGGCTGTTCGACTTGTCCCCGGCATGGAGTGTCGCTGGTCGACTTGTCCCCAGCACAGAATATTGCTGGCTGTTCGACTTGTCCCCGGCACGGAGTGTCGCTGGTTGACCTGATTCCGAGGCGGAGCATAATTCCGATATGGAGGTCGCTGGTTGACTTGTCCCCGGCGCAGAGTGCTGCTGGTCGACTTGTCCCCGGCACGGAGTGTCGCTGGATGTTCGACTTGTCCCTGGTATGGAATGTCGTTGGTCGATTTGTCTCCGGCACGGAGTGTCGTTGGTTGACCTGATTCCGAGACGGAGCATGATTTCGACAGGAAGGTCGCTGGTCGACTTGTCCCCGGCGCGGAGTGTCGCTGTTCGACTTGTCCCCGGCACGGAGTGTCGCGGGATGTTCGACTTGTCCCCGGCATGGAGTGTCGTTAGTCGACTTGTCCCTGGCACGGAGTGTCACTGGTTGACCTGATTCCGAGGCGGAGCATGATTTCGACAGAGTGGTCGCTGGTCGTCTTGTCCCCGGTGCGGAGTGTCGCTGGTCGACTTGTCCCCGGCGTGGAGTGTCGCTTGCTGTTTGACTTGTCCCCGGTATGGAGTGTCGCCGTTCGACTTGTCCCCGGCACGGAGTGTCGCTGGTTGACTTGATTCCGAGGCGGAGCATAATTCCGGCAGGGAAGATAGATACTCTGAGGCGAAGCATAATTTCAACACGGGGTACATTCTGAGACGAAGCATGATTCCGCCGCAGAGGTTGTTGGTTTGATTTGATTTGGGTTGACATCATCATCGCAACACTGGAATATGGTACCAGGAGCGAATCATCATTTGCCATGAGTGGATTTGGGGATTTTGGTTTTGGTTTGGCATCTGCATTGCTGCACTGGAATAATGTCAGGAGCAACTCATCATTTGTCCCGGGAGGACTTGGGAATTGGTTTTTGGGTCGGCATCAGCACCGCTACACTGGAATATGGTACCAGGAGCAAGTCATCATTTGCCTTTACCTATTGGGAAGCGATAGCTTAGGAGACATGTTTAGATCCCTATCACCTAATGCTTTTCAATTTTATGAGCCGTAAGGGTCCCATAAAAGCATTTTCTCCCTACGAGTCGAAAAGATCTCGTAGGTGTATTTTCTCCTTAGGAGTCGTGAAGACCCCCAAGCGTGTATTTCTTTTGTGAGTCGTAAGGATCCCACGAAGGCGTTTTCCTACGAGTCGTAAGGATCTCGCAAGTTTTGTTCTCCTCATGCATCGTGAGGACACATGAGTGGATTTTTCTCATTCCCAGTTTAATGACTTAGGGTCATCTGTTTCCAGTTTAACGACTTAGAGGTCATCTGTTCCCAATTTAAAGACTTGGGGGTCTATTGTGCTCAGTTTAACGACTTAGAGGTCATCTGTTTCTAGTTTAAAGACTTAGAGGTCATCTGTTCCCAGTTTAAAGACTTAGGGGTCTATTGGATCGGAAGTTTGGAATTTTGGGCCAAGGGTCGGCATCAGCGTTGCTAACACTGAAGCACATGTGCCAGAAGCAATTCATCATTTGCCTTTTCCTGTTGGGGAGCGATGGCTTAGGAGACAGGTTTAGGTCCCTATCACTTAAGGATTTTCAATTTTATGAGCTGTAAGGATCCCATAAAAACATTTTCTCTTTACAAGTCGAAAGGATCTCGTAGATGTATTTTCTCCTTAGAAGTCATGGGGACTCCTAAGTGTGTTGCTCCCTCGTGAGTCGTAAGGATCTCACGCGGGAATTTTCTTCTCACAAAGTCGAGACGAATTTGCAAATGTATTTCATCTTTTTTCATGAGTTTGCGCCCTTTCGGGTTTTCACAAACTCGCCGGCAGTCCTGCTGTTTTTACTCACGGAGCCCTTTCGGGTTTTCATCTGTGCATGTTTTGCTTGTGGACATACCTTTTTTTTTGAATCTTCGCTAGTGGGATTTTAAATGTGGTCTCGCCTGTAGGACTTGGGAGAGATTGGGATCGTTTTACGCCCGTGGATTGTATACGGTTTTGCAGGATATATGATCCAGACCGTAGGGCCGAAAGAATTTCGGGGCTTTGTTGGCGTCTGCATTGCTGTACTGGAATATGGTACCAGGAGCGACTCATCATTCGCCGTTGGGGTATGGGATTTGGAATTTGGTTGGCGTCTACATCGCTGCACTGGAGTATGGTACCAGGAGCGACTCATCATTCGCCGTCAGGAATTTAGGGATTTGGAATTTGGTTGGTGTCTGCATCGCTGCACTGGAATATGGTACCAGGAGCGACTCATCGTTCGCCGTTGGGGTATGGGATTTGGAATTTGGTTGGCGTCTGCATTGCTGCACTGGAGTATGGTACCAGGAGCGACTCATCATTCCGCCTTTGCGATTATCGTCCTTTCGGTTTCTCGAGGACCTATTGTTATTTTGGGAATCCGAGGAGGACTCCTGTTTTGAGCGCTCCAATATTTGAACTTTCCTGATCAGCTCTTGGAATGTTTTGAGACCCGCGGTACATAGAAACGGGGCCATCCAATTATTGAGATTTCCGACAAGGAGACTGACAGATTGGTCCTGCTCTATCGGCGGTTCACATTTGACAGAGAGATTGCGCCATTGGGTTTTAAAATCCATGCTACTTTCGTTGTTCTTTGGCTTGGTCCTTACGAAATCGGCAATGTTGATCTTATCGCTGACGCTCATGAACCTTTGCCGAAACAGAGATTCCATTTGGACGAAAGTTGTGACGGAACCATCCGGTATGCTCGCGTACCAGTCGAAAGCAATATCGGTCAAGCTATTAATGAACTGGCGGAGGAGAAGCGCATCATTGCCCCCAGTATTCCCGCATGAGACTTTAAAGTGGGCGATATGCTGATTCGCATTTCCCGTCCCATCGAATCTTCCGAATTTAGGGATGACATAGCCGCTAGAAAATTCTACCAGATCATACTGAGCAGGATATGGTCTCCCACTACTGCTGATATCTTTTTGCGCTTCGGCTACCAATGTTTTGACTTTGTTGGCAACCAAATCCATGATTTGATCTTGAGTTAGCAGGCTTCTGTCATCGGTAGCCAAGACATTTCCCGAGATAGGATGCGACTGACTTTCATGCGGTCCGCCCACCTTTGGATTTGAAGGAATAGGCGTTGGGTGTCTGGGGACACCGTTTCCCGGTTCATGCGCAGAACCCTGCGCTTGATTGAACGACTGAGAGGCAAGTTGGGCCGTGAGCTGTAAGACTACGTTTGTCAAGTCGTCAATTTTTGAGTAGAGCTTGGCCATCTCCTTGTCTTTGTTTCTGAGCTGCTTTTGGAGCTCCTGGAGAAGTTGCTGCTCTGCGGTCTTAGGATGGAAAGTTGGCTCATATTCGCTTTCCGAGTCCGACTCCTCATGAACCGAGGGCTCTCTCTGCTTATCAGCTCCACTGGAAGGGTCTTTATTACCTTCCAGAGGAGGCTGGTCTTGGATTGTGACAGCCATATTCACACCAGATTGGATTTGAGATGCGGTGGCCCCATCCTTGCTTTTGCTGCGAAGGTTGCCGCTGGGACGTGTGCCCACTATGTAGACGGTGTGGATAACGCATTCAGCCATCCTTTCATCACTGGCAGCTGGTTTCGCGGAGCGGTCCGGGCTTTGGAAATTCATAAATTTTAACATGGCCGGACCTTAGCCCTTTTGTTGGCTCTGTATTTGAGCCGCTTCTGCCTCAGCTTCTCTGCCTTGAGCGCTTGGCAGGTTTCTGCTCTTCGGGAAGCCGCCATAGGCTGAGTGATGGGGAGGCTTGAGAAGACATCCGCCCGCGTGTCCGTCGAAGGTATCTCCTGGGCTTGCCCGCGACGTCTGGCAACTGCTTTTGTTCTGACGGCTTTGCCCCCAGCTGGGGCTATGGAGAGCCGTTTGAATACCGACTCGCCTTTAAGTCGGGGCTCTTTCGAGATCACCACATTTGGCCTCTTGCCTTTCGAGACCGGTTTGTCGGTTACCGGAGCTTGAAGAGCAGGGACGGCGTTAGCTGGCAGGAACAGAATAGAGCCAAATGGTAGCGGTGGCTCCTCCCACCGTCGTCCGAGACTGGCCGGAAGGACCGTCCTGATGTCCATCTTCATCGTGTAGAAGATGGGTGTTGTGCTGAGAGCTGAGATCGTCCTTGGAGACATTTTGCTGCGTCCGAAGATTGGGATTGGAAAACGTTAACTTGCACAAAAAAGCATGATTTCAGTACATGCAATTGATATGCATATTAATTGAGTTCGCATGAATGCTTAACCCGAAATATGGGAGGAAAGATAGGTCCCACCGGGCGTGCCAGAATTTATAGGGTGTTTTTCATCACCCCATTGAGATGGGAATACGCGCACGCTTGTCAGGCACATTACAGATTCCCCTTGTCTAGGGTAGGCTGGGGTTTATTGATTGTGGGGATCCGAATCTCCGGCAGCCGCTGACTAAGCTGCCGTTAATTACCCCTCGTCTTTGGAGCGAGAGAACCTCCGATTGACGGGTCAAACAGGTCATGCTAACTCAATGTGCAGTGTTGTGTTTTGGAGAGAAATTGGATATATCGGGGGCCCCGCAGAAATTTTTACGGGGGTCCCGCTACCCGGATAGCGAGCTGGGGTAAAAGGGGCTAGCAACCCTCTTGCGGGATGCGAGGCAGCGCCCTGTTAGAAATTTTTTTCTAACAGGGACAGTGTCGTGGAGTGTGTGTGTATAAAGGAAAGGCATCCAAAGGATGCGTGGGAGAAGGCGCCAGCGCCCCACGTTCGCGGCACGCCATGTGCGGGGGGCTTAGCCCCCCGTACTGGGAGTTGTACTCCAATTGACTATTAGGAGTTAAACTCCTTTAAAAAAGATGTATTATTATTGTCAATTTATTCTTATAGAGTTAAACTCCCAGAAACTTTGATTTGTGGAGTTAAACTCCAAGAAATTTTTGTAAATGATCAAGGGGATCCCTTTCTTCTCCCTTAAGCCTTGGATGTTTTCCAAAATTGGATCTTTGGAGATAAGTCTCCTTCCTCCTCTTTTGTTGGCCGGATCTTAGAGAACAAGAGGGGTGAGATTTTAAAAATCTCTCTTTTTGAGATCTAATGGAAGATTTGAGCTTCCCTTTGTGGATTTTGTGGTGAAAAACTATTTATTTTTGGAAGAGAAAGAGTCAAACTCTTGATTTAATTCAAAAAAAGAAGAAGATTTAGAATCTTGAGGAAGGAGGTACAAAAACCCTAGAATTTTTAGAGAATGAAAAGTTCTTCTTTTATTTCATTATCATGTTGCCTTATATAGGCTTACAAATTTACATATAGCCCCTTGGGCTTTACAAAATGACATCTTGCCCATCCCATGCCTTATGTGCTCATTTCTTTTGCACATGAGCCGTGAGCTTTACAATGGCTTTATGCCCATTTTTTTTACATTCATGCATAAAAAATTACATCAAAATTATTTATTACATGATTTCATTTTGGCATGGGGGAGGTCGGCCGCGGGGCTCGACTTGGGCATGGGCCCACTTGATTTGGGCATGGGCCCGCTTACTTGGGGTTGACTTTGACTTTCCCTTGGTCAACCAGGGTGTAATTTTTGACCTTAACAGTGAGAAGATAAGAGGCATAATCGATCGGGTTTACGTCTCGGTTGGTAGAGACGAAACAGTGATGGTGAACGAAAACGAGAATGTGAATGATTAGGAATGGGTGGAATAGTCGCATTCTCGTATAGGATAAGAAGAAGGGGTGGTGGTTCAACTTTTTCGGGTGGAGGTTGATTCATCACAACATCCATGTCTTTTAGGAATGCTAGTTCTTCGGCGAAAATGTCTTCAAAACTTTCATCAATGGTCTGAGTAATAATTTCATCGATATTTATATTGATGGAATATGCAGATTCACTAGGACGGTTGAAAGTTCCAAGGTCAGTCTTTTGCGCACAAGATTCAAAACACTCGATTCATCAGAAATTATAGAGGTAGGAGATTCGAAATGATCGTCTCCCTCCTTCTCAAAAGAGTCTAAATCGAGTGGTCTTTCAAGAATCATAGAACTCGAAATATCGGAATGTGATTCATCAAAACTCGGTGGAGTTGAAAGAAAATTAGAAGAACCAAAGAAAGTGGGTGATGAAATGGGTAAACAAACTTATGTGTCGAGCGTTGAACCAGATGTAGAAGATGAAGGTTGACTATCGTTCTGCTTATCGGATAGGTCGGTGGTAAAAATAGGATCGGTTAATTATACATGAAGATATTTGTATTCAATAAAATGGATATGATGAGTCGGAGAATCCAACCCATCCAACATAATGGGTTCATCTTCAATGATATCTCATTACCGCTCTCACTAGCATCTTCGGTCAAATCAAACAAATAGGTATTCAAGAATTCATCAATTATACTATCCTCAATCGATAAATCACTCGGTTCACTTGATAGAGTTGGAAGGTTTGAAATATCAAGTGTAGTCGAATAAGGATCGGTTTGATTTGAAATGGTGTCAAACTCTCTTTCACACTCACTATTAGCAAAGTCAAACATGTTATTCTCGGGCACCTCATCATTTAGACTATGAAGCGGTTGAACATCGAATATATTCTGTTAGGGTGCATGATGGAAGGTGTCGAGATCAAAAGAATTGGTTTTGGTTTGACTTTGATGGATCTCTTGTCTTTTTCACTACTCAATTTCAACTCTACTTCAAAACTAGACATGGGTTGTGAAGAAGTTCCAATGAAGGATTCTCTTTGAACCGTGGAATTTCCTAATTGATTTTCAGAAGCACTGTCTAGATAAGGTGAGAAAGTTTAGTCTGGTTGGAATATGTCTAATTGTTGGTTACAGACGAGTTCAATCTGTTCCGCAATCGACATGCGTTTATGATTCGCCGTATTAGCCTGAAGAGAAATGTTAAGAAGAGATGCCTTTAATTGTTGGTTACGGGCGAGTTCAATGTGTTCCGCAATCGACATGCGTTTCTGATTTGTCCTATTAGCCTCAAGATAGGCGTCAACATGAGAGCATGTGAAAGTTTGGCACCGTGGATAAGAATTAGAAAGGTGAACCTAAGTTTCATAAATAGGATTATGATCAATATTGTGATATGAAGAATATTGAGATTGGTTGGTTAGTTGGCGACGGGCAATTGCTATTTGTTCAGCAATGGTCATGGATGTAAAAGATGTCATATTCGCTTCAAAACGAGTATCAATATTTTCATATGGAAATGATGGTGTTTGTTGTCCTAACGGTTTTGGATTAGTGAAAGAATTAAAACTTTGGCTTTCAGCCTTCGCAATATACTCAGCGATGGACATGCGATTCGAAGTTCCCTCACTTGCCTTAAACGGATTATCAACATAAGAAGATGTGGAATTTTGATGCGGTTGATAGGACCTTGAGTGAGGTATCCAACTGTTCTTTTCCGCTTTCTCTATCCTATCTCTTAAAAACATGGTAGAGTCGGATTTTGTACCGAAGCAGTTACGAAAACAAGATATATCTGGTTCTGGATAGCAAAACTCGGCAAGAGTTCGTCTGTTTGGACTACCCATTAGAAGAAAGTGAAAAGAAAAGAGGGTGATGGTAATGATTTAAGCTTTTTTTTAGATTCTGGAAATTGTTTTGCTTTGAAAAATAGTCTGACTTGAGGCTTGACTCAACAAATTACAAAATGCACAATCAATCCCTAGAACTAGGGTTTCCTAGGTCAAGTTGCTAGACCGCTCCTAGACTTCCAAAAGACAAGTCACATGATCAATTCTCTACTACCTTCTTATCAATCTTGTGGCCAGGTAAGTGGGATGTATCCGCTATACGAATCACCGAAAATAGCGGGCCTAATTAAGTAACCACTTATCTTAGTCATATTTGCCTTATACACCTCAAGAAAAATACGGATAAGCAATAAATTACCCACGACCTTCCTTTGTCCTAATTGAGCACGACAGTCTTTAGGGCTTGGTCTAGATATTTTTATTAATGTAGGGTGATAGTATGCACGTTTGTGATTTGTGGGGCTTAGGAAGGGTAATGAAATCCCCATATAATATGAATTTGGATTTATTGCCCCTTAAAGTCCGTTTTAGATATGCAAAACAAACCAAAATCTAAAACACGCAAAAAGATTTTTTAAATTTTTTTTATGGTTGTCGGACTTTATAAGAAATCAACCCGAATAACAAGAAAAGAATTACAGCCGTTTCCCCGCCAGCGACGCTATTTGATTGATCTGTTTCAAAAAAAATGTGTTCATAAAGTAACCGCAATCAAGACGGTGTTGCTAGTAGCTAGCCGTGATGAGTACGGGTCGTCCGCAGGGAAACATGAATTCTTTTCTTGTTTTAAACGAGTTGATAAAAGAATGGTGATTGTTTGTCATTACGAATATAAGATTTTATAAAGGAAAGGCTCGTAGGGTTCATATGACTTAGTAGTAATAGATAGATAATTAAAAATGACTTCTTTTTATCTTTTAATAGTTTAAAACTAGATCGATAGTGATGAATGTAGATTAGGGTTCTTTTGGAAGAAATTAAGGTTTCCCCACTACTAAGTCATATGAACCTTGCATTGATCTCTATTCATGTCTAGCCCTTAACAAAACAAGTGTTAAACCAATCTCAAATCGTGGTCGCGACTATCAATAAATTGGTAGCGTGCCTGATAAAGAGGTTAATATTTATTTTGCTAAAGTTTATAAACTTTAAAATGTATAAAAGAAGTTAAAAGATTTTCTCATCCATGATTCTACTCTATCCTACGAACCCTAGTAAGCTAGAAATTACTCGCTCATGATTTGAGATTTAGAAGGAAGGTTGAAAAATGAAAACATGATTAAGATGCAGAAAGTAAGTGCAGAAAGTAATTGCAAAAAGAATGATAAAAACACTACCTTTATTAATTAACTATTGCATACAACTTTTGAAAGTAGAGTATAAGAACCCTAGTTGCTCTAGATCTCTATCTTATTGGAAGTAGATGAATAGATGATCACTCGGATGCGTGGATCGCTTTGGATCTCTTGATCTCTTCGATAATGATTTTTAATGTGAAGCTCTCGGTCCCTTATATAGTCACAGAAACTAAAAACTCTAGATTCCATATAATAATATATGCAGATAGGATCAAATTACCAAAATATCACATCCAACGGCCCTAGATCGGCCGCGGTTCCATTGCATATCCTACTCTTTGGCCGCGGATCCGCCGTAGTGTAGTAGGATAAGCCTTTGGGATTTTTTCTGGTGTTTTGTATTGTCATGTGGAGATCCTTTAGATGTCTATATTCTGAGAATAATGAACCGAGTCTCTGCCGTTGCTAGATTTCATGATTTGCTTCAATATTTTGGCAAATTTGATTCCGACATCCCGATTTAATTCGGATCTCTTGGATTCCAGATCTGAGCTAATCTGCACAATATCTCAAATCAAAGTGTTAGTAATATTTGGTATTTTTGAGATATTATCCTAACCATTTTATATGATATTAAATCTTAAGAATATTGATTAGAAATATTTGATATGATATGCATATTTTAATTACTAATATTTCATATAAATATTATATGCATGTATTTTCCCTCATTATGTTAATTATAATGTAGAAACATATGATAATAAACTTTTTACACATAAACACTCATATGTTTTATAATTACAATAAACACTTTTTAGTACTTTACAAAAATAAGGAAAATGTTCATTCAAATGTGCAATATTTTAGACTAATCATCTGGTGTGACGTCATGACCATAGACGCATGTCATCTACTCCAGCGGCGACTGTAGCAGTATGATCGGAAGATGGTGCATGATGGGAAACGAAATACCTATACTTTTGTGAAAGATGGCCAGAAATTTGTGCTTCAGCCCATGAGAGAAGAGGTTGGGCCCAAACCCGCATCGGGAGAGGGAAGCAGTCTTTTTATCAAGGTAACGCTTACCAATGAGATGTGTCCGTTCAAGGAGGCACAAGAAACTGGGGTTATCTATACCCTGGTGAGCGCGGAAGCACGTGCAGAATCTGAACCCTCAGAAGTTCCTGATATGATCAAGCCACTGCTGTGGGATTACGCAGACGTATTCCCGAACGAGCTGCCCAACAACCTCTCACCAATGAGAAACATACAACACTGTATCGACCTTATTCCTGGCGCAAGTCTCCCTAACAAATCAGCATACCATATGAATCCGAGAGAACACCAAGAACTAAGAAGGCAGGTAGAGGAGCTACTAGAGAAAGGATTTGTGCGACTCAACATGAGTCCTTGCGCCGTGCCAACCCTTTTAACTCTTAAGAAGGATGGCTCATGGCGTATGTGCATAGACAGTCATAGCATCAACAAAATCACCGTAAAGTATCGCTTCCCGATACCGTGACTCGACGATATGCTCGACAAGCTTGCAGGGGCCAGAGTCTTTTCGAAGATAGACCTGAAGAGCGGGTATCACCAAATCCGCATCCGATCGGGGGATGAGTGGAAGACCGCGTTCAAGATGCAGGATGGACTTTATGAATGACTGGTGATGCCGTTTGGTCTGTCCAATGCACCAAGCACATTCATGAGGGTCATGAACCACCTTCTACAGCCATTCTTTGGAAGGTACATAGTATATTTTGATGACATCCTTATTTATAGCCCTTCTCGTGAGACCCACTTGCAGGATTTGAGAAATGTTCTCGAGGTGTTAAGCCAGCAACAACTCTACGCTCATTCGAAGAAGTGCCACTTCATGACAGATCAAATCATGTTTTTGGGTTTCATCGTCTCCAGTGAGGGGGTGCGTGAAGACCCATCCAAAGTACAAGCAGTTCGAGACTGGCTCGCGTCGAGGAACATTCATGAAGCCCGGAGTTTTCACGGCCTCGCTTCCTTCTACGGTCGTTTTGTACCAAATTTCAGCGGGGTAATGGCCCTAATCACAGACTGTCTTAAGTCGCGGGTACCTTTCCATTGGAGCGACGAAGCACAACAAGCATTCGACACCATCAAAAAGAAACTAACTACTGCCCCTGTGCTGGTTTTGCCATATTTTGACAAAATATTCGAGATGGCATGGGATGCATGGGGGTGGGTATCGGTGGCGTACTCAGTCAAGAAAAACGACCAGTGGGTTTCTTCAGCGAGAAATTAAACGGTGCTATGGCCAAGTACAGCATCTACGACGCCGAGTTCTATGCCATCGTCCAAGCCTTACGACATTGGAGCACTATTTATTGCAGCGCGAGTTCATCCTTCATTCTGATCATGAAGCGCTCAAGCACATTAATGGGTCGCATAAGTTGAATCGTCGACACAGTCGATGGATTGAATACATCCAACAGTTCACCTTCTCCTTGTAGCATATTGCGAGGATCGATAATCGAGTGGCCGATGTTTTGAGCAGAAGAGCGACCTTACTCTCCATGATCTAAGCTCAGATTGTAGGGTTTGATATCTTTCGCGAACTATACCATGCGGACCCGTTCTTCGGCCCTATTCACAGAGCATTGAAGCAACCTCAATATGGACCCGAGCGCTATCTGCTGATGGACGACTATCTTTTTCGGGGACTGCATCTCTGCATCCCTGAGTGTTCGCCGTGAGAAAAGATCGTGGGGGAACTTCATAACGAGGGCCATTTTGGATGCGACAAACTCCCGGCCCTAATCTCTCATGACCACTACTGGCTTAACATGAAACGGGATGTGATACGTTTTGGAGAGCGCTGCCATATTTGCTAAGTGTCCAAGAGGACAGCCATGAACACGAGTTTGTACACCCCTCTCCCGGTTCTAGCAGCACCATAGGAAGATGTCAGCATGGAATTTGTCCTAGGTCTACCCCGAACTCAAAGGAGCATGGACTCAGTCTATGTCGTGGTCGATCGATTCTACAAGGTGGCGCATTTTCTGGCCTGTAAGAAAACTATGGACGCATCTCGGATCGATGAGCTGTACTTCAAAGAAATCGTGGCCTTCATGGGTATCTAAATCCATCATATTGGATAAGGACACCAAGTTCATGAGCCATTTTTGGAAGATCTTATGGAGGAATAGGGTCACTAAACTGTGTTTTAGCAGCGCTTATCATCCGCAAACAGATGGTCAAACTAAAGTGGTCAACAGAAGCTTCGGTAATCTCCTCCGTAGCCCAGTTGGAGACAACCTAAGGAAGTGTGACCTCGCCCTCGCACCAACTGAGTTCGCTTACAACCGTTCTATTAACCGCGCGACGAAGAGGAATCCATTTGAGATCGTGTATGGAAGTAATCTCACTGGCGTTCTCGACTTGGTGCTAATTCCCCATATGGGACGTCCCAATGTTAAAGCTGAAGACACGATTGAGCACCTGAAAAGCATTCATGATCAGGTTCAACAGCAGATTGAAGCTGCCAATTCAAATATGAAGCTGCCGCGAATAAGCATCGTCGTCGCATGGTATTCGAAGAAGGTGACATCGTTTGGGCCATCCTCACTAAGGACCGCTACCCGGTAGGTGAGTATAATAAATTGAGCAACAGAAATGTAGGTCCTTGTGAGATTCTTAAGAAGGTAGGTGACTACGTGTATCAATTGAAGTTGCCTAGTCATATGAAGATTTCAGATATATTCAATGTCAAGCACTTGATTCCATATACGTGTGACGGAAGCTCTTCCGAGGACGACGACCTGAGCTCGAGGTCGAGTTCTTTTTATGACGGGGTGGATGATGCAGCCCTAGCCTATATGGAACGGCTTGACCATTCCAAAACACGTCACGTCTAATTCAACCGAGAAATCTGAACTGCCAAATCTTGTCCGATTCGTGCGTTCTTCTAGCCAAATCGAAACTCTCGCAAAATCAGTTAGGACAACCCTGCAAGCAAATTGACATCTCTCAGAATATCAAAAATCCACATTTAGGGCCCCGAAATCGCGGTTAAAGATTTGTTTCAAAATTTTAACTTCTGAATTTGGGATGAAATCAACGCCCAGATCAGTTAAAATTTTACAGGCAGTATCGAGAATCAGTTCTGAACGTAATCAAATAATTAATTTCGATTTTTAGCAGTTATCTAGTTTAGACAGTTTTTATTTTGTTGATAAATTAGTTGTGATTTTTGATTTTGTATGGGTCTATTTAAGAGATCCTTGCAATGTAATAGGTAGATTTCGATTAATAAAACCCTAGTTTAGCAAATTGCCATTATTATTGTTTGATTCTTTTAACCTCCTCTAAATTCAGCCTAAAAGTGCAGCAGGGGCTTATATATTTGTCACATTGCTTGAGCGTTTTCTTTGCAGCCTGACATTGCTGCACCGGGAGTGAACATCTTAGCCTCGTGGTCCCCAGCTTCCGCTCCCTCACACGATTGGCCTCCACTTAACTTCAAGATTGAATCAGGGACCTCAATGTCATGCCCTCATGTTTCAGCTGTCGTCGCCCTCCTCAAATCTATTCATCCTAATTGGAGTCCTGCTGCAATTAAATCTGCACTGATTACAACAGGTAAACTAACCAAAACCTTCTTCAATACATAAACCTTAGGGGTCCAGGTGCAGAGCGATAATTTTTTTGTAGGGGCAAAATATAGCATTCGAAAAAATTGCATATTTGTAAAAGTGAAGCAACCGCCCACATTTACATGTAAATACCATATGCACATTTAGCTTCGGAACTTGCCTTTAGGGGAATTTCCTGTCACAAGATAATTTCTTATTTTTCACTATCTAGTTTTGTTATTTCCTTGTAACCTCACTTTCTTGCTACTATCTTACTTTCTTATCTATCTATTTATCAAACATGAATCTAAACTAGGGTCAATTGCATATTACACCCTCTCATCTATGCCTCAACTTTCGCTTATCATAGATGATTATATACTTATATATTTATTGCACAAAAGGGTTTTCAATATTGACGGGTTCCATCCAATAAGACTCAAGACTTACGGAGGTTTGACCCATCTTATATCTTATACCCATATATATACCCTTGAGTTATCCACATATCTTAACAATTATTTTGTTACCAAATGATACCCTCGAGTTATTCAACGGTCTGGACAATATTTTCTCGTCAAAATTATAATGAGAATGAGCCAAAGGATCATACGATTTGATATCCCAGTAAAGGGTGACAAGTGCTAGACAAGATATATGAAGGTTATTTTGTGCAATTAACCCTCCATATATAATATTATATATAGATTGTAAAAAACTGCTTAGAAAAGGTTTTATCTATAATCTAGTGTGGGCATGCACATGCATCCAGGAAGCACAAACACTTCTATTTGCTCACGGTGTGTGTGTCCGACACGTATTGGACGCCCGGACACTCCGCCCAACATTGTGCCCGTCCAAATTAGATGTGTCGACATTTCTATGTATTAAAAAATAAAAATATGGTCTATTTGTATGGACAACTTTGATATCTTTCAAGGGCACACAAATTCAAATATTTCAACTCTTTCGTGACGAACTAGAGCTTGAAGGAGTAATAGCCCAAATTGATGCAAATGATGACGTTTGATTCTATAAAGTCTGTTCTAATTAATAAAACTTAATTATTTTTCTTTTTGTTTTTAACTCCCATGGATCATATTCTTCTATGTTTTACTTCTAATTTTATATCTGTTTTTGTTTATACTTAAGAAAACCTATAGTTATAGATGAAAGTAATAAACTTGATTTTGTTCTTGTTGTGCTTTTAAAGTTATACTAGCACATGTTTCTTCTTGTAGTTTATTATTTAATATATATTATTATGTATATAAATAAATAATATAAATGTGCCTTCGTATCCTGCTTCTCACAAATTTCCTGTGTCCGCGTTTGCGTCCGCGTCCATGCTTCATAGACATGCACACATCTAGCTCCACTCATGCTATTTTTATATAATCTTTGTAATGAATATGTAAGATTCGGTCTGCAGCATCCGTAAGAGACAAATACAGCCTGAACTTGGTAGCCGAGGGCGCTCCACACAAGCAAGCCGATCCATTTGACTATGGAGGCGGGCACGTCAACCCAAACAAAGCAGTTGATCCTGGGCTTATCTATGACATGCACATATCAGACCACACCAACTTTCTTTGTTCTATGGGATACAACAACTCCGCAGTGAGTAAACTGACCGAACACCCCACATCATGCCACAATGCATCGCCCCAATCCCAAAAAGACCTCAATCTCCCCTCGATCTCGATTCCCGAGCTCAAAAAGAGGTTGTCAGTAATAAGAAGAGTGACAAACGTCGGTGTTGCTACGTCGGTGTATATCTCACATATAGAAGCGCCACCTGGCATGAATGTGAAGGTCAAGCCGTCGGTGTTGTCGTTCAATTCGAGTGTCATGAGTTTATCATTCGAGGTTACGCTTTCTTCACGGCTTAGAGTCGAGGGTAGATACTTATTTGGTAGTTTGTCGTGGGACGATGGTGTTCATTTGGTGAGGATCCCTATCGCTGTTCGTCCTGTTAGCGATGAGTTTTCTAGTAGTAGATGACTTCGGATATAAAAATGTATGTGATTGTTATAACGGTGACATTTTATATATGCACTGGTTTGTTCTGCTCAAAATTGCTTGAATATCCTGAACATATTCATTCTTATATGCATTCTTTACCAATTAACAGGACATGAGAATTATGATAGTCCCATGTTTATAGTATACCATATACAAATCAATATATAAATAGAAAAGAAGAGAGACCGGCCCTATTTTTTAAATTGGAATCCCTCATTTATTAAGCCACTACATAAGTTGCGTGCGATATCTGGAATATATTTCCCACTGATTCATCTATCATCCATAGGTTAGGCCTGTATATTAAGCGGGTCTATATTGGATTGATCAATATTTTTCTGAAACCAAACCCTTTTTGGGAATTGAACTTTCGACCTCTCAAATTAGAGAGAAAATTGGTACTGCTGAGCTATGCCCAGTTGATGGATGGATCGATTAATTAATATTGGTAAGACCCAAAGAAAGGAGAGAGTCATTTGATATGGTTTTGGGTTTAATGGTTTGAATTATAAAGATCAATAATATGATCCACATCCGCATCTCTACTATTATAACCAGAAAAGAGAGGGGGTATGGGACGCTCTTACATTTAATTCAAACCGACTATTCAAATGAGAAAAATCCTTTATAGATAGTCTACATCATCAATTTTTGGCACCGTGCGATCTATGTTGACATCTAATTAACATCATATTGAAAGATTTGAGAAATATCTGGAATATATATTTTTAAATTTTTTTAGTTAAGAACTCTACTATTTTAATGTTAAAGAAAGGGTGCAGGAAGCACATGAAAAAACAAACTTTAATTTGTCGTCACCTAAACAAGATGATATATCAACTTATTATGGCATGTGCGATGCACATGATTAAATTAAGAAAAATTTGTTTCCAGGCCCACTTTTAAACAGAGACTTATTTTAAAACCCATGAATTTCCAAATTTATGGAAAAACCCAAAAGTATGTTTTGAGTTTATTTTAAAACTAAATAGTGATTTGTATACGTATTTGTGTATGTATTGCCAAAAATACCCTTTTAAAAGTCCTTTTAATATTCTCTATGATACGTGAAAGATGTTATGTTACTTTTTTCGGCGACTCGATATATTCCTATTTTGTTGCCTTATTTTTAAATCCACTGATTATCTGTAAACCCTAATTTATTTTATTAATCCATCTTCTTTGTAATCATTTTAGGAAAAAGTTGCAACCCTCATCATGGAGTTTCAAGGTATGTAACAAGTTTCACCTAAATTATTTTCATATTCCATCGATCTGTATAAACCCTAATTTTTTTTATTAACCATCTTCTTTGTAAATCGTTTGGAGAAAAAGATGCAGCCCTCGCATTATCGATTTTCAAATTGTGTAACAAATTTCATTATTAATACATTATGATTTATCAACACACATATTACAGTTCAGATTGCCAAT
Source organism: Agapanthus africanus (assembly GCA_030015575.1). Classification (NCBI taxonomy): domain Eukaryota; kingdom Viridiplantae; phylum Streptophyta; class Magnoliopsida; order Asparagales; family Amaryllidaceae; genus Agapanthus; species Agapanthus africanus. Next base: position 5,287,719 of record CM057339.1, read on the forward strand.
AATTATTAATGTAGTAATTCTTTCATAGTTATGGATTCCGAATTTTTTGTAGTTCTATCAGATTTTAAAGGATCTTCATTTTTTGTAGTTCTATCAGATTTTAAAGGGTCTTCTTCATTATTTCCATTAGATGGATCCGTAAGTTTTGAAGAAATTGGGTTGGAAATTGTTAAGAAAATTGGGTTGTCTCCGAATTTGATGAGAGTAGTGTTTGAACTTCCTAGAGAGAAAGATATACCCGTTGGATTTTGGAACGATGATGATATACACAATTTGCTTAAAGTTCATCGTTTTTTGAATTGCAACGTAATCAAAATCTCTACGGAAATTAATCCTGCAACAAATTCTTCGCAAGAAGCAACTCAACAAATCATGTTTTCTATTAATTTTTAATTTATGTTATGATTTGTTAAATAATATCATGATTTTGTAAATAATGTTATTTCAGGGTAACTAATGTTATTATCTGGTAACCACTGTCATGATTTAGTAAGTAATATTATTTTAGACTAAGTAGCTTTATAATTTGTTAAATAATGCATGAATTAGTAAATAATGTTATATTTGGATGATTGATGTTATTATTTGTTAAATAATGTCATGAATTAGCAAATTATGTTATTTTAGGATGATTAGTGTATTGATTTGTTAAATAATATCATGAATTTGTAAATAATGTTATATTTAGATGATTAATGTTATCATTTGTTAAATAATGTCATGAATTAGTAAATACTGTAATTTTAAGGTGATTAATGTTATCATTTGTTGAATATTGTTATGATTAAAAAATACTAAATTAATTAACAAAAGATATTTGATGACTTTCATATTGACACCTATGCACTTGATCAAAATAATTCTTTTGATCTTAGAGGTGAAAATCAAGTTCGAGGACAATTATCAACATCTGTAAGGATTAAAGATAATCAAAATCCACGGTCTTAAATTCCCTCAACATGGCATGAAGCTATTAAAATCACATGCCAAGAGTTTAATGATGTTTTGCACAATCAGTTTTCACTTATCAATTTTGCAATTGCGAAAGGGTTTGATTATAAATTTCCGAAGAATGAACCAAAACGTGTTTCAGTCAAGTGCAAGGTAGATGGATGTCTATAGATGGTACATGCTATGCGCCACAAATATAGCTCAAGGTTTTTCATTAAAAAATCTGTTTAACACATAATTGTCTTGGAGGCGGATTAGGAACGGATGGATACCCTCAAGCTTCAAGAAAATGGATCGCGTCTCATGTGAAGTCTACATTGAAGCAGAAACCTACTTACAAATCTATTGACCTCATGAATCAAAATTTTAGGGATTTCGGTGTGAAAATACCATATGATAAGGCATGGTGGGACAAAGAAGTAGCGCAGGAGGAGTTATATGGTTTATCGAAGTACGGTTATGATCAACTTAGATGGTATAGGAAGAAAACCATAGAAATTGTTAGACATTGGTCCTAGGATCGCGACATTCGCGGACCACGGCGGAAATAGAAAATAACAATTTTTCAACATAGAACCAATCCACAACTAAGAAATCATCAAATACAAGCAATTGCACAAGCTATGAAAAACTTAGAGGGCAAATTAGAATGCTACAACCTTTGTAGCGTGTATGATTGCCTATCGGAAGACCCAAGCTAAACTTGCAAACTCCTGGAAATGTCTACAAGTCGACCGCCTCGTCGTAGATGATCCGCGGTGAAAAGAGGCCGTCCGAACCTCTATCTCCATCTTCAAGTGGAGAAACTTTCTTAAGAGACTTGCTAGGTGTTAAGGGAGATGAGGTGGTCATGAAAATACTATCTTTATATTCTCCCTTCACTAATTCTCGACTTGCCATTAATAAGAGTGCAAGCTCTTTTGAGAAGAGAAAGAAGAAGAAGAAGAAGAAGAGTATGGCTAAGGGAAAAAGAATGAATCCTTATCTTTTCATTTTACCTTTTCATTAATAAATGAGAC